>JAVUPR010000462.1:1205000-1657500 GCA_036785695.1 Gentiana straminea | reverse complement strand
CCGAATGAATGGAGTAAAAAGTAAAATACATCTCCAGCCTATTACGTCCTCTTCAATAGATAACCCAAAAGTATGCCCACCACACCAACAATAATCACATACAACAAGGGAATACCACCTCGGTTTGCGTTGTTTCGTCGTCTCAACATATCCTGCACACACACACACACACAAACACAAACGTCCTCAGTCACTACACAGCTCAATTTCTTTCAGTCTTCCCATAAAAGGTTTCAAATTTCAGTGACTTCACTTCTATATTGAGCTTAACTCATTAAAGATCAAATACTGAAAAGCTCTTTAATTGCAGGTATTGCTTATTCAGTCAATCCATCAGCATTAAGCATTTAACATAAACAAAACATAACACAGGTGAAAAGACTTGTAAAGATGCCAAGTTAATGTACTAAGAACTTACCAGTTCTTGTTGAACCCTATTTCTTTGCTGGATTGCATGGTTTCTCTCTTCAGTCAAATTAGAAATGAGGCCCTTCGCCTGAAAAAGATGCAAACGTAAAAGGCAGGATAGAATTAGTGTTGGCATAATCTAAACACTCAGCAATATTCAAAATACAGTTGTCTAATGAGTCGTTTGTTCTGTGTATTGAATGCAGTCAAAAGAATATACTATATGTTTTGTGGCTTCAAATTGATAGCATGTTTTTACACATGATGTAGCATACCAAACTAGAAGCACATAAGTTAAAGCATAAGGTTCACCAAATTTAGCAGGTTAGGGAGAACAGTTTTCTACTTGCAATGGACCCACCAAAAGATAACCAATATCACTACATACAGCCAGTCTCCACAAGATGATTGAAATCTCTCAAGCCAGAATTGAGCACTCTCCTAAACATCTAAAGAGGGAAACCCTGGATCCCAAGGACCAACGTCTACATGTATGAACTACATTTCTTTCTAACAGCTCAAAAGACTTTAGGTGAGAAGGTAACTTATCATGATTATTATGTCCTTGATCAAATCTAACTGCAGCACCAATTTATTTTGAAGGGAGAAAACCAAATACTATTACTATGCTACTATCCTACTACAACTGCAAGTATCCTCTCATGCTACAGCTTCTTGTCCAGTCCAATGTAAAGGGACGTGTTCATGTATACATGTATCAAATTACCCTTATAACAACTTCAACCTTGTGATATGGTAAATTATTGCAACATATACCCAATCACAATGACTGCGAAATATTGTATAAAAAAAGCCATTGACCGGGAAATAGTTTATAGGATCTGATTCTTGCAACAATTGATAAACCAAATCTCCCAACCTTTTTTTGCTTTAGTATCAAACCACAAGGATCAACAGCATGTTAACATAGAGATGGGATAAAATAAACTAAGATAGAAAGGTAAAAAACTACAACCACCAAAAAAATCTCTTTGGAAACCAAAAAGTCTACTGCACAAAAAGTTGAAACCATCACAAAATTCAGCAAAGCAACAATCATCGAAGGAATTTAAATATATCAAAAAAATGAAAAGAAATGTCAGTTCTACGAATAAGTTGTGAGAAAAGAAAATAAATTACACAAACCGAAGTGGGAGGGGAAAAAGCATAGACAATTCAAAACACAGATAAACATCAAAGAAAAAGTTGCAGTTCTACAGAAATCAAAGTGAAGAAGCTCTGAGAATCCTGAACCTCTCTCTATGCACCTCTAAATGTAGCACTTTGAACACCAAGTAAAACTAAAAGAATAAAGCAACACTGAAATGTGACACATGTTCTGAAAGAGAACAGAGTAAAATCTAAATAACAGCCTCCCATGGATTACACCATAGTAACAGTAATAAAAATAATAAATAAATAAAACACCAATGGTACATTACCTCAGTAGAGCTCTCTTGCCGATCATAGCTTGGCCTTATGTTTTGTGGTTCTGGCTGGGATCTCAAAGACTGAGGCTCAAGTGACTTAGAAACCTGCAACAGGCACAGATGGTTGTGGAATTAGCTTCACAAGGCTAGCTACATAATGGGACAGGGACGTTGGAAAACCTACCGTTGTATACTCAGATGGATTTACGGTACCATTGTCAGAAACCGAAGCCCTTGGAGACGAACCTTCTTCTGATCCCTCCCGTACTGGTGATGGTGGTTGTGGTGGTGCAACATAAGCAACTCTGAGCTTGCTTTCCTCAACATTATGTCCTTCCTCCTTGTTAAACTAGTCCACAGAATTTACATGAAGTTTAGTCCTCTCTAGATTTTCTGATAATGAAAGTTGGATGCATGGAAGCATCACCATCACCTACTCAAGATCTAAGGAAGGGCGGAGTCATTTAAGCCTATTATCCACAGTCTAACCTTCAATTTTTATAGAGGTGGTTTCCACAGCTTAAACCCGAGACCTCTGGTCACAAGAAGACAGCATTTCGCATTTCCAACTGTACACATCCTTCATTCTCTATGCATGATTCAGGTAAATAGATATGTTGCATAACTTACCAAATTTGGAGGTATGTCCTTTGCAGAAGTTCCCTCATTTGCTACAACACACTGAACCAGGAATTTGTCTTTGCACTGCATATCAGGTGGAGCCTCCTTTTGCGCCTGCATTGTTACTGAACCAACAGCAAAAGGACATTACTCATTATTCAAGCAACTCTCTTTTCTTAACATTCAGACATACACTCCATGTCAATTGAATAGGCAAGGAAGCAACAAAGTTTGAAGGAGAATTATAAAGTAACAAGCAAGCAATAAGTTTTGAAAGCTTGAATTTGGCAAAAAATATTACAGATTTAGGATTTGATTTATAAGGAGAAACAAGGCATTGGAAAATGTGACAAATTTATGCTTCAAGCAAACACCATACTGAACAGATTCTCAAATCTTATCATCACCGATTGTCAATCTGACGTAAAATTAAAAAAACATGGGTACTTAATCTTTTATGTGAATGCTTTCGAACATCGAGTACACAACACCTCCTCTTGACTGTGCCCCACATGCCTACAACATTGAATCCCATCTATAACATCCCCAGAACACAGCGAATCACGCTGCATAGGACCCACATGCCTTGGACAACCATGCAAAAAACTAAACATCAGCTTCTCATGGCACATAGTGAATGTGTCATCAACTCCCAATCCATACATGTATCCAAATCCAACTATAAGCACAATTCACAAAAGAGCAGGCTACAATTCACAAGCTACAGACTTCACAAATCAAGACAAAAGGTGCATGCATAGAAGAAGTAGCTAACAGGAAGTTTGTAAAGTAACTATATTCATATCATCAGCACCAAAATTTAAACACAGAGATACAAACTTTACTGTAAAGAGAGAGTGAGACAGCAAAAAAACCTATGACATCGGCAGTAGAGCGAGGTAACACAACTCCTGTGTTAGGCCGTACACAGTACTTCTTTGGATTCGTGGTCTTCACCTGCTCAGGACGAAACACGTGAGTATCTCTACTTAAGAACATTACAGAAGAGTGTTGTCCACAATTATTCTCCTCCTTTTTACGCAAATAGGATTAAAAAAAAAAAAAATCAAAAAAATTACCTTGAACGCAACATAATTCTCACTTCTGTTGATTAACTGCATGGAACATGAGATCTGCTTCCTCAATTCGACTTTCGCAATTCAGGAAAAAGAACAGCACAAAATTGAAGTTAAAAAAAAAAAAAAACTGACAGATCTGAGCATCAACAAAACAAAGAATTCAATGAAATATACTACCAGGTTCTAATTAAATTAGCTAAACAAGAAATGGAAGAAAGATGATCCAAAAGCCTTACATGGAAACCGAAGCTCCTCTGGATCGATTTCAAGCAGCTCTCCGGTAGTCATTTCGGAAGAAGTCCGAACAAATTCAAATCGGAGAACGATTAATTTGAAGATAATTTACTAGTACGCCGGCGAGGGAAGTAACCGGTATTTTTCACCAACAGGTGGTTGAAGAAAAAGAAGATTAAAAAAGAAAAATAAGTGGATTAATTGGGAATTGAGAAAGAGAGAGTCGTGGCCACGGATTATATTATGCGACACCAGTTAGTAGCGCTTTTAGACGGGAAGCGTTTGGTAGAGTGAATTTATTCTATTTCTACCTACCAAGAATATATAAAGGTGGTTCTAAAGTCACCTTCATTATTATTTCCGTTATTACATTACTTTGATATTATAAAAAATTATTTCGGCTGATAATTTTTAATAAAGGGAACTTCGGTTTAATTAGTGTTTGTTGTTGAACATCGGTGTCGGTGTTCAACAACGAACACCTACGTTATAAAAAAGTCAAACTTAGAAACATCAGTCCACTAACTTTCTACTGGTGTTTGTTGTTGAACACCTGACGTTGGTGTTTAACCACGAACACCAATGGTACTCCGTTTTTTTCAGCCGAAAAAATTATTAAATAATAGATACCGGAAATAAAGAGGGGGATATCCTTGAAAACCCCTATATAATTCGTTTTTATTAAGAGAAAAAGGATAATACTCCGTAATTCGTTTAATTCCAGAAGTAGTAGATGTGCTATAACAAACTATTCTATTATTAGCTAAAATACGGCAGAAGAAGCTTACAAAAAAAGCAAGTTGAGTTTTTTTTTTTTTTTTTTTTTGATTGAGGGTAGAAGATTTTTTATTTGGAACATGAATGATAATGGAACTTTAGGTCTCGGGTTAGTCTTATATGAGGAGGATGTTTGAGGAGTGGCTCGTGTCCGTTACGACCACACAATTTGAATTTAGATTTCAGCATGTACAAGTCTGAAATGCACGCAGCCACTGAAATCGAAAGAACTAGAAGACTAACCCTTAGGTCTCTCGATTTGCTTGGATGGATTCATGCTCTGTTGAATTTCGGAATACTTCCAATTTAAGGTTTTAACTTTGAAGAGACTTGTAGTTCTAGATAGGGTTATTTGAACGAAACGAGGAAAATTTGGTTGCTGGCGCTTCAAGATTTAAAAGACTTGCTTTTTTTGTAAGCTTCTTCAGCCGTATTTTAGCTCTATAGACGTAATAATTGTTTTCGTATAAACAATAATTACATATACTATATCGATTAACACCGCAAAAGACATAGTATTTATTTGTCATTCGTCTTACAACTTACAAGTTGCAAACAAGTCTTTAAAACAATACATCTCAGCTAATCATTTTACACTTAACTTTTCAAAGCTTTTTCCAAAAAAAAAAAAACTTTTCAAAGCTATGTCATCGCATCCACCATTAATTTTACCAAAAATAATTATAACTGGAAAACCACATGCACGTGAAACACAAGCCTTTTTTTTTTTTTTTTTGAGGGGATCACAACTCACAAGTCTCTTTTCCAAGCGTGCAAACCGGAAAGGCACCTCTTCAAAATAATAATTTCCCTACCAAACATATTAAAATAATTTTCATCATCTGTGTCACTACATCTCACTGATCTCAGATTAAATTCAATTTCTTTTTTTTTTTTTTTTTAATGTAAAAGATCACTTTATTAACAAGCCGTAAGTTTAAATTCAAATTCAAATTCAAATTCAAAAGATCCAATGTCTCGATAGTGCCTGAAAATTGCAAGCGGGTTTTTTTCCCCATCTTTTTAAAGCACGATGGATGCACAAACCAACTTGCATTTAGAAGAGAAACACGGCACGATACATATTCCTTTTGAATCGTTGCTTTCAATCAGCTCATATTTTATCTAAAAGTTATACTAATATTTAATCATTTTATCCAACTGTCTGAAAATTCTAGAATGTATTACAAAATTCTGAATGATATTATGTCAAGAAATATATACATGAATCACTAATGTTTTAGGGACTTCATACTGACACAACAACAGCGTATTTAGTTTGACATCACATTTCAAGTTTAGGTGACTCGGGTTGATCCGCGCGAGCCGTGAAACCGGCATACCAAGCTACCCTCATGAGCTGCATACCCAGAACAAGAACCCACCAACACACCAGTCCTCTTATGGTATTCAACGTCCATGATGGCGCCACGAGCTCTACCCCAAGCTTTAGCCCTCTCATCAACTGCAACAACCGGTATGCTTCGTAAACAACCGGGGTGACTAACCACACCGGGGACTGCCAATGCCACGTCAGCATCTCGGTTAGTATCTGCACCGAAAGGAGAAGGAGATACGGACCTAAGAGAACTGAGAACCCGATACTGGGTAGGGATGGTTGTAACAAGCCCTTATGAGAACAAAAGAGTGTCAATACAGGAATGATGAAACCTGCTATGTTTGAAAACATGTTCCAGAACTGGTAACTAGCAGGCGGTTTGTTGTAGGAACGAGCCGAGTTTGTTGGACATGAACACGAGTCGGCTAGGAGGAGAAAGAGGAATGCACCGAGATTGAAAATGCAGTCTAGACCAGTTAAAGAAAGTAGGCTGGCAATGTTGGGACCGAGGAAGACAGACGTTAAGGGCAACCATAACGTAGGCACCATGCCCGTGGCTAAGAGTAGGGCCGGGCCAAGAACCCATACGAGCCATTTCAAGTAGTTGGGCTTGGTGATTGGCTTAGTGCTTACTGTTTTTACATCCTTGTCCTCATCCACTACACTTTTAACCATTGTTTCAAAACTCCTTTCAGGAGATTCGACTCGGGCATCATCATCATCAGGAGGAGCATATGCAATCGGTGCAGGTTCCCACCGGGAGAGATTTGTGCAGGCGACTGTCAAATGCCTGATGCTCGTATTTCTAAAGTCGTCTCTTTTGAAACGTTTCTGGAATTTCGACACTTTCAAATGCCTATGATGGATAAGGGATGGATTACCTACGGATACGATGCAAGCTGAATTCGTAAAAGCTGCCATTTCCTAGTTGCACAAGTGTAGCTTAAATGATGAAAAGTGATGGTGAATGGCCTCTGCACTTACCTGTACAAAAAGATGAATTACATTATAGGCCAAGATAAAAAAAACTGTGTCCAAAGTCCCAACTGAAAGATGTTGATTTTGGTCTGAAACTCATAAAGAAGACCCAAATGACAATGATTCTTTGCAAAATGTCTAACTATACCTTGAGTTTGTAAATGTGCAAAGAAGAACGGAAACGTACGACAAAAAAAAAAAAAAGAAGACAAAGACCATAACATTCAAAGACAAATCTGAGCTAAGAAGCAATCAAATGACTCAATTCCATAACCAGCTTGTCATAACAGCAGAGTCCTTTATCACGGTAGTGTATAATACAAAATCCCTACCACCAGAAGGAACTGAAAGAATGCTTCTATCTCCGAAAAGAAAATTGAAAACCGAGAATTTCAGCTTCGGCATATGTCATATGTCATATGTTCTTGACCTGTGCATTCCTAATCTTAAGCCTAAGTTCCAGTTTATTTCATACGTCTGGCCTGAAGTCAACATTCTCAAAGTTCTACTTCATCTATGCTCAAAATAAAACAAGTAAATACTCTTAACAAACTATACATCAACCACAAAAGGTTGGTTATTATTCAAATGAACCATAGAGTTTCTATTTATCAAAAATCTCATTCTAATCTCAATAAAAAAGCATAATACATCATACAATTCCTACAATTAATGTCTAGTCCCTCAGTTGGTTTCCAACAAGCTACCGCTACATCCATTTCATTAGGAATTGAACTCTATAATTAGAATTGAACTCTATGAGATCGAATCTCCCGTTGTTCCTAAGTAGCTCAGTGGTAGAGCGGTCGGCTGTTAACCGATTGGTCGTAGGTTCGCCCCTTTAACACCTCTCCATCTGCAAATAATTCTCGATGTGAAAACACAGAGCCGGGGGGCGGATCCTTGAATAGGAAAAAGAGTGGATCTGCAGGGTCCCAAATGAATTGGTGGCTACGAACCACGGTGTCGGGGGTTCGAATCCCTCCTCGCCCACAACCGGCCCAGAGGGGAAGCACCTTTCCCTCTGGGGTAGAATGATGGGATAGCGGACCAATATGTAGCTTTTAGCACAATTTAAGTCCTTTTAGAATACCGAGACAACACCAGTCACTGATAGCTGCAGGAGCAGCAGCAGCAGCAGCAGCAAAATCCATCATCAACATACTTGGAATACAATTTTCTACACCATATTACATGCACTTTTAGCTATCCGTCAACCCGTTTTAGTCGTAATTACTTGTTTAGCCCTGTATCCATTGCATTTCTCTCAGAACCTACCGCACGCGAGTTTCCACTTCATCAAAAAGATTAAGCACACAATACCATCCTTTACCTTCTAATCAAGTCTACTTACTGTCTACATGATGCAATTTGTCATAAATCACATATTAGATCCTTTTAGACCTAATGATGTTTAAGTATTTATCAGAAATGTAATCAGGGCCGGTCCTGATATATTTTGGGCTTTAAGGCTAAGTCCTTAAATTGAGCCTTTCAGTTGAAGTTGTATTTTTTTTTTGAAAAATATACTTATGACGTTTTTAACGTCCGTAAATACAAAACTCAATTTATTGATAGCTTCAAAACATAAGTAGTCTTTTGGGCCAAGAAACTACAAAGAATGCGTCTACTCGAACCAGATATCAGCAACAAAAAACAAAAACAAAAACAAAAAAAAAAAAATGAAAACAAACTAAATAAGAAATAGATGATATATCAAAATTTCATGGATGAAAACACGATAAGTTGATTAATTTTACACACAATAGATACGAAGGAAAGGAATTGAGCAAATAACTCTAAGATGAATAACAGAGCTAAAAAAATTACCTTAAAAATTTATATTCCTGCGATACATGCTTATGAGCTGCGATTGCAAGAGCTAAGAGATGAGGGTTGAATATTTTCAGCGAATTTACAGTTAGGGCTGTTTGGATTTGAAGAAAATGGAGGGTAAGAAAGGAAAGGGTTCAAAGGGAAATTCTAACATGAAGACCCCCATACGGAAATGGCCGACGTGTGGGTGATTAAACCACACAGCTTTTATTGCGAAATGAAATCACATGGCTGTAATCGTCCACATGGATTACTCTCCATGAGAGAGTCTTCATGATAGAACTTCCCGGGTTCAAATGGATTTTATTCGGAGGTGTTTGGCAAGTCAATTGCAGAAGGAAAGAAAAGGAAAGGGAAAGGAAAATGAGGGAGACCAAGGAAATTATGTAATAGAAATTGAGTAATCCGCTTCCCGGTCAACACAGGTAAGATTCGGAAGGAAAGCATTTTTATTTTATTAAATATTTTTATTTAAGTAGCCTTAAATTCAATAAATTTTCACTAATATAATGTTTAAAATTGAAAAATCATTTTTAATTTTGTGATGTTTTTTTTCTTTTTCATTGATATTCCAGACACATTTTTAAACATTCGTTTCCTTTCCGTCTAGTTCTATCCAAACACTCAAAATAAACTATACAATCCATCATTCTCCTCTTCTTTCTTTTTTGCCACTATCTTTCCTTTTCCTTTCTATTAATTCTTTAAATCCAAACGGGGCCTTAATTATTTTCCGCCAATCGGTCTGAAAGAAAACCGAAACGGTTCGATTCAAAAAAAAATCAAACCAAATGAAAATCAAAAGTTCGGCTCGGTTTTGTTTTGTTTTGTTTGTTTTGTTTGTTTGTTCGTTTGTTTGTTTGTTTTTTTTTTTTTTTTTTTTTTTGAGTGGACGGCTCGGTTTTAAATCAACCCAAATCTATGTTGGTTTGAATTGATTTTTTCTTACTTTCTATTAATAGTAATTTTATGGTGGTCATGATCACAAAAGAGGACCACCATTTTAGCATTGCATCCAACACGAAATTATGGGGAGGTAGTTTTTTTCTTTACTAAATTCCAAATTTATCTTTTATTCTATTGGTCAGGGTTCACCAAGTCAGATTTGGTCCTGGACCAAGATAAAATTTGTGTTCAATTACACTATGGAACCAAAACTAAGGAGAAATCTTCGTCTTGCTTTACAAATAGATGAGCAGAAAAGTAACTAAGGAAAAATATTCGTCTTGCTTGACAGATAGATGAGTAGATAGTGTGTATAGATGAGTAGACAGTGTGTAAATGCTCATTTTTTCATTGCTACAAACTTTTGTAAACCGGTTGGATTGCCTTTTGGCCTCGAGTAAAGCAAAGATTGTTTCATAAAATAAAAATAAAGTAACCAAAACTAAGAGAAATTACAGACAATAAGAGTGATTATGAAGGTTTGATGAGTTGGGTGGTGGGAGAATGAATGAGACGGTGAGATGGGAGATGGGAGATGGGAGATGGGAGATGGGAGATGGGAGATGGGAGATTAATGATAGGAGATGGGAAATGAGATCTAAAAAGATCCGTGGCACTGTTATGGAGACAACCAATTTTTACAGACTCCACGAAAAATCCAATATTTTGTGGTACGGTTCACGGTAGATATGTAAACTGATATTAGTATGATCCCACGTCTTATGTGGTACCTATTGGGCTATTTTGGATCTTTTCAGCATAGTGGGCCAAAGGATTTCGGCCTAAGGAAAGACCTTATATTTTAGATAATTTCGAGAAGAAACATTTAGTCAGGTATGCAATATTTCTTAGCTCGTTCAACCAACCTGGTACAAGCTCACCTCGTTTCAGAACCATTAGCTTGGGCATGCCATCACATTCGACCTCAAGTGTTCCAGGCAGGCAATCAGACCGCACAAGCAGATAATACCCCACGATGGTAACTGCCACAATAATGGTCCTATTATTTCCACTCATTTATGGCATGATTGACGAACCGCTCCATCATCTTGGTCACTTCCGTATCACACTGATGAGAGATAAATTTATGATCATTATTACGACATTTTACCCCAATATTGATACCATTTTGAGCATTATTGTATCAAATCAAGTCAAAATTACTAAGTTTTATTCAAATGTATAAGTAGTAGTTATTATATAAATTATCGTATTTTTATAAGTTTTTTATTAGTTTTTGTACCGGTTTAGTAACGGAGTGTCGTGTCGGATTTACGTTTGGTATTTTGGTGGTTCATTGCGGGATTATATATTGACCAAGATTCCACGTAACGACATGTTTTGAAGCCTAAAAGATGGATTTTGAGGGAAAGAAGAAAATGCCACAAGCTTACGAGTTCAACGGATCAAATTATTTTTCCTACGCGCTTCTACCGTAACCTGTTTTCGATGGAAATTTGACCCGAATTAGAGGCATTTTCTGGAGAATAGTTCTTGACTAAAGTTGTAGATATTTAAATGAGCTTTCCAACGCATTTTGAATCACGTCAATCGGAGGTCTACAACTCAAGTTATGAATTTTTTACCGAACAGTTGATATCTCGGGTCGAACCGGATATTTTTGGCTCAACTTGTTGCATGTTACTCCATGTGCTAACTAATGATGATGATGATGAGTCATAACAAACTCATCAATACCTCCCACATGCTTGTAACAAACTTGGCATATGCTTAGTGTCTCGGATTTTATAGCAAAGCAAAACAAACAAGTAATAAATAAATCCGGTTTACCCCAAGTGCAGGGATCGTAGTATAGCGATTAAAAACCGTAGTCGATCCACAGGGAATCGAGGTTGGTCTAGTTCTTAATTTTTCTAAAAGTGTCACGAGAAATAAAAAAACTAAAAACGAAAACAAATAACCTGGACAGAGAGGGTTGTCAATCCAAAGCGGGAAAGATAATTACGAACCGAACTAACTAAGTTGTTACTAATCTATAACTAAAACTATAATAAACTTACTACGGTTACTACGATGAAAACGAAGCAAAACAGCACAAACGATTTTTCTCAATTTATTTAACAACGAACAAGCAATGATCCACCGATTCCCGCAACCCTCAATTTCGACTCTAGATTATCTTGTGGTGATTTAACGAAAATTGTGATTTACCTATCGAAGGTATGAATTTCTAATATCTTAGAAATTCGTCTATTAATCTCTTATCTTTCGATTTTAAAGATTAACGCTTTCATAACAAATGTGTGAAATTATTTCAATTTCGCAATCTAGATATCAACCTAACAACTCTCGTTATATATAGGTTAAAGATCCAAACTTTCCTATGGTGATCTAGTTTAACGACGACTCTTGTCAAACGTTAAACATCAAACAGCAACCATCTCTCGATATAAATTGCATAACAACAAAAACATAATAAAGATACAATTTTTATTAAAACTTACAAGATAATCCAAATTCGAAATCGAGATTTTGCTAAGAATCGGCTTCACAAGGCTTGTTCCAACGTGCTTTAGCTACTCATCATCGTTTTATTACAAATTTATTTATACATACAAGCATATACATATACATACATAGACATATGCATACATATATGGGCCCAAAACTAAAAAGAAAGAAGAAAGAAGCTTGCATATATGCTTACATATAGATATACATAGACATATATGTATATATACATACACACATCTTCAAGTCTTCATCAAGGAAAAGTGAAAAAGAGTGGAGAAATCAAGGGAGAGAGGGGCGGCCAAGAAGAGTGACCAAGGAGGGGCCATGTTTCAAGTGAATTTGGGGTAGTATATATAGGAGAAGGGTGTATATGAGAAGATGTATATGAGGGAGGTGTATTTGGGGAGATATTATCCATTTTTTTTAGCATGTGGGATAATGGGAGAATATTTGCCATCATTAGTCTTCACATGGAGTAACATGCAACCATTTGAGATCAAAAAAAAAATCTGCATTTTGAGCAAAAAAATCCGATTTCTTCATGCACCGGTTCGTCCCGAAATTCGGCGGCTTCGGTAAAAAAATCATAACTTGAGTTGTAGACCTCGATTGACGTGATTCAAAATGCGTCGGAAAGCTTATTTTAGTATCTACAACTTTCATCAAGAACTCTTCCCCTGAAAATGCCTCTAAGTCGGGTCAAATTTCCATCGAAAACAGGTTACGGTAGAAGTGCGTTGGAAAAAAAATATGATCCGTTTAACTCGTAAACTCGTGGCATCTTCTTCTTTTCCTCAAAATCCATCTTTTAAGCTCCAAAACGTATTATTTGGCTTGGCCTTGGGCTCCAAGTTTGGGAGTCGATTCGAATCACCCATTCTTGATTCGAATCGAGCTTTCTTCGATCGAGCAAAACTCTCATCTCGTGATTCGCCTTTTGTTCCGTTTCAAGTAAATCTTATCTTTTTTATCGAATACAAAGAAACGAACCGCGAGTAAATCGACAACAAAAGTTCGTAAACTGCGTTGAATTTTATCGACTCTTTTCGTGTTAATATTACAGTCTCTAGTCATGATATTTTTAGATCTATCATACTAGCGGTAAATAAAACCTTTATAAAATATAGTAATTTTCAACACGACAGTCCGATTATTAAATCTATAAAAACCTTATAAAAATATAATAAAAACACGATAGTTTATATAATAATTACTACTCATACATTTCGATAAAACTTAGTACTTATGACTTGATTTGATACATAAATGCTCAAAATCCGAACCTTATCGTCTTTTAATCATCTTTTAGATCGAAAATATGTATCTACAAGACATCAAAACATTGCAAAGTGTAATCACATTCATAAAAATAAGAAATACACATAATTCGACCAACTTTGCAAATAAATCATTTAAAACCCCGCTTGCTCAATAAACCGATTAAACACTCATTTTCTATGCAAATTATATAAATGTGGAGGAAATCATTATAAAATATATCATTAGAAATCGTATAAAATCACCCTTAACACTTAGCATATTCCTTGGCATATACTTAGCATATTCTCCAAAAATATCTCCCTCAAATATCACCTCCCTCATCACAACAAACTCCTCAACCCCCCTATAAATACCTCCCCATATCCATCAAAAAACCTTGCCCCATCTTGGCCACTCTTGGCCAAGATCTCTCTTCTCCACCTACTCCCATTTCTTCCATTCCCCTCTTCTTCATCTTCGTTCTTCATCTCTTTTCTCGTTTTATTTTATTTTCGGGCCCGTATATACATATGTCTATGTATGTATATATGTTTTTATAAATAAAAGTAGTACTGTTGTAATGCTTGAGAGAATTACCGAGAAAGTTGTTATTGAAGAAGTTGTTATTTTCGAGAGAATACGGCTTTGATTTGCACTTAACGGGTAATTTTATCAAGTTATTACTTTTGTTGTTTATATATATATATATATATATATATATATATATATATATATATATCTATCACTATGTTAAACTAAAAATATGTCTAGCCAAGATATGAATCCGAATTAGTTAATCTTTTGGTAAAATGAATGATCGACTCTGGTGAAACACCTGAACAAGGGATTGCTCATGCTCAAGGGCATGGCCAAAACCTTAATCAGAATTTACCTCAACCTAATAAACAGAATTTACCAATTTTTTTTTTACTACTACCAAAGTTCGAGTTATTTTCTATTTTTCGTTAGTTGATGACCAGAAATGGTAAGACCCCAAAACGAGGTC
Organism: Gentiana straminea; assembly: GCA_036785695.1. Classification (NCBI taxonomy): domain Eukaryota; kingdom Viridiplantae; phylum Streptophyta; class Magnoliopsida; order Gentianales; family Gentianaceae; genus Gentiana; species Gentiana straminea. The sequence goes on along the minus strand of JAVUPR010000462.1, from coordinate 1,643,112 downwards.
ATATCAGTCCGGGAAATCTCGACGGAGAATCATCTTCAAATCGAAATATGGAAATTGACGAAGTCGGTGATGAAACACCGGAATGAGGGCTTGATCATACCCAAGGGAATAATAATAATAATAATAATAATCAAAATAATAATCAGAATATAAATAATAAGAATTGGAACTAGGTTGGAAAGGAATCAAGTTTGAAAGGGCCAATTCAAAACAAACCTTATCCGGCTCACCCCAAATTCACCTCGCTTCAACTCCGACAGAGCAACACCACATCCAAGGTGCATATTTTGAAGAAAAATGTACAGAATGATGACACACAGTGTCCTCAAAAGGCACAATCATTCGAGGAAGCTTTACCATATTCATCTAATGACAAGGGTAAGGGAAGTATACATTCAAAACCTACTGATCTTGAATTACTCCCCTATTCCCCGAGAGAGCAAATTAAAAAGATGAAGTTGGATAAGAAGTATGCATGTGTTCTTGACACTTTTAGGCACTTAACTATTAATATCCCTTTTATTGATGTTCGAGAGCTTAGTTTGGGAGTGAATAATGAGAGCGTTGTCTTCAACATTTACATTCCATTGAAATATCCATGCATTACACTAGAATCTTGTTCTTGTGTGAACACTTTGTGTTCCCTTGTTTTGGATCGTACTAACATGCAGGTAGTTGAAGAAGATGACTCCAGCAATAATGTGAAAGCTCGCAATCCGAAAGCTCGAAAATCAAAGGAAAAAGTCAAGAATCATTTGGATTGGTGAAAATTGTCTGCTCTATGTTGGAGACCGGTATTAAAGAAGAATGCGGTGCGTGAGGATGACCCACCACCAGTGCATTAAAAACCGAAGCAAGGAAAAGTCTAGCTATAGACTATAAATATAGTAAAAACATGGGTACTATCCTTCCTCTTTACTCCTTAAGCATTTATTTTTAGTGGATTATGTGCTTAATTGTTACGTGCTTTTGTGAGTAATTGTTAGAAGTATCCCGTTTTGTTTAGTATATTATATTAGTTAATCATTATCATTTTGGTCGAGCAAACGACGTTAACCAAAAGCGCTACCGGGAGGCAGCCCGTAAAAATGTTAAATATAATAATTACTCATACTTTGGATGATACTTTGCTAATACTTAGGATTGATTTTCATTTTGTTTCACCAAGTCTTAGGATGAATGTTTGAATGTCATTATAACGGGAATGATTAGGTGGTTATCCGAAAATCCTGATGGAAATCAAAGAAAAAAATTCAAATGCATCATTTCTTAGACTTAGGTTGTTAGAACGATTTGAAATAACCCTTGAGGATCTGGGTATAAAAGACTCAGAGTTAATACTTTGTCACACATCATATTTCATGATCTAGTCTGTTTTAAATTTCAAATAACGTATGACATGTATTAGTTCAAATACTATGGAAGTGAGGAGGTCATAACTTTAACCCACCCACCCACCCTTTAATATCATCCGAGTATTTGTTTTGACTTGTTTTAGTGCACCATTGCTTTCCCAACAACTTATTTACACTCACTTTACATTGGGGACAATGTAAGTTCGTAAGTGGGGAGTGGAGTCGTTGGTCTAGCAATGGCGTTAATGTTTATTTTGTATCAATAAATCCCTTAGTTTTTGATTTTTTTTTCGAGCATTATTTAGTTGATTAAAATAAATTGTATAAGGTATATATTTCATGGATTTGAAGATGTAATGATCAATTTGGATGTGTATAACCAATGTGAACCGTAAGTGCATTGTAATTCCAAATATATTTGTGTAACATGAATTCCTTCACGTAAGCCTTTGATATTGAAACGAAAATTTTAAACTGTATCCATTCAGTATCCTAGCGGTTATTCTATAGATAATTGCAGTAACTTAGTACCTAACTTTTGAATGTGTACTGTGAATATCTGAAGGTTTGAATGTGATAGGAAGGATATAAGTTAAAGAAGAATACCAAATTAAGATGAACTATCTATATGTCGGTTGTAGCTACCAATGATTTGAGTGCAGTAGGGCGTTATCACGAAACGTCCTATATCACTATGAGGTTTAAAATCTCCCGACTACCTGATGATAGTAGTCCAGCTAGGGTGTTATCACGAAACGTCCTATTGCTGGGAATGAAGGCATATGCTACACATGTGAAATTAAGTTCATCAAAAGAAAATAAAAAAAAATAAAAAATAAAAAATTTTAAGCGTGGTTGAAAACTTAGCTATCTTCTGACTATCCCCAGTATAAACTGAATGATATGCTTTAGAGATTATCCTAATAAGTACACGGGAGAACTTTGTGTGGAACTGTTACTTCCTATACCTAGGAAAGTCATTAGGACTGTCTGAATGGATATTTGTGCGTTTGCTTGAATTATTCAAGAGAGGATAGTGGAAATAGGAAAGGCTTGTCACACACACACTCTGTTATACACTTATATTGAGGTTAAAGCCTGGTTGTAATTCTAATGGTTGTATTATCTAGTTGTTCCTTATACCTTATATCTTCATGAATTTATCTCTTATTCATTTTGTTTTATCGCTTGTTTTGCTCGAGGACGACCAAAAGCTAAGTAGGGGGTTGTGATGAGAGATAAATTTATTATCATTATTACGACATTTTACCCCAATATTGATACCATTTTGAGCATTATTGTATCAAATCAAGTCAAAATTACTAAGTTTTATTCAAATGTATAAGTAGTAGTTATTATATAAATTATCGTATTTTTATAAGTTTTTTATTAGTTTTTATACCGGTTTAGTAACCGGAGTGTCGTGTCGGATTTACGTTTGGTATTTTGGTGGTTCATTGCAGGATTATATATTGACCAAGATTCCACGTAACGACATGTTTTGAAGCCTAAAAGATGGATTTTGAGGGAAAGAAGAAAATGCCACAAGCTTACGAGTTCAACGGATCAAATTATTTTTCCTACGCGCTTCTACCGTAACCTGTTTTCGATGGAAATTTGACCCGAATTAGAGGCATTTTCTGGAGAATAGTTCTTGACTAAAGTTGTAGATATTTAAATGAGCTTTCCAACGCATTTTGAATCACGTCAATCGGAGGTCTACAACTCAAGTTATGAATTTTTTACCGAACAGTTGATATCTCGGGTCGAACCGGATATTTTTGGCTCAACTTGTTGCATGTTACTCCATGTGCTAACTAATGATGATGATGATGAGTCATAACAAACTCATCAATACCTCCCACATGCTTGTAACAAACTTGGCATATGCTTAGCATATTCCTTGGCATATACTTAGCATATTCTCCAAAAATATCTCCCTCAAATATCACCTCCCTCGTCACAACAAACTCCTCAACTCCCCCTATAAATACCTCCCCATATCCATCAAAAAATCTTGCCCCATCTTGGCCACTCTTGGCCAAGATCTCTCTTCTCCACCTCCTCCCATTTCTTCCATTCCCCTTTTCTTCATCTTCGTTCTTCATCTCTTTTCTCATTTTATTTTATTTTCGGGCCCGTATATACATATGTCTATGTATGTATATATGTTTTTATAAATAAAAGTAGTACGTTGTAATGCTTGAGAGAATTACCGAGAAAGTTGTTATTGAAGAAGTTGTTATTTTTAGAGAATACGGCTTTGATTTGCACTTAACGGGTAATTTTATCAAGTTATTACTTTTGTTGTTTATATATATATATATATATATATATATTATATCTATCACTATGTTAAACTAAAAATATGTCTAGCCAAGATATGAATCTGAATTAGTTAATCTTTTGGTAAAATGAATGATCGACTCGGTAATCATGATTAAAACTAATTATAATGAATCTTTTTCTATTTTGCAACGTATTGATAATATATTCGGATTGACGTAATTAATCAAGATGAATCGCAACATATAACCTGGCGATGAACTGACCAGAGAAGTTAGGATATGAGATAAAAAATAGAAAAACCGGAGGGTAAAATTGGCCGAGTGAAAACGTGACAACGGAATCCTATTTCCTACCCGGGGGCAGATTTGTCCTGGAAAGATGAATCTTATTGAAATTTGTACTCGAGATCTTAATAATGTTAAAATCACGGCTTAATTGAAACTAAACCGTTTGTGTTAAATCGATCCGCTTGACAACCGGAGCCTCTTGAATAACATCGGTCGTCGACGAACGGAATAACCTCTTTTATCCGGGGTAGATTTGTACTCGGTACTGTTCGTACTAACTAAGATTAGCATGGGGCGGTTGTGGACCTTGGACCGATGACATTTGACATATGACAATTTCATACGCTCGTGTGAGGAGGAGTTGTCTAACTTAGTGAGTACACCGGTTCATATATAATTGACCTCCTTGCATCAAGGAAAAGATCTGTCGCATTCAATTTCACTACAAAAAGATATTGATTCGGAAAGTATTCTTGGCTAGATCCAAAAATATATATATTATCTATTTTTATATTTATATATTTATTTACTTGCTTTACTAACAATCTAACTACTAACATAATCTAACCCGTAAAAAAGTAAAAGCTGCGACTTAGATCGAGTTAATAATAGCTTCTTGGTGTTTAACCCCACTTAAAAGAATTACCATGTTTTCCACGAGGAATACGACCGACTCACCGTACTAGAGCTACAATTTGACCCGGTACACTGCCGTTTAGGATCTGTATAGCCTAGGTAATGTCCGTCAGCTTTCTGGCGCCATTTCCAAGGTTAGGTTTAGGTCGGTCACACATGCAACTCAGTATTCACTCCCACGTCGGAGGCGTATAAAATGATAATCATCCTCACACACTTAATGCTACGTTAATAGCTTGATCTCTTACAATACAAGGGTGTGTAGGCAGTCAATTCCGCATTGGCTCAGCTATGCTTGATCGTTTCTGAACACGATACTAGCAAGAAAGACTAGGTCAATCGCAGTATAGCACGTAGCGAGTCAAAGTCAATCCCACATGGACTATAATTTAACGATGTCAACCAAAATGTAAACCAATAGGCCAAACAAAAAAGGCGATCGTTGACCACATTTATGTGAGAAATAACGAAGGTATCACGGATAAAAGAACAAGCAAATAAAACATTCAAGGATTTAAACGATATTATTACAGGATTAACCAAACATATGATCCAATTAGTCTACCCAATCCAAAATAACATGACAAATCTATCCAATCATCATGTAAACCCTCTTCCATATTAATGGTGCAATTCCCTAATATGGTTCTAATTCATGTACGGATAAAAGAACCATATGAATAATAACTATATACCGTGTACGGGTGAGACTGAATTAATGAAACATGATTAAGTGCTATGGAACGCCAACAATTACGTTGAAACCTCACCCCTGAGACCCCGCATCCTAGATGATGATTTTACATAGGTGATCTGGTTACATATGTCCAATTTATTCCTTCAAGTTACGATTCCATGAGAAAAAATTATGAAAGCATGCATAGAAGTTATCAATTTCTACACATGTATAATTAAAGCTAGTAACTTGAATTAATTAACACGAAACACGCTGAGAATCAGTACCATCGACATACAGCCTCAGGGCCAGACTAGCCCCTCATTGACATCGATGGTGGCCAATCTTTAATGCCGAGCCGCTCAGGTTCGGATAGATTTGGACATGCATATTAGATTAGGTAGATACTAATTTTCACATCGTTTGGTTAACTAAATATTTAGCCTAACTTATTGTGATTTAGCATACAAAGATACATGATTGAACAATTTAGAAGATAACATGATTATACCTTCGGTGAATTAGCCTGGACAGCTTCTTCCCAACGTTTGACCCGTTCTAGATCTGGAGAATCGACAAAATCCACAATTGCTTGACAAAATAAAAACGAATAAACACCAAGAAATTTTATTGTTGAAGAACAATAATTGCATAAAAACTAAAAGTAGAAGTGTATGGTATGTTTCCTACAGATGTAACTGTAGGATGTAATATCGTCGGATCAATCATAGATTGACCCGATTACGCAGCGGAAAGTACAAGATCTAGATCTAAACAATCAAAATACATAAAATAATAGATCTAACCTACGATGGGGTTAGATTACCAACCTTTTTATGGTGCAAAACGCGAAGAACAAGGTCAATCCAATCCGAGCTAGTTGAGAGCCTAGTTGAGAAGCCAAAGTCTTTCAACGTGTGTCTTCAAGCACCACCAGGTGGATGGTGTTTCAAGCCGCCGGACCTCCTCGGTATGCTACCTTAGAAAAACCCGAAGTATTTCTAAAACTCGAACACTTAGTATAATGGTCGAAATCTCTAAGCCATAATACTACCCCAAAAGTTGAAATTATGTGTGTCATTTAGGCTTGGAAGAACTCTCTTTATATATGAGACTAATTCATGTCCTCCAATGATTTAATAATTAAGAGATAATTATTAGATTAATCCTTATTTAAAATAAAAGGTAAATAAAATAATTATCCCAAACAAATTAGGATAAATAATATTATTATCTAATATTTCATGAATTATCATTTAACAAATAAAAGATAAATCACATGTTAAATAATTATCCAAGAAAACTAATTCCTTAATAATTAACCAACAACAAATTTCGGCCACCCTAATAAAAATATTAGGTCACACGAAATTTTTGACACATTGGCCGAGTCCACGAAAAATTTCTTTTCCATTTATTTAATTATCTAGTCCAACTAAACAATTAATCCACATATCAATTAAATAGTCCAATCCAACTATTTAATTATAATTGAGGTGAAGCGACGAGAAAACATATGCTATGTTAGGAGCCAAGTCGGGGACCATGGACCCATATTCAGTAGCTACAATAAATTAAATAAAATTATTCGTCAGACCGAACAATTATATTCAATCTATTAATTCCAGGATTACACCACCATAAACTCGAAACTGAACTCTGCCGAATATAGATAACTTACACTCAACCATGAGTTGATAAGCGTCCACTGATATAATCATTACATACGGATAAATCCTCCATAGCCTGTTCGTTTCGATTCGGGATATCTCCGTAGACCCTTCTCGAAACCTCTTATCCTTATTTACCATTAACCCCATAATGATCAATTAGTTCATAACTAATATAATATGAACTCTGCGGATCGATCAGTTTTTAGGATTAATAAATAAGGGAACTGTCTGTCTACTTCCCGAGGGAAGGAATGGATTTCATATCTGTGATAGCACAGACTACTCACTCATTCCAGAATAGAGCCAACGAGAAGTGTTGGACCACATACTGCGAAGTGATCCTTACTAACACATCAAACTCTACCATAATCTAAGCAGTTGTCTGTGATCACCTCGGTAATGAGATTAATCCATATATGATCATCTTGTGATTCGATAAGACTTCTCGATCACGGAATTATATCGAGAACTCAAATCAAATCGGTCCAGCCCTATATGATTATCATCATATATAAATGTCCCACTAGGTACCCTATTACCGACAGCTCGGATAAGACTGTCACACCTAAAGTGTTCTGGGCGCATTAATAGCAAATTAATCACGAGACCCGTACTCAAATTAATAAACGCTACGGACTAAGTTAATTTTAAGTACATCTCACTAACTCAATCCTCTTGTGTATAGCCATACATTGAGTTATGTTTCAGTAGTGTCTTAATTATAAGCATACATGCATATAATAAGATGAATTATTAATTCTGTCCTAAAACAATTAGATAATTGTCTTTCGGGCACTACACCTAACAATCTCCCACTTGCACGAAAGGCTAGTGGATTAATTGTTTTAGAGAACACCCTTATTTATATATATATATATCTACAACATTCTCCCACTTGCTCAAAACAAGTGAGACATATCCCTAAGAATTATACCCTCCAAGCGCATCTAAGTAATTCACGTTTCCAAGTACAACCGGAGTGTGCCGCCGTAGGGTAGGTCAGTGACCCGGCGCGTACTTAAAACTGAATACCATGTGACTTGGTACACTGATCAGGTAGGTTGGCGGCTTGAGTCAATCTTTGGGATCGAAAACGTCGCCTTTCCATCTAATCCGGTGGTACGATTTCAATATGCTTATGACCTCTAGTGATTGCAAAATCCTTATGATCTACCTCTCCAATGTTTTCACAATGAATTGGTATTGTCTTACTGGATAATACTTTATCACATGAGTAAACACTGAGACCGAGATCGATTTAACGATCATCCTCAATCTGACCTAAAGCCAGAATCAGTGTTATCACTTATATTCTAGTTTGCACCTGAATATACTAGCATATTATTCCTCATTCTCCCGAAAGGACTTGAGGATTCACTAAACATCCCATTTAGTATTCATCTGCAGATTTAGATAATCATTCCTGGGAGGTAGGGTAGACTACATCGTTGAATGTTGCATAAATGCAAGAATATCTTAACCAGGTGAATGGATGAGATTGCCAATGATCGATTCTCGAGAATTTGAGCGAATCAAATCCTTTAGAATGAATCCCGATGGCATGTCAGACTCTGACTTCAGATAACACACCCATGTTGTTTCCAACTGTTTCAGTGTTACCATTTATAAACACTAATCTACATACTACTTTACTAATATTGATGCCCAGTCTACGAAAGACTTATCAACATTCTGGTCAAGCCCACATATTAAAATATATGACTTTGAAATGACCTAGAGGTTTGCTTTAATCCCCAAAGGATATAAGCTATGGCAGGCATCCTGCCAAAGGTTCTATCTGAATAAATTAAGATACCGTTAGTCTCGCAAAAAGGTCTTAGGGAATCATCCCTATTTTCTGTTTTGTAACGAATCAGTTATTTTTTCTTTGCTAAAACCCTTCTGTTCTGAATGGGTTCAGATTCCGTTGTTGGGCAAGGAAGTCTTAGGGAATCACCCCTATTTCCCGCTTTCTGACGAAATCAAGCAAGACTGAGTGGTAAGAGAGATCACGCTCTGGTTAACTCTCTACCTTTTAGGGAATCACCCCTAAATTACTCAACTTTGCATTGAAAGTTAAACTTTCCTATTCATTCGACTCTTCTCCGTGTAGTTCCAATTACTCCCACTGGGCCTGAGATATTCAGGTGGTTCTATAAGAGTTTCAACAGAACTGGAGTATCAAACTCCATTCACAGGGTTATGGCTTTTAAACCAATCTCTATGATCAGGATCCTACACAGCCCACGAAGGACTATAGGTCATCAATCTACCCTATAGACAGTAAGGTCCTGCAATAGGTAATGGACAAACCATACTCCCACTGCATTCAGGGTGGATTGATATACTGATCTAGTTTATTAGTTTTTTATTAGTGTTATCACCAACTGGCGGTGTTGGATGTGGGCTGAACAAATCAGTTAGTAACATCTTAAGTACAAATACTTCAAGATCCAAGGTTGTTATTTATAGACTCTATCAGACCTAGTTTGACAGTATAACCGTCATTCTCTGATTTTACGAGTTTTATAACCAACCTTTACTCAATGCATTAAGATATTTCACGACCTGAACGTGTACGCAAAATTTCCAGTCCTACCTTCAAGCACTAAATACTAAATGTCTATATTCACGGAAGTGGAGTGAACCGAATTCACTCCTTATCCATAAATGATTTGGCATCTTCTAGGTAGACTTTTCGGTTTCACATGATAATGTAAACCGGTATTTTTGCAACTAATATCTTAAATGAGTTAAGCAGTGTATCGTGGCACATCAATAACTATATAAGGAAAATTTATGGTATATCCTTAGTGAAAACATTCCACAGGGAGGCAGGCCAAGCATCAGTCCCGAAGACTATACAACAACCTATTTAAGAGTATGGAATACTCTATCTCTGGTGAAATTAGAGATTCCTCCTAATATTTTGGATAAACTTACCGGAGTTTCGAGTAGTTGTCAGACTAATATGTCACTACTCAGAGGCTCCCACTAGCTTGTATCTTTCATAAGACCTCGAAGGTTGATATGAACAAGCTATGTAACTTCTTTAAATCTATTACCCTTTCCCGATTGAAAGGAAACTTAGGCATTGTTCCTTTGAGACAGGGTTCCTTTGACTGGGAGATAGGAATCACCCTAAGCCAGTCTTCAGATCTTGTCTTTTAAGGAATATGCACTAATTAATATAATAGAAAGAAGGGTTTATCGAAATACGGAAACCATGTGCATTTATATTTTAAGATGTGTTACTAATACCTTTTCGGCAATGCTTAGTGGTTCTGACTATATCAAACAAAAGTCCGAGTCTTGGATTCGTGCTACAAATGTTATATTCATCGTCAATAAGACAAACAAATTATCCTATTGAAAATGAATACGTTCGTTCCAACGAATCCGAAAACAGAAAATGAATTTTCTGTGATACTCAAGAATTGAATCCGAGTTTCATTTCCTTATATTACTCCCACTAGTCTATCTGAAATAACTGCCCTTTGTCTATTTTATTATCGTTTAATGCAAAGATACCTAGTTCTTCCAAAGAACTTTAGCTTTCGAGAAAATTGCTAAGGATGCATTGGTCAGTGATCCGAAATCACTTTCCTTATCCTCTAATTTCCAATTTATTAATTTTCCGGTTTAGCCTTAAAACTACTTAGTTTAGATGACTAACACGTATAAACATTCTTTCCCATTCTCGACTTTCTTTAGATGGAAACAGTCTTGAACTAACAGTTCGTTTGAATAGACACTACTCTTGAACTGTGGGATGTTCAGTGTTACTTTCTTGGACTATCGATTTTTCTAATCATCAAATCATAAGACCAAAGCTCCCACTAGTTTATCGGTTCCATATACCGTCTAACTAGCAACACTTTGTATTTATGATTTTTTCAAGATTAGAAAAACATTCAGAACTAAGCTCCCACTAGTTTATCAGTTTCAAATACTGTCTAACTAGCAACTCCTTATTATGGTTTTTCCAATAAATGGAGAAACTCCTGTGCAGTCTATTACACATTTCTAATGATTCAAAAAAACAACAAATCATAAGACTAAGGCTCCCACAAGTTTATCGGTTTCAAATACCGTCTAACTAGCAACGCCTTACGTATATGATTTTCCAATTTTTCAATTTAGAAATTTGTTGTGCAATTACACTTTTAAAATTCACTAAATGAATTTGTCTGATAGTCCTATATCATCTTTTGTAAACTAAGTATGGTCGTCTCTCGTTCAACACGAGTGACATCCGTGACATACCTATACTATGTCACTTAAGTTTTTAAAGGCTCAAAGGAAAAATCTCTTCCAAAAAATTAACTGCATTCTTTTGATAATTACAACGTACTTGTTACTTCCATATTTTTAATGAAGTCCTATAACTAACAGTTTAGTGGCCTAGAGATTAAAGTTGTAAACATGACAGAAAGTAAAATTCAAAAAATAAATTTTTACTACTAGATTTATATTTTAAGAATAATAATCTTGTTTAAAGTCTATCCTACCATTCCAAGGATTTAACCTCGCACCTCAGTGCCGCCGTAAGGTAGGTCAAAAAGGTGACGGTTAAACTGAGACAATCTCTCTCAATGATTAAGCTTCGAGAATCGAACATCTCACGGGAATCAGACATCCCGGACTTTAATTATTGATTACCTTCCTTTTTCTAGCCTAGATATTTCGAAAATATCCATAAAGAGTGTGACCTACTATATCAGATCTCAAAGTACGCCCCGAGTATGCCGCCGTAGGGTCGGTCAGTGACTCAACGAGTACCCGAAATCCTATCCTTTCGGAAACCAAGCCTTGAATATTGATGTGAACACCATCCGTAGGGGGCCGAAATCAAAGCGGCTCGAGGCGTCACCCTTCTCTCACGTGCTTGCATCTATAGTAGAGGCCGTGGGGCTGGCTGTCGCCTTCCCCGCTCCCACTCAATATAATTTGAAAAAGTGGTGGGTTTACAAATTACGGTTTCGATCTTGACAATAAGAAACAATAAATCATGTACTCCGAACAGGGTCGGATATGGCAAGCCTACGCCGTCTTATTCGTTGGAACATATGTGACAGTTCAGACTGATCCGGCAAGAGAAGCCCCGTTTAGCCCGAAGGCTTATCGGCTATGCTAAGTCTTATCGAACCACTGTAACGTACATCACACGTGGTGGGGAGTCGATCGAGCCGAAGCTCGGTTGAACTCGCCCAACCATGGTTAGACCATTTCCGAACCCATATACTAAGATTTTCCGATTTCTATGTTGTCAACCAAAGCGTAATCTCGTTTCTGCTTAGCTTCATCGAGAAGCCATCACCGAAAACTCAACGATTTATCTAAATAGGATTCACCGAGAATCCATCACTAAAATCGTAACGATTGACAAAACCCGGTTCCTCGGTTTTTATAATTAGTTTCTTAAATAATTAAGTACCACATATTAATACATGCCTAATTTATTCGAAATAAACTAGCTACATGTATGCATTGGAGTGGAATCATGAAGATGCATGTCATGGCAATTTTCCGGTTTCTATCACATATTTCGATCATACACGAAAAAATAACGGAAAAAATTAAACACCGAGATGGATCGTTGGTACCCCCGAATCTAAGCTATTAAAAAAAATAAACAAACCCTAACTAGGGTTTACTATTATCTAATCTGCAGCTGCCGCGTTTTATCGACGATTGGACATCCAAACGAACTTTGATCGTCACGAAATTTTATGGATCTGTTATTCACTCCTCCTACTTCAATCTAAACGGTTGGATCTTTGTTTCAACGGTCCAATCTCTTCCAGAAATTCGACGAACCGACAGCTGGGGCTGCAGTGCTTTTCGACACAGTAGCAAATTTATTGCAACGATTGGATATCGAGATGGACTCCGATCGACACAAAATTTTGAGAGCCTGTTCTTCAACTTTTATTCTTCATTATAACCGGAGAGATTGTCTTTTCAAAGGCTCAATCTCCGGGAATAAATAAAAAACCGAACAGAAACAAAACAGATCTATTTCTAGGAAACTAAAATTACAAAATTTCCTATACTCATATAAACGAATTTATATGAGTTTACAATAGATCTTACGAGTAACAATACCAACCCCAATCCATCTCTTCAACCACGACAATCACAAAGCATCATCATTAATTTTTTTTTTCGAATAAAAAAAATTAAAACGAAAACAAGCAATCTATACATGCTATTCCACTCCTTAGATCTAAAATTCACAAACTTTGATTGATAGATCAAAGGCTCTGATACCACTTGTAGGATGTAATATCGTCGGATCAATCATTGATTGACCCGATTACGCAGCGGAAAGTACAAGATCTAGATCTAAACAATCAAAATACATAAAATAATAGATCTAACCTACGAGGGGGTTAGATTACCAACCTTTTTATGGTGCAAAACGCCAAGAACAAGGTCAATCCAATCCGAGCTAGTTGAGAAGCCAAAGTCTTCCAACGTGTGTCTCCAAGCACCACCAGGTGGATGGTGTTTCTGTTAGCTGTAGTGCCCGAAAGACAATTTGTGTAATTGTTTTTGGATAACAGAATTTATCTTACCTTATTACTTGCTTTGTGCTTGTAAGTAATACACTGCTGCAAACCCTAAGTATATCAGTATGTAAACGCTTAACTCAGTGTATGTCATGCACGTGAGGATTGAGTTGGTGGTGATATACTTAAATTGTTAGTCCGTGGTGAACTTAATCAGAGTTTAGGGTCTCATGATTAAAACACCAATAATGCGCCCAGAACACCTTAGGGTGTGATAGTCTTATCCGGACTATCGGTAGAGGGTACCTACGTGGGGCATTTATATATGATGACATTCATATAGGACTGGACCGATTTAATCTGTATTTCTCGGTATAATTCCGTAATCGAGGAATTTTATTAAATCATTAGATGATCATATATGGATCAACCTTAATCCCGAGGTGATCACGTGGTGTCGCTTGTCTCGGGGTAGTGTTTGATGTGTTAGTTACGGTTCACTTAAATATGTGTTCCAAGCCACTTCTCATTGGCACTATCTCCGATGAGTGAGTAGTTCGATTTTCACGGATATGGAATCCATTCCTTCCCGGGAAGTAGAGAGACAGATCCCCTTATTTGTTAGCCCTAAGAAAGTGATCGATCCCGGAGTTCACATTTGACTAATTAGCTACTAGTCGATAGGTGCACTAATTGATCATCGGGGGTTAATGGTAAATAAGGATAAGATATTCGAGTCGGGTTCACGGGGACTTCCCACTCAGAATGGACAGTCTATGGAGGGTTAATCCGTATGTAGTGATTATATCAATGGACGCTTAGTCACTCTATGGGTTGAGTATAAGTATACATCTATAATTGGTACAGTTCAGTTTCGGGTTTATGGTGGCGTAATCCCGGAATTAATAATTATATTCTGTTTGATGAATATTAATTATTGGAGCTACTGGTTATAGGTCCATGGTCCCCAATGTGGCTTCTATAATTCGGGCTGATATTCTTTTTATTTGGGCCTCAGTGATAATTAATTGGCTGGGCTAATTAATTGATATGCATGGATATTATTTAGTTGGGCTAAATAATATAATACACATAAAAAACATTTTATGTGGGCTTTTAAACCCTAGGGGTGGCGCCATTATGGTCTTATTTAGCACAAGAATTAATTTTCTTGTTTTATGGAAAATAAAAGATATTCTTGTTATGTGATTGGTTGGATGACTTGTTATTTGATTTCCTATTGGTCAATACATGTCACAATTAGTCATTAAGGAAAATATCTTCTTATTTTATTTAATTAATTATTTATTTAATTACTTAAAACTTGGAGACCAATGATTTACTCTCCTATAAAAGGAGAGTTATTCCAAGTGTAAAAGACACAATAAGAATTTCGGCCACACCAAAGAAAAGAGAGAGAAAATTAGTTTTCTTGTCTTGGGTTTTAGAAGAAGAAAAACTACAAGTTTTTCTTGGTGTTGCATATCAAGGAGGTTCTCATATCAAGAAGGGTGTCCACCAACCACCGTTTGGAGAACACGTTGGAAGATCAAGGCTTCTCATCCTAAGATCTTGGCTTCTCTTCTTACTATTGGTATGATTTTCTTAACCCCCTTGTAGTAGTTTAAGTCCTTTAATTATGTATTGTGATGTATAAGTCGTGATCCATCCGCTGCGCGTAGATCTAACTCATTTAGATCTAAGATCCTACATCCTTCAGGTGGTATCAGAGACAGGTTCTACGGTTTATATAGTCATAATCATAATTAAATGATTTAAAGGAGTGAAATTGCATGTAGGTAAATTTTATTTATTGTTTTATGCTTTGATAATGATTAATTGCTATGGTTGAAGAGATGGATTGGGGGTTGGCACTGTTTACCCGTTAGATCTATTGTAAACTCATATAAACAATGAAAATTCGTTCATATGAGTATAGGAAATTATGTAATTTATTTTTATTGCAATTTTAATTTCCAGAAACTAGATCTGTTTAGTAGCTGTTTAGTTATTTCGTTTTTCCCGTTGATCGAGCCGTTGAAACGACGATCCCTCCGGTAAGAATCAATATTGGAAGATGATGAACAACTCCACAAATTTTGGCGTCGATCGGAGTCCTTTTTGATAACCGTTCGTTGCTGCAAAGAAGCTGCTGTAACAGAAAAACACAGGATTCACTGAAACCCTACCTGTAACTTTCTCGAACTTCTAGGAGATTTTGGACCGTTGACATGCAAATCCAACCGGTCAGATCGATAAATATGGATTTTTTGACGTGGAATACAAATTTCAGGTCGATCGGGATTTATCTTGATTCCCGATCGGCCTCGGGAAGTCTTTGAGGCGCTGCTGTAAGAGACAGATTCAGCAGCAAGTTAGGCGGCTCGCTGGAGAAAATTGACAAGTCAAAAATCCGATCCAACCGTCCATATTAAAGCCCGAGGAGCGAAGAACAGATCTGGAAAGTTTTATCACGATCCGAGTTCGTTGGTTTCTCGATCATCGAAGAATTTGAACAGCTGCAGATTATGTTAGAAAGTAGTAAACCCTAGTTAGGGTTTGGTTATTTATTTTCTAATAGATTAGATACGGGGGTGCCAACGATCCATCTCGGTGTTTATTTTCTGCACCAGTATACATGTTTAGATTGTATGTGTAGAACCGGAAAATTGCCATGACATGCATCATATCATGAATTCCACTCCATATGCATACATGTAGAAATTAATTTGAGGAATTAGTTAGGCATGTATAAAACACGCAATTAGTTTTAATTAATTGTTTGATATTAATTAGAAACTAATTAGGGTAAAAACCGAGGAACATGGGTTTTTTTAATCTTCGAGGTTGGGTGATGGATTCTCGGTGAATCCCACTCTACGAAAGCATAAGGAGTAAAATCCCGAAACCTCGTGGTTAAGGTGTTGGATTCTCGGTGAATTCCACCTTACTTAGACGAGATTACGTTTTTTGTTCCGTAGTGTCTACGTGAAAGTTTGATGTTTAAGGATTGGATAATCACGGGCAAACATGGTTCGAAAGTGGTTTAACCACGGTTGGGTGGTCAACAGTGGCTACGGCTCGATCGACTTCACCCTCCACGTGTGGCGTTTGCACGGGGGTCTGGCAAGGCTGAGCCATTCGAAGAGCCACTACGGCTCAACGGAGCTCCCCTAGTCTTGACCCATCCGACGGCCACTTATGTTCCAACGAATAGGTCGGGTGGGCTAGCCCACGTAACCGACAACATTCGGGCCTATGATTTATTGTTCCTTAATGTAACGTCAAGTCCAAAAACGTGATCAGTAAACCCACCACTTTTTCAAAATATTGAGTGGGAGCGGGAGAGGCGACAGCCGACCCCACGGACTCTATTGTTGACACAAGCAATGTGAGAGAATGGTGACGCCTCGTGCCGGCCTGGGACCGGCCTCCCTAAGGAAGGCCTTCACCGCTATCAAAATTCAAGGCTTGGTCTCCGAAAGGATAGGATTTTGGGTACTCGCCGGGTCATTGACCGGCCCTAAGGCGGCACGCTCGGGGTCTACCTAAAAATCTGAGACAGTAGGTCACACTCATAAAGGGTATTTTGGTAGTACCTTGGCTGAAAAAGGACAGGTGATTGACGATCACAAATGAGATGTTCGATTCTCAATCTGATCTTCAATATTAATCGAAACCTCTTTGACCTACCCTAAGGCGGCACTGAGGCATTAGATTAAATCCTTGGAACGGTAGGATAGACTATAAGTACTTAGTTTATGTTCCTATAATTTATTAGTAGTGTATGATTTGGATTTATTTTCTGTCAATTTTATTTACAACTGTTATACATATCTCTCTAGGGTGCTAGACTGCTAGTGTAAAATTGACTAGTAATGACTTCGTTAAAAAGTGGTAAGTAACTAGAACGTTGTACTTATTGATTTTACATGCGATTAATTTTTCGGAAGAGATATTTCTCTTGAGCCTTCAAGACTTAAGTGACGTAAATAAGTATGTCACTGCTGTCACTCGTGAAGAATGAGAGACAACCATGGTTAGTTTGAAAGATGATTGAGACGATCAAATTCTTCTAGTGAATTTTAATTGTGTAGTGTCTACACGAGAAATTTTCTAATAGAAAATTTGGAGAATCATCAATTAAAGTGTCGCTAGTTAGACGGTATTTGGAACCGATAAACTAGTGGTTTTGTCTTATGTTTTTCTAATTTATTAGATAATTAGTCCCACTGGGTAACGCTTTCATTAGACACCCACAGTTCACGAGTAGTGTCTACTCAACCGAACTGCTAGTTCAAGACTATTTCCTTTTAAGGAAAGTTAAGAATGGGAAAGAATGTCTATAAGTGTTAATCATCTTAACTAAAGTTTTGAGGCTAAACGAAACATTAAGTAAAGAAAGTATAGGATAAGGAAAGTGATTTCGGATCACTAACCAATGAATCCTTAGCGAACTTCTTAACCGAGTAACTCGACTCGGGAGCTAAGTTCTTTGGAAGAACAAGAGAGCTTTGCATTAACGATTAATAGAGTAACAATAGGCAGTAATTTCAGCTAGAATAGTGGGAGTGATATAAGGAAATGAGTTTCGGATTCTATCCTTGAATATCACAGAAAAAATTATTTTTCTGTTTACAGATTCGTTGAAACAAATGGATTCACTTTCATCTCGATACTGCAGTTGCCTTAAACAAAGTGAAGATGACATTTGTAGTACGAATCTAAAACTCGGACTTTTGTTTGATATAGTCAGAACCACTAAGAAATGCTGAAAAGGTATATGTAACACGTCTTAAACTATTATAGGCGAATGGTTTCCGTATTAAGATTCTTCAAAATCTATTAATTAGTGCATATATCCTAGAGATAAGACCTAATGACTGGCTAAGGGTGATTCATATCTCTCAGTCTCGGAACACTGTCTTAAAGGAACAATGACTAAGCTTCCTTTCAATTGGGAAAGGGTAATAGATTTGAAGGGGTAACATAGCTTGTTCATCATAACCTTCGGGGTCTAGTGAGAGATACAAGCTAGTGGGAGATTTTGAGTGGTGACATTTTGTTTGATAACTACTCGAAACACAGTTTAGTTTATCGAAAGAATACGAGGAGGAGTCTCTGATTTTAGCAGAGAATAGAGTATTCCATACTCGAAATAGGCTATCGCATAGTCTTGGGACCGATGCTTTGGGCCTCGCCTCTAGTGGAATGTTTCTCACCGAGGAAGAAACCATAGACTTGCCCTATATAGTTATTGATGTGCTACAATACAACGCTAAACTCGATTAAGATAATTGGTTGCAAAATAACGGTTAACATTATAATGTAAACCGAGAAGTCTACCTAGAAGATGCTAGTGAATTTATGGATAAGGAGTGAATTTGGTTCACACCACTTCCGTAAATGTAGGCATTTAGCACTTAATGCTTGAAGGTAGGACTGGAGATTTTTTGCGCATACGTTCAGATTGTGAATGTTTGTAAAATGTCTTAATGTGACGAGTGAAGGTTGGTTATAAGATTCTTGAAATCAAAAAGTAACGGTTGAAATGTCACAAAGCTTCTGATAGAATCTATAAGTAGCAGCCTTAAACCTTGGATTACGGTTGCCCAAAGGTAGTTACTATCTGATTTAATCAGACCCCGTCCAACATCGGTTGTTGGTGATTGCACTGATAAATACTACTAGATCAAAATGTCAATCCACCCAAGACGTAGTGGGAGTATGGTTTAACCGTTGACCCATTGTGGTTTTGTGGACTTTACAGTCTGCTGGGGTGATTGATGACCTATGGCTCTTGGTGGGCTGTATAGGATTCTGATCGTAGAAGTTCGTTTGAAAGCCTTAACCCTGTAAATGGAGTTTTGATACTCCAGTTCTGTTCAGCCTCTTGTAGAACCACCTGAGTGTCTCAGAACCAGTGGGAGCAATTGGATCTACACGGAAAAGAGTCGAATGAATATGAAAGTTTAAACTTTCAGCGCAAAGCTGAGTGGTATAGGGGTGATTCCCTGACAAGTAGAGAGTTAACCAGACCTTGAACTCTCTTGCCACTCAGTCTTGCAAGATTTCGTTAGAAAGAGGAAAATAGGGGTGATACCCTGAGACTTTCTTGCCAAAAAACGGATTCTGAATTCATTCGGAACAGAAGGGTCATGGTTAGAACAAACGGCAAGATGACTGCCGGGGCTTATATCCTTTGTGGATTTAAGAGAACCTCTCGGTCATTTAAAGTCACATGTTTTAAAATATGTGGACTTGACTAGAATATTGATAAGTCTTCAGTAGACTGGATATCAATATTGGTAAAGTAGTAGTATTAGTGTTCATGAATGATAACACTGAAACGATTGGAAACAACATGTGTGTGCTATCTGAAGTCGGAAACTGACAGGCCAAAATTCTCTGCATGAGAGAATTGGACTACATTCTAAGAATCTGATTCGGTCAAATTCACGAGAATGAGTCATTGGCTATCCCACCTATCTTATTGAATAAGATGATTATGCATATACAGTTGCAGCATTCATCGAGAGTAGTCATACCCTACCTCTCTGGAATGATTCTCCAAATCTTCGGATAAAGAGAAAATAGGATAGAGTCTCTCTGGGATAAGGGCAAGTCAGCTTAACACGAGTCAATTGCAATCGAATCTTGGATTCGAGCAATAAGTAGCGGTTTAGTACGTCCTCAAGTATCTTTAGAGAACGAGGAATCATATGCTTGTATATTCAGGTGCAAACTTGAATATGGTTGACTACACTGATTCTGACTTGTAGTCAGATTAAGGATGATCATTAAGTTGATCTCGGGCTCAGTGTTTACTCATAGTGCTTAAAATTTCCTTCCTGATCTGGGTGTAATTCCTGGTCTAGTGAGCCGATATCACTTCATTGTGAAAACAGTGAAGAGATAGCTTAGAAGGATCTTCTCAGTCAGTAGAGGTCAAAATCATAGAGAGTACCACCTGATTAGATGGACCGGCGACGTTTCGATCCTAAAGATCGTCTCGAGCCGATAACCTAACTGTTCAGTGTACCAAGTCGAATGCTTGGAGGGTACGGCATTAAAGGATATGTCTCATATGCTTTAAGATCAAGTGGGAGAGTGTTGTGAATAAGATGAGAAGGGGTGTGCTCTAAAAACAATCGTTGCTTGTCATTTCGTGCAAGTGGGAGATTGTTAGGTGTAGTGCCCGAAAGACAATTTGTGTAATTGTTTTTGGATAATAGAATTTATCTTACCTTATTACTTGCTTTGTGTTTGTAAGTAATACACTGCTGCAAACCCTAAGTATATCAGTATGTAACCGCTTAACTCAGTGTATGGCATGCACGTGAGGATTGAGTTAGTAATGATATACGTAAACTGTTAGTCCGTGGTGAACTTAATCATGAGTTTAGGGTCTCATGACTAAAACACCAATAATGCACCCAGAACACCTTAGGGTGCGATAGTCTTATCCGGACTATCGGTAGAGGGTACCTACGTAGGGCATTTTTATATGATGGCATTCATATAGGACTGGACCGATTTAATCTATATTTCTCGGTATAATTCCGTAATCGAGGAATCTTATTAAATCATTAGATGATCATATATGGATCAACCTTAATCCTGAGGTGATCACAGGGTGCTGCTTGTCTCGGGGTAGTGTTTGATGTGTTAGTTACGGTTCACTTAAATATGTGTTCCAAGCCACTTCTCATTGGCACTATCTCCTGATGAGTGAGTAGTTCTGATTTTCACAGATATGGAATCCATTCCTTCCTGCGGGAAGTAGAGAGACAGTCTCCTTATTTGTTAGCCCTAAGAAAGTGATCGATCCCGGGAGTTCACATTTGACTAATTAGCTACTAGTCAGATATGTGCACTAATTGATCATCAGGGGGTTAATGATAAATAAGGATAAGATATTCTGAGTCGGGTTCACGGAGACTTCCCACTCAGAATGGACAGTCTATGGAGGGTTAATCCGTATGTAGTGATTATATCAATGATGCTTATTCACTCTATGGGTTGAGTATAAGTATACATCTATAATTGGTACAATTCAGTTTTAGGTTTATGGTGGCGTAATCCCGGAATTAATAATTATATTCTGTTTGATGAATATTAATTATTGGAGCTACTGGTTATAGGTCCATGGTCCCCAATGTGGCTTCTATAATTCGGGCTGATATTCTTGTTATTTGGGCCTCAGTGATAATTAATTGGCTGGGTTAATTAATTGATATGCATGGATATAATTTAGTTGGGCTAAATAATGTAATACACATAAAAGACATTTTATGTGGGCTTTTAAACCCTAGGGGTGGCGCCATTATGGTCTTATTTAGCACAAGAATTAATTTTCCTGTGTTATGGAAAATAAAAGATATTCTTGTTATGTGATTGGTTGTATGACTTGTTATTTGATTTCCTATTGGTCAATCCAGGTCACAATTAGTCATTAAGGAAAATATCTATTTATTTAATTTAATTAATTAATTATTTAATTAATTAAAACTTGGAGACCAATGATTTACTCTCCTATAAAAGGAGAGTTATTCCAAGTGAGACACACTAAGAATTTCGGCCACACCAAAGAAAAGAGAGAAAAAAATTAGTTTTCTTGTCTTGTGTTTTAGAAGAAGAAAAACTACAAGTTTTTCTTGGTGTTGCATATCAAGGAGGTTCTCATATCAAGAAGGGTGTCCACCAACCACCGTTTGGAGAACACATTGGAAGATCAAGGCTTCTCACCCTAAGATCTTGGCTTCTCTTCTTACTATTGGTATGATTTTCTTAACCCCCTTGTAGTAGTTTAAGTCCTTTAATTATGTATTGTGATGTATAAGTCGTGATCCATTCGCTGCGCGTAGATCTAACTCGTTTAGATCTAAGATCCTACATCCTTCACTTTCAAGCCGCCGGACCTCCTCGATATGCTACATTAGAAAAACCCAAAGTTTTTCTAAAACTTGAACCCTTAGAATAATGGCCGAAATCTCTAAGCCATAATACTACCCAAAAGTCGAAATTATGTGTGTCATTTAGGCTTGGGAGAACTCTCTTTATATATGAGAGTAATCATTGTCTTCCAAGGATTTAATAATTAAGAGATAATTATTAGGTTAATCCTTATTTCAAATAAAAGATAAATAAAATAATTATCCCAAACAAATTATGATAAATAATATTATTATCTAATATTTCATGAATTATCATTTAACAAATAAAAGATAAATATAATGTAAATAATTATCCAAGAAAACTAATTCCTTAATAATTAAACAACATTGGGCCGAGTCCACGAAAAATTTCTTTTCCATGTATTTAATTATCTAGTCCAACTAAACAATTAATCCACATATCAATTAAATAGTCCAATCCAACTATTTAATTATAATTGATGTGAAGCGACGAGAAAACATATGCTATGTTAGGAGCGACGTCGGGGACCATGGACCCATATTCAGTAGCTACAATAAATTAAATAAAATTATTCGTCAGACCGAACAATTATATTCAATCTATTAATTCCGGGATTACACCACCATAAACCCGAAACTGAACTCTGCCGAATATAGATAACTTACTCTCAGCCATGAGTTGATAAGCGTCCACTGATATAATCATTACATACGGATAAATCCTCCATAGCCTGTTCGTTTCGATTCGGGATATCTCCGTAGACCCTTCTTGAAACCTCTTATCCTTATTTACCATTAACCCCCTAGTGATCAATTAGTTCATAACTAATATAATATGAACTCTGCGGATCGATCGGTTTAGGATTAACAAATAAGAGAACGTCGTTCGTCTACTTCCCGAGGGAAGGAATGGATTTCATATCTGTGATAGCACAGACTACTCACTCATTCCAGAATAGAGCCAACGAGAAGTGTTGGACCACATACTGCGAAGTGATCCTTACTAACACATCAAACTCTACCCTAGTCTAAGCAGTTGTCTGTGATCACCTCAGGATTGAGATTAATCCATATATGATCATCTTGTGATTCGATAAGACTTCTCGATCACGGAATTATATCGAGAACTCAAATCAAATCGGTCCAAACCCTATATGATTATCATCATATATAAATGCCCCACTAGGTACCCTATTACCGACAGCCCGGATAAGACTGTCACACCTAAAGTGTTCTGGGCGCATTAATGGCAAATTAATCACGAGACCCGTACTCAGATTAATAAACGCTACGGACTAAGTTAATTTTAAGTACATCTCACTAACTCAATCCTGTTGTGTATAGCCATACACTGAGTTATGTGATTACATAAACGAGGTACTTAGGGTTTTCAGTAGTATCTTAATTATAAGCATACATGCATATAATAAGATGAATTATTAATTATGTCCTAAAACAATTAGATAATTGTCTTTCGGGCACTACGAGGTAATCTCGGAATTCTGAAAACAAACGAGGTAATCTCGGAATTCTGAAAACTTCGGCCCAGCTTCACTCTTTAGGCACAATTTAGTACTCCCTCTGTTTTTTTTAACTGTCATATTTGTAGAAATAATAATTGTCATTTTTTAAATGAACCTGGTCACTTTATAGCTTAAGGTTAGTCAATTTTTGGATGAACATGGTCAATTATTTTTTATCCAAATGTGACAGTTAAAAAAAACGGAGAGAGTAGTTTAATAATGTTAACTCGAAGTAGCTCTTAGCCCGATCCAACTTTCGCTCCAATAACTCCGGAAACTGTAAATAAAACACACGAAACGAAATGAGTAGATTCCGAGACTCGACAAATAATACACAAAATATAACGAAAATACGTATAAAACCATATATGTTAATCCAAACTGTGTCCACCACACATTTAGCTAAATTAACCCACTATTCTACACATATTAAGCCATTATACGCACAAATTCAGAGTAAATTGATGGTAAAATATGTCATAAAGTTGATTAACGTGAATAATCAATCACTAAATCCACCAGTCACAGTAGTTGGGTTATCCTCACCAGTCACAGCAACTGGGCTTCGTGAGAATAGCCCAACTACTGTGACAATACAATCGTTTTTTGCACAATCAATTCTAGAGTCGTAAATCAACTTTCCGTCGGTTGCTTTTTTCTTATATGATGTCAAAAATACCTTACCTTACACCATCTTACCCTACCACATATTACCTTACCATCATATCCCCACCAACCTAACCCATCCCATCCACCTCTTACCTACTATACACCATATCATGATCAATCACCACCGCATGACCTTAAGTTACCCACCACTCTACCCGACCGAACCCGACTCCATTCACCCTACCATATCCAACCTTACCATACCGTCCACCTACCCTACAACACTACCATGCCCTACCATACCTTTTCTCACCCGTCATCACCCCTCCTTACCACCACCTCGATCCCTACCCCCTACCCGACCTAGTCCACCTTACCCACCAACTCTTCCTACCATACCTTACCATATACACTACCATACTTATTCTTACCCACCCTACTCATCACACCTACATGTCAAGATCTAAGATTTTTGAAATTATTATATATTTAATTCCTTTATATTATTATTTAGTTTTCTGTTTGGGGTAGAGTGACATTAGCCTTCAGTTAGGTGATGTCACTAGGGACAACTGTCAGCCTGGCCACCGGGCCGGGTGTTCTGAGGGGTATATTGATTAGGTTGGTTATCATTCTCAGGGTGAAAGTTTTGCTATTGTATATGTCAAACCCTAAATTTCTTCCTCTTTCAATGAAATTTTCCCCATTTATCTCTGTTAATTCTGTCATTTCTTCTCCAATATTTGTTGTTCCTCACAATTGGTATCAGAGACACTCTCCGATCCCGCCAACAATTTCAATTGATTTGATCATCGAACTGCCATGGCCGACGGAGATCAATGGAAGAAACATGCACAGTTTAATGAAGAAATGAGAGAGTTCAAAGATAACAGCAACACTCGGCTCGACGAATTCCGCACCCAGCTTGCATCGATGTATGTTATGCTCAAGCAATGTCTGAATGTTCTGTCAGTAGCATTACTTAGTCAGCCCACTTGAATAACCACGTTATTCACCATTATTGACTTCTTTGCCTGCAGCCCATTTATTGGAGTTATATATAAGGAGCTACATGAAGTGATCAACAAGTCTTTAGGATGTTCATTGTGGCATAGATCAAACACCTTGTTTGACAAAGCGGTTAACAGTCTGTTTTAGAGTGTCTAGTTAGTAACCGTCAATGAGCTGTTGAGTCAAGTTGTAAACATCTATTTAAGGTCTGTTGGTACCCCAGGCCAAGGACGGAGGTGTGTATAAATTGAGGGGGGCTAAGCCCACCCGGACAAAAAAATATTACACTAAAAAATATGTGTAGTCTAGTAGGATCCATAAAATATTCTTAATCCAGCCCACCCGACGAACTTGTTGTAGTCCATTAGCCGACCCCGATTTAAAATCCTGGCTCCGTCCTTGCCCCAGGCTGTTCGATTGATTCAGTTTTTCTTCCAACTATTGTAATTCATTCACATTAAGTTTCTTAATTAATAGAAAATTAAGTTCTTCCTGTCAATATTCATCTCTTTCGATTTCTGTATAGTTTTATGTTCTTGATTACAAGAAGTCTACACCATTTGATTCCATCTTCATGTTCATGAGCAGCAAATACAATTACCACAACGCAGAAAACTTTGGCTGCCATTAATATCAATTAGTACAATATATTTGGATAATATATATTAAATTGTTTGCTTTTACTAGCTAATTAATTTATAAAGCTTTCTGGTGTAATGAACATAATAATACATGTTTGTTCAAATTAAGTGTTTGATGTAATTACCTAATCATAATTATTAGTATGAACATTATTATTCATAATTATTCATGAACCCTGGTTGGAACATTATTTTAAAAATTGTGCAAGCGTTGGGAGAGATTGTCCACACTCTTGAATGAAAAATTGTGTAAGTGTTGGGACAGATTGCCCACACTTGAGGGGGGTGTTGAGAAGAGATTCTCACACTTGAATGCCTAAAGAAATAAAGTTGCACATTTACT
The DNA here is from genome assembly GCA_036785695.1 of Gentiana straminea. NCBI lineage: Eukaryota > Viridiplantae > Streptophyta > Magnoliopsida > Gentianales > Gentianaceae > Gentiana > Gentiana straminea. Next base: position 1,616,636 of record JAVUPR010000462.1, on the reverse strand, counting down.
ACCACCAATTGATTTTAGTACAACGATAAGCGTTTGATCTTAACACGTCCAGACCTAATAAATCTTTTCAATAAGGATTAAAAAATAAATTGTCTAAAACTTTATTTAAGCATTCTTCCTCACATTGTAACCACCACACCCCTAGGCGGAGCCAGGTTTTTCTTTTTCGGGAGGGAGGGGGGAAGGGGAGGCTAGATTAAATTTTTCCGTCAGCCAGAATCTATGTTCAGGAGGGCGTAATTCGCAATCAAACGCAAAGGCGAACACCATAGGTACGCGTAAGATTTTTATCTAGAGGCCGAAAATGTCACACATGAAGTGTTATAAAAAGACCCATTCAAATATAAATAAGAACGTTCTTGTCAGTTTAGATTCCGATGTGTATTTTAGTTTCACATAAATTTTGAGAGGCACACGTATCTTGGCGCTATTTATTTTATTAATTCTAACTATTATTATTTTTAAAATGTTAAACGATACACGTATTTGTAGGCTTATAAAAGGCTAAATTACAATTTTCGTCCTCTAACTAGACACGTTTTTCGATTTTGGTCCTTGTTTTTCTCCGGCAACAATTTTAGTCCTGTAAGTGGTCTTTTTTTTGCAAAAATAGTCCTGAATGCCAAGACCACTTACAGGACTAAAATTGGTCTTTTCCGGCGACAATTTTAGTCTTGTAAGTGGTCTTTCCGGCGACAATTTTAGTCCTGTAAGTGGTCTTTCCCGGCGTTCAGGACTATTTTTGCAAAAAAAAGACCACTTACAGGACTAAAATTGTCGCCAGAGAAAAATCAGGACCAAAATCGAAAACGTGTCTAGTTAGAGGACGAAAATTGTAATTTATCCTTTATAAAATACTCAAGAAAAAATAAATAAAGAAGACGAATATCATATATTGTTAATTTGCACATTTTGAATAAATGCAAAATAATATGATAGAGACATATACCAAAACTATTGCATTATTTCAACAAATTAATTGTGTTAAAAAATAAGTAATAACCCTTCAAAAACAAATAAGTAATTTTGCTAAAAATATATGAAAATGTCATTATTGTAAGACATTTAAAAGCAAAAAATACATGTGACCATTGCCTAGACTCGAGCTAGTGATGTTTATGTTTTTTTTTTGTTTTTTTTTTTATACCAGAAACAATTCATTAGAAATTAAAACAGACTACAACCCTGGACCAACGCCGGGAAAAAGCCGCACTGCCGGCCTAAAGCCGGACCACAAACAACAAAAGAAATAAGAAAGGGAAATGGGGAGCCCAATTTCCACCAAATTCAACCTCGATATGGAGGACATGATTTGGTAACATAATACGAAATTAAATTTGACCATAGTCTATCAGATTTAATAAACCTAAAACCTAAACAGCAAACCGGAATAGCCGACATTAACCGAGCCGGTCCAAAAAACAAAAACAAAAACAATAGAAAAACAACAAAGCCCAAACCCGACTCAATCATCACCGCTGCCAACCAGGGACGGACTCAGCTTAATGAGTCGGGTTAATTTGATTTTTAGTCCTCTAACTTTACCTTTTTTTGTAAATAGTCCTCTTTTTGCTTCGGTAGCATTTTCAGTCCTATAACTTTCTATTTTACGGATTTTTAGTCCTTTTTGCCAATTCATCACCGGAGCTCCGGCGAAGTGTATAAAAAGGACTAAAAATCCGTAAAATAGAAAGTTATAGGACTAAAAATCCGTAAAAATAGAAAGTTATAGGACTAAAAATCCGTAAAATAGAAAGTTATAGGACCGAAAATTAGCACTTCGCCGGAGCTCCGGTGATGAATTGGCAAAAAGGACTAAAATCCAGAAAAAAGAAAGTTATAGGACTAAAAATGCTACCGGAGCAAAAAGAGAACTATTTACAAAAACAGGTAAAGTTAGAGGACTAAAAATCAAATTAACCCGCTTATTAAGGGTGGGGTGCACGACCCCACTCAAATTTCCGGGCGAAATTACTAATATACCCTCTTATAATAATAAAATTGTGTATATATATTATTACAGACAATTATTAATTTAGTTCAATTGGTTAGAATGTTTGTTACTTATCTTAAGGTCATGGGTTCGAGTTGGCCCCCACTGAAGCCACTGGAAAATTTTCCTGGTCCGTCACTGCTGCCAACCCACCAAGGAAAACAGCTACCGGAACGCACCAAAGCACCGACGTCACCAAAGCAACCATCAATCAGAAACCGACAACAAACATCTGTCTTCCATTGTGATAGGGAATCAAAATCCGCAAAGGGAGCCGCCCCGACAGTGCCGGAAACCGCCCCAACAGTGCCAGAACCCGCCATCAAAACCGCCCAAGATGCCACTCCACCACCATGGAAGAGAGACCCTTAACAATCAAAAACCGATTTCTGATCGGATAGAAAAGCAAGGAAAAGGGCCATGCAAGGGAGATAAAGAAAGGAAAATAATACAATTTCTTGCTAGATCTAAGGCTACTAAGAAACTAGATGAAGAAATAGCCAAGAAATACAGACGCCGGCGAGACCATCGGCCCAAAAAATTTCCCTACCGGTGAAACAAAACAGCAGAGGAAAGAGATGGATTTGGACAGAAGAGGAAGGAAAATACATAAAACAGACCTAAAAACAAATAAAAACAGACAGCCGGCACCCGCGCCGGAAAGAGTTTCTCGGAAAGGAAAAGGGAGAGTTTTTGAGAGTAGTCAGAGAAAACTATTTTAGTGGGAGATAGATCCGTTGTAACAGTATCCAATCAGTGATGTTTATTTTTGCAAACAAGCGCTTAATAACCACAAATGCTAGACTATCTAGCTAATATTAAAGGACAGACAACAAAATATGCATACCGTTGGGAGCTTTGCCGATCTACCACTAATTTGGGAGCCTATTTGTGCGACTATCACTGTGTTGTCGATCTACCACTCCTATTTTCGCGTTTTAGGTGTTTTTGGAACCAAACTAAACCCTAATTGGGAAGGGGGAACCCAATAGGGGAAGGGTGTACCTTAAGATCGTGCACAAAGGTGAAAAAAAACGGGAGAAAATCGCGAATCAAAATCAGTTTTTTTTGCCTTGGGTGGTATTCTCACAAATACCACCCAGAAGCAGTGGTAAACTGCTAAAAATCCCCATACCGTTTCTATACAATATTAAGAATTTTTAAAGATAACTTAGTCATTTCTCGACAAAGTTCAGGAGGGGGCGCGTGCTCCTCTCAGCCCCTCTGTAGGTCCGTCCTTGTCCGTCACGTTGTTTTATACCGCAAATTTTTTTCAAGTCTAAACTTGAGCGAAAAAATTGCTTAGTCTCTAAAACAGAAGGAGAAATTGATAGAATTGGTGAATAACAATAATTTTGTCATTAAGAAATAATGTTGAGTACAATCAGTTTATATAGAGAGACCACAAGGGTATAAACGTAAATGACAAATAATATATTCTAATACGCTCCCTCAAGCGGACGAAGTGGAGCGAAGTCCAAGCTTGGAAACAAGTGCCGAAAAAGATAACCGGGGCAAAGGCTTGGTGAGGACATCGGCACCGGTCCGAAGCGAACACGAGCAACACGAACAAGACCACGCTCAACATGCTCACGAATGAAATGATAGTCAATGGCCACGTGCTTCATGCGTGAGTGGAAAACCGGGTTGGCACTGAGGCGAAGCGCTCCCAAATTGTCACAGAAAATCACCGGTGTGGAGCCAACCGAAAAACCAAGATCCGCAAGAAGATAAGTCAGCCAGGCAACCTCAGCAGCCGTATCCGCAACGCTCCTATATTCCGCCTCAGTGGAAGATCGAGAAACCGAGTGCTGCTTCTTGGAACTCCAAGAAATGGCATTTTTGCCCAAGAAAACAATGTAAGCAGAAGTAGAAGTGTAGCCAGGCACATACTCAGATGACACTGGATCACGGTAGCCGTCGGCTTTGTTACCCGCCCAATCAGAGTCGGAGAAAGCATGCAAGGCTAGAGGCGAATCCCGATACAACTGCAAACCCATAGTGAGGGTGCCAGATAAATAGCGCAGAAGGCGTTTGACAAGCATCCAGTGATACTCTGTCGGCGCATGCATAAACTGTGAGAGCTTATTAACTGCAAACTGGATATCAACCCTCGTAAAGCATAAGTACTGCAGGGCACCCATCGTTTGACGATACTGAGTCGGATCGGAATAAGCAGGAGAAAAAACGGTGTCACCCGAAAAGGCATCGGCGGGCATAGGGGTAGGAACTGCCTTAGAGTCTTCCATGTGAACCTGAGATAGGAGCTCACGTGTATATCCGGTCCGCGCGAAACAAACCCGTGGTAGAATGAGTGACCTCAACCCCCAAAAAATACGACAGTGGACCAAGGTCCTTGATGGAGAACCGAGAGCCCAACTGATCAATAATGCTCTGAACCTGCTCAGCAGAGCTACCTGTAACAATAATATCATCGACATATACCAGAAAAATAGTAATGCTGACAGATGTGCGACAAACAAATAGAGACGGATCAGCCACAGAGTTAACAAAACCCAGAGTGAGGAGGAAAGACTTAAGCTCCTGGTACCAGGCTCGAGGAGCCTGCTTAAGACCATAGATCGCTTTGCGAAGTTTGCAAACAAAAGTGGGTTTTGTGGTATCCTCAAACCCGGGTGGTTGAGACATATAAACGTCTTCGCCTAGTGTACCCCGCAAAAAGCATTATTGACATCGAGTTGGCGAAGAGACCAACCAAAGGAAACAACAATACCGAGAACAAGACGGATCGTAGCGGGTTTAACAACAGGATCGAAAGTTTCAAAATAATCCAAACCAGGACGTTGCGTAAACCCTTTTGCAACCAGCCTAGCTTTGTATTTATCAATAGAACCGTCCGGTTTCCTTTTTATTCGGAACACCCACTTACACCCAACGACATTTAAACCAGCAGCAGGGGGAACTAGAGACCACGTGTCATTGCGAAGAAGCGCACTATACTCATCGGACATGGCAACACACCACCGCGGGCACCGCAAGGCCTCGCTTGGGTAGAGGGTTCCGTGTCAAGGTAGCGATTATGCGGTTGAGCTTGAAGGTTGAAGAGTTGACGAGGTTTATATATTTGGTTTCGAGATCGAGTAGTCATCGGATGTGGGGGTGAGGGGAGGAGAAGGGGGGCCGGGGAGGGGGGACGAGTTGGAGGGGAGTCGGAGGAGGAGGATGTAGGAGTGGCCGAAACGGTAGAAATACCGACGAAGGAGAAGTGGGAGATGCATGAGAGGATGAGGAGAGGGGTTCGTGGGGGGGGCATAAATGCCGGCGGGAGGTGTATGGGCCGTGGGGATGGGTGGAGAAATAGGGACGAGCTCGGTGTGTATAAGAGTCGTCGGGAAGAAGCGGCGCTCAAAGAAGGTAAGGAAGGGTCGAGAGGAGATGCTAGCAAAAGGAAAAATGTCCTCCACAAACCGAACATCACGCGAAATATGCATACGAGACTCGGAGACGTCGTAACATAGATAAGCACTTTGTGTGAGAGCATACCCAAGGAAGATACAAGGCTTAGAGGTAGGCGCAAGCTTGTGGCCGTGTATATGGTTTAAGCCAAGGATAGCGAGACACCCGAAGACGCGAAGTTTAGAGTAGTTAGGCGGTTTAGAGAAAAGCTTGAGATGAGGGGACAACATATCAAGATTTTTTGTAGGCATGCGGTTAATGAGGTAAACTGCGGTACTGACGGCATACGACCAATAGTTAACCGGAATCTTGGCGTGTGCAAGAAGGGTGAGGGCGATCTCGGCCTATATGCGAGTGGCGGCGTTCGAGAGATGCCATTGTGTTGTGGCGTGTAGGTGGGGGAAGTGAAATGGGAGATGCCATGGTCAGACAGAAAAGGGCGTAATTTAATGTACTCAGTACCATTGTCAGAATAGAGAGTTTTGATAGGGGCATCTAAGAGATTTTCGACATATTTTTTGAATTTAATGAACACGTTATGAACATCAGATTTGCATGCAAGCGGGTATAACCACATATAGCGAGTAAAATGATCGACAAAGAGAACATAATATTTAAAACCATCATTGACTTGTCCTTGGTGGAGGCATTTGCCCGTCTTCAAATCCTTCACCAAAAACGAATCGGGTAAGAAGTCAATAGATACAGAATTATCCTGGCAAAATTTGTGGACGAAAAGTAGATTACGAGATAGAGCGGGAACACGAGAGAACATGATTTAATTTAAAAGAGGAAAGAGAGGTAGAGCCAATGTGTGTGATGGCCAGGGAGCTACCATCACCAATGACAATACGGTCCGTACCTTGGTAAGGAGAGTGAAGAGAGAGCAAGTTGAGTTCCCGAGTCATGTGGTGAGAGGCACCACCGTCAAGCATCCAAGGAGCATAAGGATCGAGTACGCATGGAGGACCTGAGGACGCATGATGAGCAACGTGGGCATGGGGAGATGGTGGGGGCCGAGGGTGGGTGGGGTTACGGGGTGGACGAGGGAGATTGTTGTAGAGCGGATAGGTGGTACAAATGAGTAGCAACATGTCCTTGGAGACCACGAGTTGGCGAAGCCTTGATAACCTTTGGAGTTACGAGGATTGGAATTTTTAGAGGAGTGATTGGGTGGTGGGGGTCTCGGGTTGGGAGGGGGGGAAGGGGACGGCAGGGTGGGTGAGGGTGGCCGAGGGGTGGGTGAATAGGGGTAATAGTGCGTATTGGTCGGTACATTCATAGGACGCGGTGGATGATAAGCAGGGAAAGCAGTGTAAGCAGGGGGTGTAACCGACTGACTATGTACAAGTGACGCTTCATGCATTAACAACTTTTCATGTAATAATGGCAAAGAGATGGTATCATCACGAGCCTGAATGGCACTGACAAGGCCCTGATAATCACCACCAAGATTTTTTAAAATTAATTCAACCAAGTCATCATCAGGTACCTTGGCATCAAGAGACGCGAGATCATCGCAACATTTTTTACGGCAAGGTGAAGTATTGGGAAATGGACATTGTACCTTTAGTGATTGAATTTAACCGTAGTTTGAGATGTCGAACACGACCCTTACTCGTTTCCCAAACGTGTCTAGGAGAGTGTCCCAAGCTTGTTTCGAATTTGTCGTGTGTTGAATCGTAGCCATAAATTCTTTATCAACCGAACCCAAAATTAAATTGTGAATTAGGGCATCTTGTTGGAGCCAATGCGGATGAGCCGCATTGATCGTCACCACTCACCGCCGCGATGAGATGGTTTGCGGCGGCAAGGGGGGGTGGCACCCGTGACGTAACCGATGAGACCGTGACCGGTGAGTAAAGTGGTCAATTGAAGCTTCCAAGCCGTGAAATTTTTGCCATCAAGCTTTGTAGGAGCATTGACAAGCAGGATTAAGCGAGATAACGGTGGTGGGGACCGCGGGGATGCACCGCGGCGAGTGCGTAGCGGTGCCGGAAGTGGCAGAACCGGCCGATTGGGTAGAGGTGGCGGAAAGAGTTGCCATGGCCGCTTGAAGCTTGCAGCAGAAAAGAAAAGAAAAGAAAAAAAAAAAGAAAAGCGGTAAGGCCGGCGGCGGCGGCGGCTAGAGGAAGAAGAGAAAGGAAAAAAAATTTTAGGGATCAAAAGAGCTCTGATACCATGATAGAATTGGTGAATAACAATAATTTTGTCATTAAGAAATAATGTTGAGTACAATCAGTTTATATAGAGAGACCACAAGGGTATAAACGTAAATGACAAATAATATATTCTAATAGAAATTCCTTCCATAGGATCCGTAGGAGACTGTGCGTCTCTTTCTGATGACACAGTTTTTCTAAAGATGTTTTTTTTTTTTACTTTTCTTTCGTTATTGATGTACGTATGTGCATTATAATTTATACCATTTTCATTCCAAAATGTAAATCCGTTAAACTTTTTAATTTGTCACATAATATAAATCCATTTAGAATACCAAATTAGGATTTATTAATTACATTTTTTATTTTTTACCCATAATTTATTATACATTCATCAACTTTAATTTTCAATTATTACATTAATGAGAGTTAAAATGTATTCCCGACTTTTATCATTAAAATTAATTACACTTAACAAGTTTATTAATCAGTATGAAAATGTCTAAACGGATTTATATATTGGAATGAAAATAGTAAACTATAAAAATAAAACTGATTCAATGTCTCGTCATAAAATGACACGGTTTCAATAAAAAAAATATATGATACAAATAACATATTGATCCAGCCAACCAATTCTCTAACTATGTGATCAATAAAAATTCTCTAACTATATTTTTATCTCGATATAATGGTTTTATTTAAATAAAGAAACAAAAACACCCAATTCTCTAACCGCATTTTTCTTTAAGCACATTTGTTATTTATTTTATTTTTATGTGAGGAAATTTTTAAAGTAACAATAACAACTAACAAGTCAAGAAATGATCAATTAATAACCTAAACTAAATAAGAACATGAAGAAACACTGGTTTTTAATAATAAGAAAACCAATTAAAAGATAGACAAATCAGCATGTCATTTTATTTAGAAAATCACAATTTTTACATACTAATCAACTATAATCTGATTGATAATTGATCCCACTCTCTCTCTCAACTTCTCCTCTCCCCATTCTCTAGAATCATCTCTTGGTTCTTCCTCTTAATTTGTCCCTTATTTTTCCGGCGCCGGCCGTCCTTTTTAGATCTCTGATGTTATTTTCTTCTCTTTCATGTAGTTTTCTGTTTGTTGTGTCTTCTTTCCTCTTTAATAATTGCATATCTGGAGCCATTTATTTTGGATATCCGGCCATGGTGGCGACGGTTTTGTCCAGTCACCGCCTTCTTCTCTGCAACTTCACGTTTTGGAGGCTCTCTAGGCAGCTTTAATTTGGTTTTGGAGATTCTTTTCGATTTGAAGAACGGCTCGCCGGCCAGAGGCGATATTTTCATGGTGGCTCGCCGGACTATTACAATAGAGGTCGGTTTCAGGCCGTGGACGTCGGTACTTGTCTACGGAGGAAAGATTTGTGTAGTTTCGTCGTCTATTCTGTCTGTTGAGCCTTTGTCGCCAGATTTTGGACTTGTCTCCCCCTCGCCGCCGTTCTGGGTTGTTGGTGGGGGTAATAAAGCGGTTCTTACTTTCTTTTTTGGTGATGTTGGCGTCGGTAGTTTCAGGATAGTTGTTTTATTTTTATGTTTTTGTGGTATGTTTGTAGATCTCGGGTAGCTTTGGTACTCATCGGGCTTGTCGTCGTTACGGTTGCTACTGGGTGGTGGTGGTGGTTTTCTTGTGAGTTGGTTATGGACGTCCGTCATATATCATATTGTTTTCATTTTCGTTTTTTACCAAATCGGTTTTTCTTTAACGAGACAGTATTTGGTCATATTGGGTTTCTCTCGGTCTTCATTTATTTTTTAGTATTGATTTTTCCAGTAGTAGGCTGGTGGTGGTCCGACGGTTGTTCGGTGTTGTTCTGGAAATTATCCGATTGTAATTCTGTTGTTTTAATAATTCTTTCGTTTCGTAAATCTGAATGTATAATCTAAATGTTGCTTCCCCTCTTAATTTCTATTATTTTGGAATTTTTTATTGTAATGATAAAAGTGGAGCTGCATGCTACTCAATAAATTCTGCCGAAGGAAATTTTGAAAGAAAGAATATAGGGTTTGTTTATGAACTGGTATGGTACAAATTAAAAAGTTTTTGGACTGGTGGGCTGATCTGGTTTTTTTGGTGGGTTGGGTTTAATTTTATTGCTACTTACAAAAAAAAAAAATTAAAAATTGGGTGGGCCCTGTCTTAACATACATCCGCCCTTGCCCCCTCCCTCACCCTCACATTCAAGTTTTCTTCTTTAGGAAAGTTGTCCTCAGATTATGTGATGTATTTATCCACTATTGTGGTTGTAAATGTTAAAAGTGATATAAGGAAATATAGTAGCGCATTTACTAACACCAATTGGCTTTTAGACAACGGTAAGTCATTGATCCTAATACGTATCGAGAGTAGGTCGTGGGATCAATCCTCGCTTCCAACATTGTTTCCCCAATTATATCACAGTGCAGTGTTGGCCTCTTTGTTGCGCTTGTGTACGCTTTATATACGCTTTGTATACGCGTATTGGCCGGGGGCATTATAGCCCACACTGGGCGTGTTAAAAGTGATATAAGGAAATATAGTAACGCCTTTACTAACACCAATTGGTTTTAGTACAACGGTAAGCGCTTGATCCTAATAGTAAATAATAATAATATTCTTCATTTCAGTTGTAATAAAAAAATAGTGATTTTTTTTTTCCATGTAGTTCTCTAAAATCATATTCCTCCGCGGAAAATGTTTTTCATTTCTCCATCTATATTTGAACACTCATATTCAACCTCTTTCTTTCATAATCTATTGTTTTCACCGACCGCTACCACCTACCCCACCTTGCCCATAAACAGTACCCACATCGTTGTCAACCGCATGCACCCACGCCGATATCAAAAAGCACCAGCCATACCAACAATCATATGTATACTACACGTAACCATAAGTCACGATATCACATGTTATCTCATTTAGAATATCACGTATTTCATTACATTACATCTTAATTATGTCAAATGTATAAATAGAATCGATGTAAAGCGCATGTTTGAAACCGTGTCATTATTTTTATACCTTCCAATTCAAGATGAATAAAACGTTCTATTCGACCCAAGTTGAATTAAAATGCCATACCTTTAAACATAATTAAAAGTGTACAAAAAAAATAAGAAACTAATTTAAGTGTCATCACATATAATATATCTTAGAAGTTTACATGTAATTGTTCAAAATACTTGGTATAAAATTTTCCCATCACTCCCATGTTGTTTTCAACATCGACAAATCTTATTCTATAAATATATTGTAAAATTCTACATAATAAGTAACATGGGAGTAACTACTTTTTGACAAATAACGTTACGTCCAATTCAAAAGTTTATACTGAAATCAATTTCAAACGATTCATCAATCGATATAAATGATATTGATTTCAAATTGAACTTTCAAAATTGACGTAATGTTATCTATTCTTCGGTTTTTAGGCTTCATCTAGTCATTGCACCTTTGAAGGCTATTGCATAAGCCACAACCCTTACAGACAGGATCATCTATTAAAATACATTTTCTTTTATTACAAGGCTGATCATCACGATCTTCATCTTCATCTTCATCTTCAGTCAACTTCTTAATTGCAAATGATGAAGTCATTAATTTTCTTGATCTTGAACTACCTGTCGTACGTACTGTACCATCATAAATATTGAATAATAGTACTGTTATACTCACTCTAACACAACAAATGACCACTCCAACACTAACAAATGTATGTGATATGGTAATTGGTGTTCTGTGTGTTGATATAACATCTATTTAAAAATGTGTGCCACTGCCACATTATAAACGGTCTCAATGACATATTTGTGATAATGGGGCATATATTTGTTCAATAACGACTCTACCGTGTACCATACAACTTGTGCATCACGGTAGAATCGACCCTTTGAAAGTCGGCAACATCCGACTTTCCCAGTGTCGATTCTGGTTCGACAATGAGGTAAGTCGAATGTACCCTATACATTCGACTTTCACAATGTCGGTTCTGTGAAAATGATGTGGTGGGCAGGTGGGGGACAACATATAGATTAGACGTGTTGCGAATAAAGACCCCTTGTGATAATATCATTATTCAAGAACAAAAGGACAACAACGTATATATGGACACAGTTGTACCATAATAAGTAAGACAATACACTTTTATATATTTGATCATGATTTATAAGACTCATGATCATAATGTGGACCCACCATGATGGGATTCAAAAGTGTATTATATCATTCGTTATGGCAAAACCGTTGTGTTCGTTAATTACCAAGAGATTCTCCAAGGTTGATGTCTTCTCCAACAACTGGCTTCTTCAAATCATCTTCATTTTCAACAGCAATTTCATTGGACATGGCCACTTGAGCAGCACTTGCAACAGCAAATAGTATCACAATAATACAGAGAACTTTGGGTGCCATATTATATTAATAATATATAAGATATATATTTGTGAAAGCTATATATATATCTTGTGTGACATATAGAGCTTTTGGGCAGCTATTTATAAGTACACATATCGCTTTAATTTGGTGTATACAACAAAACATGTTTCCACTCAAAAAACAAAAAAACAAAAAACATGTTTCCTTGAAAGCTCAGATGTTGGATGCTTCATTTTTTATTTTTATTTTATAACTTTTCTCTGTTTTGATTTTAAGTTCCATTAAATTATAAAACAATTAGAATTTTTTTTTTTTCTAAATACGAAAGGTTTAACATACAAACTAATTATGCCCCAGGCATAATTAGAACGTATATAAAAAGGTCGTTGCTGGTTCGTATTCTGAATTCGGATAAAGTTACTCAATTTTTCTTACATTTAGTTATAAATCCCGTTTCTAGTGTGAAATGGCAAACGTCTCACACAGTCACATGTGAGTTTGGTTCGTTTAGTTTAGTTTAACAAACAAATATACGCTTACACAAACTGAATCTGAATTTGTTTGGGAACGACTCCCACCGTTAGAAACTCTTGATTACGGTGAAAAATAGTGGTGCATGGCATAGTTATCAAACCCGGCCCGGCCCGGCGGTCGAACCGGTCGACCCGGTGACCCGGTCCCAAACCCGGGCCGGGTCAAGCATTCGACCGTTTGAGCAAGTGAACCGTTCCGACCCGGCCAACCTGGCGGTTGGACCGGATGACCCGGCGGTTGAACCGGTCGACCCGGGCGGTTTTCCATCAGCCCTGTTTTTTTTTTTTTTTTTTTTTTTTTTTTCATCAGGATTTCATTCACCTTCAGCCGGTTCTAAAAAAAACTTCAGTTCTAAATAGTATAAATCTCAAAACATCGAGCAAATTTTGTCAAAAAAAAAAAGAAGAATATCGAGCAGATCTCTCACCAAAAAAAAAAGGGAGAATTGGCTATATAGCCTTTTTTCAGCAAATTCTTGGCTGTGTTTTTTTCCGTTTTTTTGACCGCGATTTTCTCCATTTTTTTTCACAAATGTGCACAATCTTAAGGTCCTCAAATCCCCTATAGGGTTCCCCCTTCCCAATTAGGGTTTAGTTTGGTTCAAAAAACACCTAAAACGTGAAGATTTAGAGGCTTCAAAAAGACTGTTTACACCATTTCTGAACAAAAAAGACTATATCCCCAAGATTTGTGGTCAAACACCCTTTTTAACCTTAAGCCCCAAAAAAAAATCAAGCAGCAATATGTAGTCTTTTTTGTTTTATAGGAAATAATTATTGGTATTTAGGGGTATTTGTACTTTTTTTACGCTCGAAAAATTGAAGTGGAGATAATGAGTTTTTTTCTATTATGGATTGAATGTATTGCTGTGTTTTTTTAGGAATGTATGAAGTTGTAGCGAGCCTACAATGCTTACCTAAAAGAAAAGGCTAATTATTTGCGTTTTAACTTGCACAACATGCTTAATCATTTGATCATTTTATGTTGTCTAATTTGTAATCGTTGTTTGTTGCGAGTATTTTGAAAATAATTATGGTTGTATATTTTATTTTATCTTTATGTTTTGAATATTCAATTATATTTTTTAAGATATATGATGCGACCCAATTTGGCTAATAACCATCGATTCGACGACCCTATCTTTTTTCCAGTCAATGAATCGTACGGCTCGATAACTATGGTGCATGGTACGTGGCCGGAAGGATATGACATTTGGCGCTAGTATATATGATTCCCTCAATCAAATCCTTTCAACCCTCGCCGGCGTCGTGCTTGTCCATATCATATGCGTTCACTTCCAAACCTAAAACCGTGTGTTAGTGTCATTGTCAAATCTTACTTAATTATATTGAAAATGATGGGTTATAGATTTTGTTCTTAATTAAGGGACCTTCTATGTTATTATAATCCCTTAAAACTGATTGCATTATAAAATTTTCAGAATTCAAGAGACAATTTTGTTATATTACTTTAGAAAGATAATAATTGAGGTAAAAAGAATTATTGAAAGGATTTATTGAAAGGAACGCTATAAATTTTATGAAGTACTACATGCATCTCAAAATGTAAATTCATTTGAGTTTTTTTACAAAAATTAACAAAGTTGGTTAAATTGGTTATGTGTTATTAATTTTGATGAAAAAGACTAAAATGGTCTTTGACTGTTATTAATACAAAGTAGTAAAAGTAGGTGGTATATAATAAATGAGGGATAAAAATAGAAAAATGTAATAAATGCTCCATTCATATTCTAAATGGACTTATATTATAATACATATTTATAAAGATAAACGGATTTACATTTTGGGACGAAGTTAGTAACATCCAAAAGACTCTTGCACTACATCTGGGGGCTGGAAACTCGCACCAACTAACTAAACACACGACAGATAGGTCTGCACAAGCAAGACATGAATGAGCAGGTCTATTACCCAACTGTCAAACAAAACAAAAGGTGCATTGAAGAAAAGCCCTATCTTGACTTAAACAATCCAAGACCAAGCATCCCTAGCCATTCCGGGATTACCCCTTAGATGCGGGCCAAACTAGAGCTCGGAGGACAGCCGAGAGCTCCAACGACTGTACATCTAAATTCCCCGGTATTCGCTCTGAGACAACATGTGGAATGAGCCCCTCATAATTACTGGCGATGCTGAAAAGCGTCGGGTATTAATTCCGGGGCATTTTTATCCTTGTGACAACTTGTTCAAGCTTCAAGAACGAGAAAAACGATAAAGATGGGGTAGTTTGCGGTGGTTTAAACTAGACTTGAGATGTTGTATCTCAGGCTGCCTACATATTCTGTTAATTTGTCAGGAATCAAGTCATCGTGGTTTCTTAGAGATCGTTTATATAGAGAAGCTTGTGTCCTAGGCCTGCATGGGTCGTGTCGTTGGTGGACTGTGGTTTCGTGTTCCATAAAAAAGAGATAAATATGATTTAATCCCCTTAAGTATATGAGATAATCTCGATGATTTGATCGAATAGGATCTCTATGGCCTGCTGGGTTGGGTGGCCGGGTCAGCGCTTCCAGCGCGTAACATTTTATCCCCTACTCCTTTTTTGCTTGTGCCATTACCAATCACGGGTAACCCCCTGTCCGGCCGCCTCTGACTTAAGAAGAACGATTATCCTTATGATCAAACAATGACCAACTTACTTCTCGAAATTCAGATTGCATGTGGCAGACCAATGGTGTTGGCGGATAGCCTTTATGGCTGCAAACAAGTCTTTAAAACAATATATCTTAGTTCATCATTTTACACTTGACTTTTCAAAGCTATATCATCATCAGATCCACCATTTACTTTTATCAAAAAACAATAAGAACCGGAAAAACCACATGCACGTGAAACACAAGCCTCTTTCCAAGCGTGCAAACTGCAAAGACCCTCTTCAATATAACATTTTCCCTACCAACCATAAAAAAATAATTTTCATCAACCGTCTCGTTTCACCTCATTTCAGACTAAATTCAACTTTGCAGAGCCAAAAAAAAAAAAAAAAAAAGATCATTCAACCGATGCAAAATCGAATGAATATTTCAAGATATCTCGATAGTGCCAGAAAATTGCAAAGTGGGATTTTTTTTATTTTATTTTTTTTTTTTTTAAAGCACGGGGGATACACAAACCAGCTTGCGTTGAGAAGAGAAACACGGCACGACACATATTCCTTTTGAATCGTTGCTTTCAATCATCTATATATATATACTAGTAGGAAACCCGTGCGATGCACGGAAGGACGTAAGCTTTGAAAATAAGTATTAAAGGAAAATGATTTGTTACAAAAATTTAAGCCTTGGCTTCCTTGAGGAAGATAACTATCACGTTTGACCCATGCAAAGCACTCTAAATGAAAGGCAAATTTAGCTCGATAATCCCCTTGATTCTGGTCACATTGGAACCCAAGCTCCTGCAACCCGTAACAGAAAATGAATGATCAGATGAAAGAATAGAGACCATTGTTCTCCATTCTTTGTATATAAAGATAACTTCTGTATTGCAAGAAATTTCAAAGGCGGCACCGAATAAAATGAACTCTGGTGCAACAAACTACACGAAGGCATATACCTCATTCATTTTGAAACCATGATGTGCTGCCCTTTTTTTCTTGAATGGCTAGTCAAAAAAGACCCATATCAACCGATGGATCTTAGTACCGTATGTTCTCTAAGTAGCAGGAAAAGATAATGCCGTGATTGAAGTATTACCTTTTAATGCAAGATCATCAAAATGAAGAGGAAGCACAATTTTTTATACAAATACAAAGCATATAGGTATATTTTGTTACCCTTACTAACATTGTATATTTCCCCCTCCAATATCCACTAAGATCTTAGGTACAACAGTACAACAGAGCATAAGCCATGGTAAAACATCCCAAATCAGCATATTAATTCCAATAAAGGATTATGGATGAAAACGTCAATAAAAGCAAAGTATTTTCACCATATTCAAGAAGGCCACCATCACCTAATGAAAGAGATTAAAAAATTCCGTCCCATGTTAAGAAGATCCGCACATCCCCATGCCCCTTCGTGCCATCCACTCCCCTATTAATAGCCATAAAAAGATATAAAGCTCGCACCTCAATCTAAAACCAAAAGTAGAAAACACATTATGACTTTTTACCCTCATCGACACAAAACCAAACACCAGGCCACACAAAACCAAACACCAGGCCAAGAGCAAGCAGTGGTTTCTAAAAATTCAAGTACAAAACAATAGGAAAAAAATCATGCAGAAAAAATTTTCAGTGCTTGTGACCACTTGACCTTTGAGAAATTTGAATTTTTAGCTTATTGTAGATAAACACATTAGACCGGAATGGTCTCTCCGTTACATAACGATGTATGAATAAGTGGAACCGGACAAAATACATAAGCAATCACTCGGCTTTAAACAACAACATCAAAATAATACATCTCGTTGCAAACATAATGACAACGAAAAGTTGAGTCTTTTCAATTACTTACTATACATAATTGATTGGGATGAGCATTTTTCCTGATTTTTCCCAATATGCCCTACAAAAACGAAAGGATATAATAATTCAACATGCTTTAAAATCATCATCAAAATGTTCCATCCAATTATATTATCATTAAAGTAATTGTTATTATAATTATTTTTCTTTTCTTTTGAGCACGTTTTGAAAAATTAGATGGCTAATTAAGCTATAAATGTGGAAAAAAGACCAAACCTTCTCTGATTAGTGGTAGGGTCAGCAAAACACACACATTCACTAACTGATGCATCAGTGTTGTGTCCCAACCTACACAATTGAAGAATGTTATATGTAAGTCGAATACAAAGAAATAATAGATGAAAATGATCATACGTAAATGATTCAAGCGGCCGCTAAGAGTTGCCGAAAATTGTCCAGGTAGCTTACTTTCTTAGCAGAAGTGCAGCATTGCCATCATTTTTGTAGCATTACACTCACAGATTGCAATTCATTGCAAAGTACCGTTGACAATGCGTTTTAGAAACTTCCAAATGCCGAAAAGGAAGGATAAGAGGATATTTATCAAAAATCAAGACTCAAATATTAAGTTTAACAAATCCACATAAAAACTATAGTTGGATTCAAATGATCAATGCTCAATTATTCAAGTAATTACTAACAACAAAAAAAGAGATTAAACATGTAAAAATGAAATGAAAATACCTCGAATGGGTATCGAATGTATTTACCAACGCCCTGCGCTTAGTAAAACCTTTAGATTCTTTGAAAATTCATAATCATCATCATGTGGATGTTCTTAAAAATGTCCCCACTTGAATCTTCCATGTACGATTCATTGTTGAGAACTAATTATATTACCTTTCTTTTACAATACCGTGTTTTTAGATATCATAGATAGAAAACCCAATATTACGTTCAATCCAAATGACCTGAGAACCCGAGCTTCATTTGCAGCAGAACGATTTGAAACCGGGGAGAGCAGCACTCTAGCACAAAACACACACTAAGTATTAATAGACATTTTTAAACTCGACCAAGGCATAAACATAGTCTAATACCCTTGCTTGTTGAGATGTAGCCAATCAATAGTAACTAATCTAACCATATTGAGATTATATAATTTCGTACCAATTCAAAAAGAAATAACAATGAAAATCAAAGAATCCGCTACGAAAGCCCCAAGAAAAAACTTTAGAGACATCAAAACGGAACATGCTTCCATTTAAAAGCTCAAATTTACTCAAGTTTCCCTTTAAAAGCTCTATGGAGACCACTATTCAAATCCTTATCATATCCATAACCCTCCAACAATTCTCTTACATCAGTATTTTTCAGTAATGGCAGAGTAAATGTTACCATTCATCTAGAACAATCTTTCACCCATGTCTGTGATGGCTGCAAAATGCAAAGTGAAATGAAGATAGCGAACAAATAGTAAGCATAGATTGAATGGAAGAATCTCATATATTCCATGATTAGTACAAAAATAAGATCATGATCACCTTTTGCCAAAATATCCAAGCAATAAACTCATTGTATAAGGATATGAATAAAAGAATTTCCAAAAAAATAATTCTGTAACCATTCTGAACTTCCTAGTCACCAAGATACAAAATGATTAGCATGATAACAAACACGCCCGAAACTTCTCTTTCCGTTGAAGCTTAAACAAAATTGACATTACCAGGATTTTGTCACATGTCCAAAGAGGTCCAGAAAGGTCCCACCATTGATGAAATCTATCAAAAGCGGCAGGAAAGTATTCAAGCAAACTAAATAAATCAACTCAGTCAATGAACCCACCAACAAAAATAAGATATATGTTCTTACAATGTTTTCAAACCATCAAGATAGAACCTTTAACTAATCGATTTGAAATTTGAGGTAAAATGAAGTGGTTAGGGAGGATTGGATTGTATATGTGCGCAAACGGTGACGAATTTCCATGGACATCTTCATTTACCAAGCCGTCGTCTTCTCGCCTGAAATCAAAATCATTTTCGCTTCTTCCGGATAGAGTAAATGCGTAATCGTAATGTGCTTCCAAATTGTCCGTAATGAAGTAAATAAATAAAAAAATTAAGAAGCTACCTGAATAAGCCTACCCGCTCTTCTCCAATTCAAATCGATGTCGTTCAGGAGAGACGTCCTTTATCCAAAGTGATTGATGAATAAGCGAGACGGTAATAGCCCAATTGCAGATTAGGTCGATGGTGAATCAAAACAGCTTCCGGATTGATGAATAAGCGAGACGGTAATAGCCCAATTGCGTTACGGTAATATCGGATTGAAATAAGCGAGACTTCCGGATTAACATGGTGAATCGTAATTTTGGATTTTGAGCGAGAATGATTGTGAGCAAGATCACGGATTTTGTGCGCTTTTATGGTCACGTATTTTTATCTTACAATGTCATAAATCGCCCGAAAAGAAACAAGACGTGAGTGAGAAATTGAGTGGGGGAGTGGGGTGGTTTCGTGGGAATCGAGGAGTAGTGGGTGGTTTGGGGAGTTGCTGAGTGCTTTGGGGAATGTCTGGCGTGAATGAAGGAGAAGGCGGAGTCATGCGTGAAGTGAACGGGTCGAAAGTGGGTAAAAAAACGGGTCAATTGGCCAATTCCGGGTCAATTGACAGTTTTTCGATTGAAAATATAATATAAGATTATCTATATATATTTGAAAGGACAATTTAACCCGATTACCCGTAAATTGTCAAATTATCCGACCCAAACCCGCTTCCTTAAAAAAACGTAAAACAAAAAACAATAAAAAAACAAATAAACCAAACGTAAAATAAACAAACATCAAAATAAAACACACACCCAAAAAAACAATAAAAACAAACAAACAAAGGTAATCATATTTTTATCCTTAATTAACAAACACTAAACAGACCTAGCATATTGAATATCTCTACGTCCATTTCTTATGGATATTGATATTTTTTCTTTTTTAAAAAAAGTTGAAGGAAAATACTATTATGTGCGCTTCGTCAAAGCCAATGACGATTATCTTTCGGTTATTATGTAACGTTCAATCGCATTTATTGCCATCAATGTAATCTGTGTTCACATTGTAACCGTGACCCTATATAAAGGGATTATCTAATGGAATGAGATACGCTTTTTCCCACTTTTACTTTTACACGTTATCGCACGTAGCTCGAGAAAAAAAAAAAACCTAATTGAGCCGCCGCCGCCCGCCCCCCGCCGCCGCCGCCCGCCCCGCGCCGCCGCCGCCCCCGCCTGCCCGCCGCCGCCGCCCAGCCCGCCGCGAACAGCTTTATCCATCAACGGCGATATCCCTTTGGTGAACAGATCTATCAATTCTCCAGTGAACGCATTGCTGCCGTCGAAGAACAGGGATAGTATTTATTCATGCTGTCAAAGTTTTATGATATATTATAATATTAATAATATCTGTAATAATAATAAAGAAAAAAAGAAAAGAACTATATCATGCAGGTATGTGGCCGACGCATTTTGTCTTCAGAAGGATAAAAAGGAGACAACTCTGTTCTTGTGCACAAAACAAAATAGAAATAAATAAATAGATAATAATAGTAATAATAATAATAAAATACAAAGGTGGTGTATATATTTCCAAATATTATTGATTGTGATGATGTTCACTTTGTTTTGATATTTAAATATTATTCCATGTGTTATTGTTTGGTATGTATGTCTTTATGAGACATTATATGTTATTTTACAATGTCTAACGTCGACTTCCGGTAGCCTTGGTATCAAATCGCACATTATGATTATCATGACATATATTATTTGATATGTATATGCATGTTGCCATGAAAAATGTTATGTGCTATGTTTGCCCGAAATTTCAAATTGAGCATAATAATTATATGTTGATTGTCTTATAAATAAGATTATATGTCATCCTATGATAAAGAAATTTCATAGGCGTTATATACTAAGTACAAAACAATCAATGTGATAAAGTATCTTCACAAAGCATCGAAAAAATGAGTGACCGCTATGTACCATGGCATCGTGATCCAATTCACACTCTTGGAAATTAATTATTGTGGATGTCTTATGACTACATAATTAATATGCTCTTCACTCTTGTTTATGTAGATGGGCCGATACAACTCGACCCGAATTTGAAATCTTGGACTCGGAAGGAATTGAGTACCACCGCCGGGTTTCGGATGTGGAAATGGCCTTTGTTGCAAAGGACTACACTCTCACTATCAAAACACCCACCGACCCTAAGGACGACCCATCTCGCTAAAGTAAAAGCAAATGCCCTAATGTTCTTGAGGCGACATATTGACTCTAGCTTACGCCGGGAGTACCTTCGCTTGAAAACACCCAAAGAACTGTGGGATGCCCTAGAGGGACGTTTTGGGAACATTCATGACACTTTACTCCCGAATCGTCGCTCGGTGGAATGAAATCCGCTTGCTTGACTACAAAGGGGTAGACCAATTCAACAAGGACATGTTGCGTCTTAGAGCACGTCTCAAATTATGTGGAAAGGAACTCACGAGAAGATGATATGATCCGTAAGACTCTTTCCACTTTTCCTACTTCAAAGACTTATACTAGCGAACCGGTATAGGCCGGAGTACGACAAGAAAAATATTACGACCTTTCACAAATTGATCAACATGCTGCAAGTGGCTGAGCGGCATGATCAAGTTCTCATGAATAATAATGCCAGACCTGCTGGGACAAAGAAAATTCCTGAGGTTAACTATGGCAAGATGAAAGGTGGAAAGAACCCCAAAGAAAAGGGAGTTGGACATGCTGAGCCTTACCCACGTGGAAACAATGCACCACGTGGAAAGGGACCTAGGGGCCGTAGTATGGGCCGTGGAGGTCCCCCTAATGTATGGCGCAGAAATGGTGGTGATGGTCCTAGTGGCCATGGTGGTCCTAAGGCTAAGGTGCAAAAGGCACCTAAGAACCCTCAAGAAAAAAGGGAGAGAGTTGGAACTGAACCTTGCTATAGGTGTGGAGTTACTGGGCATTGGTATAATACCCGCCGAGCAAGTAACAAAGTAGCGACCAATTACAAGAGGTATAGGGAATCTAGAGAACAAGAGGCCCACTATACGGAAGATGGAGGCAATGACACTGATGTCAACCTCACAATTGCAGACTTCAATAGCAACAAGAACCCTGCTCAGTCAATGGATGTTCCAGACTTTGATTGATCTGCTTTGCTTATTTATTTATTTCTCCAAGAACATTGTGAAGGCGGAATGCCTTATTTTTAATTAGACTATTTTGGTCTTAAAGTTCATTTGAATAATGGTTTGTTGAATTGGATTTTGATGTACGAGACTTTTATTTTGATTTTCGTTGGCCTATTAATAAATTTCGGATTTTATTCTGAAGTATTGAATTTTATTCGATTTTATTTACCAGTATATACATGGTTCGAAAATAGCATTATTAAGGTGTAAAGCAATACATCTACCATACAATAAACATATATATCGGGATGAAAAGCATATCATTCTATCTCCATCGAAAAACTCTAAAGAATATGAGTTATGTCTTCGACTTTTTAATCTCATCTAATTTAAATGTAGGAATGAATCGAGGAGAAATAGAGTGCTTAGCTGATAGTGGAACCACACACACTATCTTAAGGAATAGACAATTATTTGTCGAGTTAATTCCATGTAATTCATCTCGTGACTACGATGATTGGATCATCACAAGTAATACAAGGGCGAGGAAATGCCACATTTTTGATGCCTAACGGCACAACGATAAAAGTCACAAACGCTCTATATGCACCTAGAGCCAATCGAACCTTGTTAAGTTTCAAAGATATTCGTGCCAACGGTTATCATTTGGAAACTCACTGTGAGAATGGAACTGAATATTTGTATATTACCACAAATGAATGTGGAAGGAAACGCATACTAGAAAAGCTTATGAGTCAATCTAATGGATTATATATTACTACTATTCGGATTATTGAATCCTATGCTTTGTCACCAACAATGAAATTTGGGACACTGACTCATACAGGCTTTGGCATGATCGCCTAGGACACCCTGGTCGAGATATGATGATCCGTATTTTAAAGAACTCACACGGACATCCCTTCTTTCGAGGAAAAAACAAAATGGGACAAAAATCCGACACAATGCAAAGTGTCCAAAGTAGTGTTGTTTCAAAGCGACCATTGTCGTCGAAGCACCGGATGAGTTATATCCCTCTTCCTCATTGACCATTTCCAAGGCACACCAATCATTTTGCAAAGCCTCGCTCTTTAGCAAAAACAGGATCGAGACCTTCCTATGCTAAAGACATGAAACAAAACATTCCATTCTTACAAAGAATACAAGGTGATATATGTGGACCTATCCATCCGAATGCGGGCCATTCAAGTATTTTATGGTTCGGTGGATGCCTCGACACGCTGGTCACATGTCGCATTATTGTCCACAAGGAATGCTGCATTTGCAAAACTCTTAGCACAGATTATACGTTTAAGGGCTCACCACCCTGATCACCCTATCAAGTCTATAAGGCTTGATAACGCTGGAGAGTTCACATCAAAAGCATTTGATGATTATTGCATGTCTATCGGGATTGATGTAGAACATCCTGTACCCCATGTGCATACACGGAATGGTCTCGCGAAGCCACCATCAAAAGGCTACGAGATGGTGGCCGGGGCATTGGTTATGCGCACCAACTTGCCTCTATCTCGCTTGGGGTTATGCAATATTGCACGCAAACTTCACTTATTCGTTTCGGACCCACCGCTAGCCAACCATTTTCTCGCGTACCGGTTGGTTACTTGGATATGAGCCCGATATTTCACACTTACGCATATTTGGTTGTGCAAAGATATGTGCCTATTGCGCCTCCACGCCGCACTAAAATGGGTCCTCGAGAGACGATTAGGTATTTATGTTGGATATGAATCCCCAACTATTATCCGCTATTTGGAACCTTTGACAAAGATCTATTTACCGCAAGATTTGCGGATTGTCACTTTGATGAGACTCGTCTTCCCGTCGTTAGGGGGAGATAAGAAAAAGGATTTTCTAAGGGAACGACAGGAATTGTCGTGGTTTGTCCCCACTCGGTCCTCATTTTGATCCCCGTACCTCACAAAGTGAAAGTGAAGTGCAAAGAATACTTAATCTTCGAACGTAGCATTCGATGCCCGATGCGTTCTCTCGATATTGCTAAAGTGACAAGATCACATATACCACCGCAAACGTGCCCGCAAGGTTAGAAGTCCCCAAAAAGGGGCACAATGCCGTAGCTAAAGGCATTGCGACCACACTTAGTGGAGGTGTGGATGAGGCCGTGGCTGCCCAAAGGAAGAGGGGAGACCACTTGGTTCGACCGATACTCACCCAAGGAAGAAGAAGAGGGCGAGTAAGGCACAATCCGACCCATTAATCATCAATGTAGAGAATCCCTCTCATGAGATTATCTCTCGATTACGCTTATGTCCATGAATCAATACCGGAGGACGCTCCGATGTTTGAATTGATTCCGAGAACAAAGAAATCTCAATGGATTATGAGAGTGCATACGAGTTGATGGAAAGATCTTCCATGCACATTGATGATATATTTGCATATACTTGTTGCTCAAGAAATCATAGAGCACGATGATGTCGAACCACGCTCCGTTGCGAATGTCAACAAAGAGCGATTGGCCTCAATGGAAAGAAGCAATCCAGTGAACTAGATTCTCGACAAAGAGACAGGTATTTGGTCCGGTAGTGCTAACCCCACCAAGTGTAAAGCCCGTAGGACATAAATGGGTATTTGTCGAAAGCGTAATGAGAAGAATGAAGTCCTAAGGTACAAGGCTCGCCTTGTGGCGCAAGGTTTCTCACAACGCCCGGAATTGACTATGAGGAGACATACTCTCCGTAATGGATGTAATAACTTTCCGTTACCTAGTTAGTTTAGTTGTTTCCGAAGGATTGGAAATGCACTCATGGATGTGGTTACAAGATATCTCTATGGGGATCTTGATTCGTAGATATACATGAAAGTGCCGATGGTCTTTCATTGCCCAAGTCAAGTGACTCTAAACCACGGAGTGCGTTTGCAATCGATTGAAACGCTCACTTTACGGATTAAAACAATCCGGGCGGATGTGGTATACCCGCCTAAGTGACTACTTGATTGGGAAGGGATATAAGAATGATGAACTATGCCCCCGCGTATTCATAAAGAAAACAAGTTCCGGATTTGCAATTGTAGCAAAGATATGTCGATGATATGAACATAATAGGTACTCTTAATGAAATAAGAGAAACCGCGAGCTATTTGAAATCCGAATTTGAGATGAAAGATCTTGGGAAAACTCGGTTTTGTCTAGGCCTTGAACTAGAACACCGAGCTTGTGGAATACTTATCCACCGGTCCGCATATGTCCAAAAGATGCTCGGGCGATTTAATATGGACAAAGTGCACCCGTTAGCACTCCCATGATCGGTCGAAGTTTGGACATAAAGAAAGATCCATTTCGTCCAAAGGAAGATGACGAAGAGCTATTGGGAGCCGAAATTCCCTACTTAAGTGCAATAGGCGCATTATTGTATTTAGCTCAATGTACTCGACCGGATATTGCATTCTCGGTGAACTTGTTAGCTAGATTCGGCTCCGCGCCAACGCAGCGTCATTGGAATGGTATTAAAAACATATTTCGATACCTAAAAGGAACCATTGACTTGGGCCTATTTTTTCCCTACACAAAGACAAGAGGGACCGTAAATGAAAATACAACTCCTAAAGAAAACGTCGACAAAAAATCGCCACCCCCTACTCGAAACCCCAAACAATGTATTAGTTGGGTTTGCGTACGCCGGGTATCTATCTGACCCACATAAAGGTCGTTCCCAAACCGGTTATGTATTTACCATTGGGAACACGGCGATATCTTGGAGATCAACCAAGCAAAGTCTTGTGGCTACCTCCTCGAACCACTCTGAGATTATTGCTCTACATGAGGCGGTTCGTGAGTGTATATGGTTAAGGTCCATCATTACACATATTCGAGGGACCAAAGTGGTTTAAGTTCCACCACCGAAGAGCCTACTTGCATTTATGAAGATAATGCAAACTTGCATCGAACATATGAAGCTTGGTTATATCAAGGGTGACAACACAAAACACATATCACCAAAGTTTTTCTATAACCAAGCAACAACAAGCTCTCCTCAAGATTCAAGTGAATCAAGTAAGGTCCGAGGAGAATGTGGCGATTTGTTTACCAAGTCACCGCCTAAAGCAATATTTGAGGAACATGTGAAAAATATAGGAATGCGAAGGCTTTCAAAGCTTCCTTGATCGGTGTAAGGATCGGGGAGATATAGACCTCGGGGGAGTCTAATACACACATGTTATCCTTAAAGATTAAAGGTGCGTTGTGCTCTTTTTCCCTTTGACCAAGTTTTATTTTGTCCCACCGGGTTTTGTTACTTGGCAAGGTTTTTAACGAGGCAACGATCCATGCACCATTTCGCCTTTGACTTGGCACAAGGGGGAGTGTTGAAGGAAAATACTATTATGTGCCTTCGTCAAAGCCAATGACGATTATCTTTCGGTTATTATGTAACGTTCAATCAGTATTTATTGCCATCAATGTAATCTGTGTTCACATTGTAACCGTGACCCTATATAAAGGGATTATCTAATGGAATGAGATACAGTTTTTCCCACTTTTACTTTTACAAAATGCATAAATAAAATTGATTTTACACGTACCCGAAAAATTACCCACATTACCTGCTCCAACAAAAAAAATGCATGCTATTAAAAAATAAAAAATAAAAATAAAAACGTTGCTCCACACGTTTCTTTCTTGAGAGTCCACAGACAACCGTCACTCCTAATTTGGCGAATTTATTTTCCCATACAACTCAGTTTACAATTGGTTCTCGAGAGGATTTTCTGTTAGGTTCAGATTTATCCTCAAACCATAAAACTCTCAAATTAGTTTATCTTCACGTAAATGTTAAAAATAAATAATATCCCCAAATACCAACCATTTTTATCAAACAATTTTTCAAAATGGTGGGACTCAGAAGTAATCTGAACAATTTATAATTGTACATATATATAAGACCGTGGGAATATCATGGTAGAGCAGAAAAGTGAAGTCACAGCACGAGGGGAAATCGGCTCAAGTTGATTTTCTATTTTTTTTCATGTTGACTTTATTCAATTTTTTTTTTCATGGATGTTGTTTTATTTTGAATCTTATTGGTGCATGATTTATATTTATGGGGTTTTTAGGACTGTTTTGTGCGGAATTTTTCAGGTTTGCAGCGACATGATATCTTACAAAATAAGGTATTAAATTTCTGTTTCTTTTCGAGTTTTGCGATTGTCTGTTATGTATAATGCTTTGATTAATTACTTTTTGTTTGGAATATGTTTCGATTTTTTATTAGGGTTTCATTTACACTCTCAAAAGCAAGAAAAGGAGACAGACGGTAGCAGGATAAATAGAAGTTCATATGTAATATATGTCATTGAAATTTTGAAGAGAACTAAAATTTTACGCTTTGCCATAATAACATAACAATTAGTGTCTCACGATGACATTGAATATATAATGAAGTGACCAATGACAATCGCTCGGTGATCCCTCGGCCGGGTGATAATTTGAATCTTGAAGTAAGTAAAAAAATAATATCATTTTATTTTCTTTAATTCATATTAAAAATTTATTACTAATTCAAGCTGATTTCTACAGAGGTGATATACTGGTGTTTATCCACATGGCCGGTTTTATTCATTTAATGTTGAACCATAAGATGTTGTTCCAAAAAAAAAAACATAAGATGCATCACCATCTTAATTAAGTCTATTGCAATTTTATGTATTTAATCTTATCATATTATTCTCATCCATCATTGTAACGCTGTAAACAGAGGGTTCAATCCGTGATTCAAACATAACTATCCTTATTATTGTTAAAAGGTCCTCCAGTCCACCATTCAATGAAAGTCTGGAATTTTTTCCACAAGAAAAGTTCTACTAGAATTTTCTCATTTTAGTAGGAAGGGATTGACCTGGCCCGGCTTGGCTCGGCTCGGCTGAATAGTTATGAAGAAATGATAGTTTATTTAAAGAATCCTATTGGCATGGACAGACTCATAAAAATATCACAACAAATGATGGCAAACTATGTATATAGAGGTAGAGAGAATGACTTGATCATCGTACTCAGAGATGATCCAAAATTTGCTTCTGAGATGGATGGTATAATACATTCAAAATTTGTTATTGTAGTCCAGAACTTTTCATGCAAAGAGGATTATGTTCCTTGCAACTTGGAAATGCCCAAACTCAAAAAAAGTGGGATGTTGCAATTTAGAATAGATGATTTTGAATAATTGTGATGGCTACGTATCATATGTTTTACTCGGATTTCTTTGAATACGTCCACCATGATAATTATTTGGATGATTATCATCTTTACTTCGATGACTATACCAGACTAGATTGGGCTATGTGGATAGTTATTTTGACGATAATTGCGACTTTGAAGTTCTCTTTTTCTACTGATAAGCAGTAGCTTGAGACACCACTTAACATATTGGCTACATATGTATTTTGGGATCGATGTTAGAATTCATTGTTTTTGTGCCAAATGACACACTGTTTTGTGTATTACATGGTTTCAGCTAAAGCGTAATGGTCGTTAAAAATGTTATTACCATTTTGTGTTAAGAAGAAATGACCTATATTTCATTTTATTCGTTAGGGTCGCGACAAATCTGATTGTTGATATGTTTGGGAGATTTATGATTTTGTGAAGTTTTGCCTTTTAAATACTGTCGATAACTACATAATGTTTCTTACTATATAGTTATGTATAAATTACCTTAATATTTAAATTACAAATTGTCTTATATCATTTAATGACATAATTTGTATACATTTTGTAACATGTTCATGCAAATTTATAATCCCGTGCATTATGCACGGGTATTTGGCTAGTACTCATATATCTAAAAGTTATACTAATATTTAATCATTTTATCATACTGCCTGAAAATTCTAGAATGTATTACAAAATTCTAAATAATATTATGTCAAGAAATATATATATGAATCACTAATGTTTTAGGGGCTTGATACTGACACCATTTACCGTGACATCGCGCTTTTAAGTTTAGGTGGTGACTCGGGTTGATCGGCCCGAGCCGTGAAACCGGCATACCAAGCAACCCTCATGAGCTGCATACCCAGAACAAGAACCCACCAACACACCAGCCCTCTTATGGTATTCAACGTCCATGATGGCGCCGCGAGCTCAATTCCAAGCTTTAGCCCTCTCATTAGTTGCAATAACCGGTACGCTTCGTACACAACCGGGGTGACTAACCACACCGGGGACTGCCAATGCCACGTCAGCATCTCGGTTAGTATCTGTACCGAAAGGAGAAGGAGATACGGACCTAAGAGAACTGAGAACCCGATACTGGGTAGGGACGGTTGTAACAAGCCCTTATGAGAACAAAAGAGTGTCAATACAGGAATGATGAAGCCTGCCATGTTTGAAAACATGTTCCAGAACTGGTAACTAGCGGGCGGTTTGTTGTAAGAACGAGCCGTGTTTGTTGGACGAGAACACGAATCGGCTAGGAGAAGAAAGAGGAATGCTCCGAGATTGAAAATGCAGTCTAGCCCGGTTAAAGAAAGTAGGCTGGCAATGTTGGGACCGAGGAAGACAGACGTTAAGGGCAACCATAACGTAGGAACCATGCCCGTGGCTAAGAGTAGGGCCGGGCCAAGAACCCATACGAGCCATTTCAAGTAGTTGGGCTTGGTGATTGGCTTAGTGCTTACTGTTTTTACATCCTTGTCCTCATCTACTACACTTTTAACCATTGTTTCAAAACTCCTTTCAGGAGATTCGACTCGGGCATCATCATCATCAGGAGGAGCATATGCAATCGGTGCAGGTTCCCACCGGGAGAGATTTGTGCAGGCGACTATCAAATGCCTGATGCTCGTATTTCTAAAGTCGTCTCTTTTGAAACGTTTCTGGAATTTCGACACTTTCAAATGCCTATGATGGATAAGGGATGGATTACCTACGGATACGATGCAAGCTGAATTCGTAAAAGCTGCCATTTCCTAGTTGCACAAGTGTAGCTTAAATGATCAAAAGCAATCGAGACTGGCCTTTGCACTTATACCTGTATAAATAGACAAATCACCTTATAGGCTAAGATTTTATGTCACAACTGTAGTAGGAATGTTATATCAAATGAAAGGATCACGTCCATCCATTCCTATGCATAGAAATCGATGGACATGATGCATCATCTTGATAATTTTGGTTTGAAATTCATATATACGATCCACAAGCTAATGGCTCTCTGCAAAATGTCAAACTTCACCCTGAGATTGTATATACGAAAAGAAGAAAGGAATTGTACGAAAAAGAAGAAAGAAAGAAAACACACACACACACACTACCACACCGATTCACACGTCCAGATACATTGCAAGCAGTATCAAGAATTCAATGGTTCAACAATGAGTGGTGACATAAGTTTGAATATCCAGTAAAATATAGAATGAAGTCAGAAAATCAAAGGACTTGTCAGAATACAGAGTTGTTTAGTATGGTAGTATATATATATAGTACAAAATCCCACCAGATGAAGGAAGTGAAAGCATGCTCCTATCTCCGAAAAGAATTCAAAACCGAAAATACAGCTTCTACATATGTCGTTGCACAGTCTTAATTTAACCCCGTGATTTCCTACTAGAGTAAAGTTAAGTTTAGGTTTTCTACAAGTATGGCATTAAGTAAACAATATCAAAAAGCAACCAGTCACTAGCTGCAGCAGCAGCAGCTTTCTACACAATATCACTTGCACTCTTAGGTATCCTATTGGGAAATTCTATTGCATAGACTCCGTAACGAGGAGTTATCACTTGCTCTAATATCACACCAAGACGTGTCCCACTCTTTTTATACGTGAACTCGTCATCACCACCAGAAGGTGGGACATACGTCGTAATGTGATTGGAATACATCTGCAACAGAGTTTCACTATCCTAGGTCGATCACACTAAATTCAGTCAATCCGTGGTACTTATAATTACTTGTTTAGGCCTGTCTCTAGTGCTGTTCTCTTAGGACCTACGGCATGCCCAAATTTCAACTTAATCTTGAAAAACTTTTAAGCATGATACAATCCTTTACCTTCTAATCAACATGATGCAATTTGTGAGGTACTAACCACTATCTACTGCCTTCATATATAAGTATTTACCATCAATTCTTAGCAGAAATTATTAAAGATGAACTCTAGAATACGTTTACTCGAACGGAAATCAGCAAAACAAATAAAAATTAATAAGAAATGTATGATTTATCAATTTCCCAGATGTACCTTCCTGAAAATATCATAAGCAACAACAAAAACACAGATAGCTAAATCAAAGAATTCTTACAAACTGTTTAACTAAATTTTAAAGATCGTAGATTAGAAAAGGATTAAGTACATGAATCGAAAGACAAATTAAAAAGCAAAAGACAAAACACAAATAGCTAAATCAAGCAAACCTTTCAAACTTTTTAACAAATTATACGCACAATAACTCGAAGACAAAGGATTTGGGCAAATAACTCGAAGACAAATTACAGAGCTAAGAAATTACCTTAAAAATCGCCTTTTCTATTCCCTAAAAGCGAGTAATATTTTCAGACAAAAGAAGGAAAAAAAAAAAAAAAAAAAAAAAATTTCAGCGAAATTACGTTGAATTATTTTCCGCCAATCAGTCTAAAAGAAAAGCGAAACAATTCATTTGGGAAAAAAAATCAAACCACATAAAATTAAAAATTTTGGCTCCGTTTTAAATATTTTCAGCGAAATTAATTGGCGGTTAAAATTTTAATTTAAAAATACGCCAATCAGTCTAAAAGAAAAGCGAAAATCACTTCATTTGGGAAAAAAAATCAAATATTTTACCACATAAAATTAATAAAATTTATGTCAACTAAATTAGTCTATTAAAAACTAATTAGTCGCTTATTACCAAATAATAAAAACATAAAAGTTAGTCCGTCAAAGCTTAACGTCGACGAAAAACACTATTAAGTTGATAAGTTGTCCTTATCAACAAAAAAAACCCTTAAATGGAACCGAAACTATGTTGGTTTGAATTGGTTTTTTCCTATTTTCAGTTATACCAAACTAAACCAACCCAAACATGCATTAGCAGTTTCTACTACATTGTTATTTCACAGATTGATATATCATTTTTTCTCGTCTCATAAAAAGAAAAAAAAAGATATATCATTTTTTTCTCTATTTTACGTAATCTATATTTAGGGTTAATTACATCAAATCTCTAGAATGCATAATTTGAATACAGAGTTTGTAATTTGTACTGTACATATATTCTAATATATATAAGATTTTTAAAAAAAAAAGTGTAAAACGATAGCAAAACAGCCAAGGGGAAAAATGGTAACAAGAACATCAATTTGTGGTCATATTATAATGCAAGGGCAGAAATGGTAACACGAACATCAATTTGTGGTCATTTAAAAGGTTTGTGGCCATGTCGAATTTCTTATAACTAGGATAGAGAATTTGTAAAATCTTGGTAATTTTGAACCGGTTCATTTGGAAGAAAAAACTGCACATTTGTACTTTTTTTTGTTTTTTTTTCTCCTTCTCAAAATTTTATGTAGGGTAGGAAAAAGTTTTTGTATAACAGAGAAAAGGTTTATTACCTAATAATGCGGCAGAGTGAAAAGGTTTATGACAGTAGATAATAAGTTTATAGAGAAAATGTTTATAAATTGATGACATGACACATTTATAAACCTTTTAAAAGGTCATTGATTGGAGATAGTCGATGAAAACTAAAATAGCGATCCATATAGGTATTATAGTTGACTGTCAACATCCTGTATCTTGTTACACTTTTCACGTTTGACGCTTCTTGCATTGGACTTTAATTAGTAATTACTAAACAACATTGTATATTTCAATTTGATAAAAAAGTAGTTTACGTTTTTTCTAGGGTTTTTAACTCGTCGTATGGATGGTATGATATTTTTCTTCTTAAGGCTTATGATACACTCGGTTGCAATGCAGTCATCACAGATAGTTAGTAAGGTCGGTACATTTTCCTGCCTCTGACCAATAGGCTCCTTATCGGGCATGACCACAGTAAGAAGATTGAGATCAAGTGAATCGTTGAAACCTAATAAATGATTGTTGAATCATCAAGTTGATGATGATTCACATGTATAGCGAAACCCGAGTAAGGGCTGTATTGATTTTAGTTGAAAAATGCTTCACGCTAGGAAATGACCAAACCGTTTCTTATCCAAAAATTTCTCGAGTTTTCGGGTCGTAACACTATATTTTGTTTTTATTACTTTTCTCCTCACACACTTTAACATAAAACCCGATACAAAATCAAATAACATATCAACTATACTTTATTCGTATTAAGTCGGAATATCTCATGTCCAAACATATCTGTAATGTTACAATAAGTTAAATAGCATTTGGGGTGCAATTTTCAACAAATTTGCAATGACATCCATAAGAACAATCAGGAAGATTATCGCCACAGGGCTCACCACATATGGGTCTTTCCCGAAATAATTTAAAACCTATCTTAGATAAATCATCATGTTTGTATAGCAATTTTCTCACTGCCTCAATTGCTATGTTATTGGCCTTCTTATCTGCAAAAATATATTTTCAAATTTCATTTTATTATTAGTGTAGATGAACAAAAGGAAGAAAGACAAATAAAAGGTTTCATTTCAAAAGGAAGAGAGATTTTAATGACATCTTACAAAACCTCTTTAAAGACATCATACAAAAAACCAATTTTAGGGCACCATGGTGATAGAAGGCTCAACAACAGGAAAACTGAAAAATCAAACCTCACGCCCTGATGTCATTCAATGGCGGATAAAAAAAAAAAAAAAAAAAATCACTGGACGCATAAACAATACCTTAGTGTAATATTTGATATATATATATATATATATATATATATATATATATATATATATATATATATATTTTGGCTTAGCGGGATCCACAGACCCCTTTTTGTATATATCGATCCGCTTTTGATGTCATGTCGTAATATATATTGTGTATTGTCATTAAAGACTTTCAAAATGAGAAAATTCATAACTAGTAATTTGATATGAGGAGTAACCTTACATGACATCATCATGACCACATACTATGATTAATAATTTACGGTCTGTGGTGAGAATGAATGTTAGATAAGAATATGATCACTCGTTTATGAAATTACTATGGAAAAACTACCTTAATGAAACGTGTGTACGTGTAGACAAAAGGATATAGAAAAGGAAAACAACCATATAGTAGGATTTTGTAATGATGAATTAATTATCATACTAATTCATCTGATTTTACTTTAGATCAATTTTTTTATGTCAAGTTTTACACTATTATCATGCATGGAAGTTGATGGATATGATGATGCCATGTCGAGTCATTCATAAATGTCTAAAGTGATAGTGACAATATCGTTAAATATTAATTTAATTAACGTGTCAAGCTTAAAATAAATAAATTATAGGTAAACAACAACAACAACAAAAAAAAAAAAAAAAAAAAAAAAAGAATTGAATAACCACATGATTCACCAGTGTTGATGTCTTTTCCTGCAGCCTGCTGATCGTAATAATCATCCAATTTCCATTCATTTTCGACGGTAATTCCACCGGACATAGCCAAATGACCATCAAATGCAACAATAAATATTACGATCGCAACATGGAGGACTTTCACTGCCATTATATCAAGAAGTAGTATTGTTTAGATAATATTGTTGTTTGATTTTGCTTAATTTATGAAAGCTTTATGTGGTAATTAATATTATGTATATTGCATTTTAGGCAGCATTTTATACATAGTTTTTACTAAAGGATTGATAAAGAGGCTAAACCGGTCAATAATGGACACTTGTTTTATCTTTTTGGCATTCAAAGTAAAACGGTGTCACTTTGTATAGATTAAGCATTTGACTGCACAAAATATTTTGACTGCTAATATGGATATATACTAATGGAATTTTGACTGCGAACTTTTTTTAAAAAAAAAATCATCCTTTGTGTGGAAGATTACTTTACATTACCACCAATATTTGTTGGAAATAGGTGACTCAATGGTTCAACTTGGATCAAATATAAAACGATTTTATATTTATTTTGAATAAATTGGTTTTATGTTACTCATATTTCTTCTTAATTATTATAATATATTACATCTATTTCATTTAATATGATATTTGATACAAATTAAATATGGAAAATTAGGGATAATGACACAATCGAGAATATTTTTAAGTAACAGAACAACTACATATTTTTTTATAGGGAGAATGACAACTGCATAATTTTTATAGCGAGAAGGACAAACAGTGAATCCCAAAAATCAGTGAATCTCCCCAGTGAATCCCGAAATCGGTGAATTTCGACGGTTAATTTTGACGGTGAATCCCGAAAATCGGTGAATTTCGACAATGAATTTTGAAAATTAGTTAATTTCGACAAATGAATTTCGGTAGTGAATTTAAACAAATGAATTTCGAACACAAGTGAATTTCGACAGTGAATAAATAGTTTTGTCCTTTATGCAAAAGTTTCAAAAGACTGTCCTTCTACTCAATTGATGAAATATTTCTGTCTTTCTCTCTCATTCCTCCAATTAAATAACACTGTAACCTTGATTACGAATCAAGTTGAAATCTTTCATATTCAGAGAGACATGTCTTAGGCTTCGGGATGTTGCAATATAATTAAGTGTTTTTTTAGATGGTTGCAATATAAGTGATTGTTGCATGAAATTATACTATCTCTAAATAAAATTAAATATTTTACACACCTATGTGTATTATTCTATACCCTGAAAGATAAGATATATAATATATTGTCGGCATGTATTTTTCTTACTAAGAATAATATGACCTATGTATGTCTCCCCAAATGGTTGGGGCATGTTTTATAACATTTGAAAGAAATATTATTTGTTTAAGTTATGCATCGTAATCGTTGTCGGTGTTGGCGGATTCAGGAAAATTTTCATGAGTCATTGTATACATTTTCTTCTAAAGTAATTTTTTTCAAGAAGGTTAAAAGAAACAAAATTATAGATAAAATATATTGTTTTTTGGGGGAATTTGGGAGAAGGATAAAGATATTTAATCAATTAGGGAGAAGACAACTTTTTGAAACTTTTGTATAAATGACAAAAATGTAGTCAAAAAGACTCTTATACCCTTATGAATAAAATAGGATAAAAACTTTCTAATTTTTAACGCTATTTCCGAAAAATTAGGGTAGAATTCTCGTTTCACGCAAAATCTCCCCCCTTCATCGCGAATTCAAAGACGACGCAGAAATCATTGCAAGATTGGACGGAATTTCACGACGCGAATTTCTACAGTTGGAAGCATTAACACTCAAACTGATATCAGTTCAAGGTGTGCAATCACAGGTAGAGTTCCAATTCTGGAAAATTCACTTTCTTCAAAAAATTAGGGTTATAATTCACTTTCCCCTCTTCCTTTCTCCCGTTCGGGAAGGAATATAAGTGAATTACTGCTCGAAAAATGGCGAAAGCAAGATCGAAGGTAACTGCGAAGCAGAAATCTGATGAACGCATTACTAAGTGAGTACTAATTGGACGAATTCACTGCTCTATTTCTCTTAAATTAGTGGACGAGACTTCTGTAATTTTCATTGTTTCCTCTATGAACATTTACTCAAATTCACTTTAATATTCATTCACTGTTTATAGCAGCAAGTTTTAGTAGTTACATTCATAATTGGACAAATTCACTGCTCTGTTTCCCTTTATTTAGTACTGACATTCATAATTGGACAAGTTCACTGCTCTGTTTTCCTTTATTTAGTGAATGAGATTAATAAAGATAAGCTTCAGCTTGATGATCCATTATCTGATTACGGGAGTAATAAGGATGAAGACAAATTTGAAAAAGTGGAGTGATAAGGATGGCTTCTATATAATCAGATAATTCACTCAAAAGTTTGAGAATAAATCTGGTTCTTGGATTCACGTGTTTGGGTGCAAAGTGTAATTTAATTCGATGTGTCTACTTCCTATCTATAGAGATATGGTCTATCTAGTTGTATTTTTCAAAAGAGTTTGAGTTGTGAGTGAGTTTATCAATTTGTGAGAGTTTATCCTTTATTTTCCTAAAATACCTATATAGTCTGATGTACTGCTACTTCGTTTCATTGAATGAGAAGAAACCTTTTTCTTGCACTTGTTCAAGTTCCTTGTCATATTGTTTTTAGAGATATCTATCATTTCAATTGTTTCGTCAGTGTGAACAATCAAGGTGTTTAATGTATATCCCATGTTCTTTTACATATGAATATTAGTTCACTTGTTAAACATTAATGTAGCTCTTTTGTCCTACCTCTGTCTTTCAATTTTTATGTTTTAGTTCCTAAAGATCTTATTCACCGAGAAAATTCACTAAGCCAAATATTGAATATTCACTCAAATTCACTTTAATATTCATTCACTGTTTACATGCAATCATGGTGACATTGTTCAGCTTCCTTACAACAGCAAGTTTTGGTTTTTTAAATTCACTAAGCCAAGTATTGAATATTCACACAATTTTTATGTTTTAGTTTCTAAAAGTCTGTTCTAGCACTTATGTTCCTGAAAGTTTAATTCATTGTGAATATTCACTACAATGAATTTTGACAGTATGTCGTATTAACAGTACTAACCTTGATTCAGAATCCAAGCATATTAACTAACCAAAAATGTGTTGTCTAAATTGATCTTTTGCAGGTATGATCAATACCGAAACAACATCACATAGCTATTGGATGCATATGAGATCATAGGGGAAAATTAACAAACAGTCAAAAGACCCTTATGCAGGAAACACATTTCAAGCTTTTCTTCAAAGCTATTGAAGAGAACAAGATATGTTGCAACAAGCAAAAAAACCAAGTGTTAGACAACATCATAACACCTTACGTACCAGAAAGGGGCATTTAGAGTTGAATTACCAGGGACAAGGAAGCAACTATTGTAATGAATGTTTACATGTTTCAATTATTCTGTAATATTTTTTTTGTGTATTGGTTCATTAGTACAAGTGTGATTTTGAGTCATAACTTCAGCAAATACAATGCTACTATCGAAAATTACATTTGTTCGAAATTCAATGGCAAAATTCACTGTTATTCAAAAATAACTGTTAATATTCACTAGTTAATTTCGACAGTAAATCCAATGAAAAATGTTGTAACAATATCAAACCAAGTCCCATAACTTTTTGGTGAAATTCTTATCACTTTTCATTGTTTGGCTGCAGCTATTTTTACATAACATATAATATGATAATGAACATAAAGACTTACATATATTTCATAGATTTTGAATAGGAGCTGAGGCAGGCAAACTTTAAAGGAGGACATTGTAACATTCCAGTGAAGAGATATGTCACTCAACTAAGAAGTATAGAGTCATTTTTTTTGGAGAACTTGTAATTTTGTTAATATATGGAAAGATTACAAGATTTTGCCAACCATGGCCACCTTACGCCAAAACGTCATCAATGTCGTACCTCACCTCCTAAAAACCCTAGTCCGGAAAACCTAATGTGGAGAAACCGGATGCTAGGAAAAGAGTATGGGTATAGAAAAATTGGAAACCTTAAACCACCCATCAAAGGAAGACTAACTCTATACAAAATATAAAGCTGCCACCTATACAATTTTAGGCAACAAAAACTATATAGAACTCAATCAAAAATAAATCAAGGGCAACAAATCATCCATTCAGCATGATCAGGGGAAAACAACCAAGGGTCTTTAGGCGATATTATTAGACTTTTTTTTTTCCATGGGAGTTCTTCAACAATCTGTAGAAATCATGGCATTATGATCTTAGTTATTGATCTCTTTAAATTGTTCTACGCCGATGTTTTCCACTAACCAGTGTTGGAGGCCAAGGGAACAACTTTGTCTTCATTAATGACGATATAAACACGCTTAATGGAACCATAACCTGCATTTGAGAATGGTTTTGCCTTTGACAACTCTTTTGAAAACAATGACATTGGCCTTACCATCTAGATATGTTGAGCCAAATGACATCGACCCTGAGACATGGAATGGATTGAAATATAGTAGCACACTCCGTGTCAGCATCTTTGGATGATAAAACAATTTTCAGCTTAGTGAAATATATCTTTTTTTCCTTTGGTTATAAAATGTTTGTTATGATCAACCGCTTACCGTTGCACTAAAATCAATTTGTGTTAATAAATGTGCTACTTTATTTCCTTATCATTTAAGAGTGTGGGCAATTTGTCCCAACACCCCCCTCATGTGTTGGCTTGCACAATTTCAATTGTTTTTCAAGAGTGTGGGCAATCTCTCCCAACACCCCCTCAAGTGTGGGAAATCTGTCCCAACACTTGCACATTTTTTTTTTAAATAATGTTCCAACC
This sequence comes from Gentiana straminea, assembly GCA_036785695.1. Classification (NCBI taxonomy): domain Eukaryota; kingdom Viridiplantae; phylum Streptophyta; class Magnoliopsida; order Gentianales; family Gentianaceae; genus Gentiana; species Gentiana straminea. Next base: position 1,577,150 of record JAVUPR010000462.1, on the reverse strand, counting down.
AGAGTTCAATCTCGTGACCTCTGGCTCCGATACCATGATAAGATCAAGCGCTTACCGTTGTACTAAAACCAATTGGTGTTAATAAAGGTGTTACTTTATTTCCTTATCATTTTAAGAGTGTGGGCAATCTATCCCAACAATTTAAAGACACAAATCCAAAAAAGATATGTTAACATGATTAAAACTCAACAAGAAAATGCAGAAGACTTGTTCTTGTTCCTCCAGATATTAACTCTCTTTTGCACCACATTTGTTCCTTCAAGTATTAATATTACTCCAACTCAAATGAAATACAAGAATCTAAACCACTCATAAAGGGGGCAATAACATTGTCCTATAAATGAAAGGGTTGTGATCAAAATTTCCATAAATAGAAGATTCGAATGAAGAAAAAGGACAAATTGGACAATCACCTGCTGGGACAAGTACACAGCAAAAAAGGAAATCCACCACCAATGTTTTCCATACCGATTGCTCAAATGTGTAAACCTTCAGTCTTCTCTAGCACCCCATTGCCAGTTCTTACGGCGGAAGTAATTATGAAAGAGTCTAACACTCCATGTCCATGTCAAAAGAATCACAATTCTTGACCTCCAAATATTATACCCTTCTGCTAATAGATGATTTGCATTGAAGTGAACAAGCAGCAATGGTATCACTGTCCAATATGGATCAATCATCTGCACTCACCAACATTTCAAATACCCCTTTAGACTTAATATTTGAAGGGGAAAAATAAAAATAAGCACGAGCCAATATATGAAAATGTGTAAAATAGTAGACCTATATTAAGCAATGTCATCTACATCATAACAAAAACAGTGAATCAGAGAAAATCAGCATACCATCTTCAAAAACCTACATAACAAAGGAATCAGAGAAAATCAGCAGTGAATCACATTATTTGTCATCAAACACATAATATTCAGAAAACAAATTAACATCAAACTTAGGAAGAAGAACGAATTGAACTTAAGAAGCTCACCTTTATGTTCACTTCCATTAGAAAAGATTGAAATTTAACTTATAAAACTCAGATTTCTGTTCTACTATTGGGCTAACAAAGGAATCAGAGAAAATCAATAGTGAATCACATTATTTCTCAGAAAACAAACATCAAAGTCAGGATGAAGAACAAATTAAACTCAAGAAGCTCAGATTTATGTTCAATTTCATACGGAAGATTGAAATTTGAGTTGAAAAACTTAGATTTCCGTTATCTACAGCGGCTGAACAATAAGTAGAAGGAAAAATAAAAAATTTGGTAAATACACCTGCTTGCCATCGACGATCTGCTGAGAAAGAATGCTTCGAATTAGATGATCGATCAGGCGGATTTGGAAATGAATCAATGCCATATTCACGATTGAAGTTCGTGCGAGCAATTTTTGTCTTCACGTTGAATTTCTTCAAAAGCGAGAATGGATAACCTGACTTCTTCAACGACACATAATATTGGGTTAAGCAAGGGCAATTTAGTCATATAATTAAAATTATGTTGTTCAGCCTATAAAAATTGTTAACTAGGACTGTTAATTAAAAAAATATGGAAAATGTCCAAATCCCTAATTTTCCTTTGTTTTTTATGGGGTCGGGGTCTTTGGACCCTTTATTGATTACGTAGGCATGTCGGTGGTTGTCGGTATGTAGGTCACGTTCTTACAATAGATATGTCGATACGACCTTATTTTATACCTATTGTATACATCGATAGGAACCAATTATTAATGAATACAAATTAAATTTTTTTTGAGGGTGACAAATAAAATAAAATAATTGATCATGTAACAATACATAGAGACAAGTGGAATATTGTTCATGACTCCTTATTTAGTATGTTTGTTAGGTGAGTTTTTCATTCCATTCCAATATTTGTGTATGATTATGAGGTGATGGAATATAATAAAATTTTATTTCAATGGAATGTAAAATGTCAATTTTCATTCCTTCCGAAAATGGATGGAATGCGATGGAGTAAATTGAAAATCAACAAAACACGTGGGTGATTGGGTAAGAGTGGGTGGGTGGCAGGGTAGGGTAAGCGTGAGGTGGTGCAGGGCAGGGGTAACCTCACTTCTTCAACGACACATAATATTGGGGTAAACAAGGGCAATTTAATTTAGTCATATAATTAAACTTATGTCCTTCGGCCTATAAAAATTGTTAACTAGAACTGTTAATTAAAAAAATGTGGAAAATGTACATGTTGCCCCCCTCGGATCCGGAAAAAGCTCTATTATGTATGTTTTGTATTTTTTTGCCCCCCCTAAAAATTTACACTCGCCCATAGTATCGCCCCCTCACCCAGGATCCTGCGTCCGACTCTGAGGGTAGGGTATGTGATGAAGTAGGGTGGGGTACGTAGGTGGGGTAGGGTAAGGTAGGGTAAGTGATGGTGGAGTAGAGTAGGTGGTAGGGTAAGGTAAGTAGGATGCATAGGGTAGGATAGGATAGGATAGGGTGGGGGTAGGGTAGGGTAGGTGTGAGATGGTGCGTAAGGTAGGGTAGGTGTGGGTGGGTAAGGTAGGGTATGATGGGTGATGAGTAAGGTATGGTTGGGGTTGTGTAAGGTAGGGGGTAGGGTTGGGTGGTGGGTAAGGTAAGGTAGGGTAGTGTGGGGTGGTGGGTAGGGTAGGGTAGGCTGTGGCGTGGTATGGTAGGGTAGGGGTGGGTGGGGGTGTGTGGCGAGTATTGTAACCTTGAATACGAATCAAGTCGAAATATGAGATTTGATACAAAATAAATAACAATGTAACCTTGAATACGAATCAAGTCGAAATCTTTCATATTCAGAGAGACATGTCTTAGGCTTCGGGATGTTGCAATATAATTAAGTGTTTTTAGAGGGTTTTTGCAATATAAGTGATTGTTGCATGAAATTATACTCTCTAAATAAAATAAAATAAATACACATATGTGTATTATAATTATTCTATACCCTAGTGAAAGACAAGATATATAATATATTGTCGGCATGTATTTTTCTTACTAAGAATAATATGACCTATGTATGTCTCCCCAAATGGTTGGAGCATGTTTTATAATATTTGAAACAATTTTTTTTATTTAAGATATGCATCGTAATCGTTGTCGGTGTTGGCGGATTCAGGAAAAATTTTCATAAGTTATTGTATACATTTTCTTCTAATGTAATTATTTTTCAAGAAGGTTAAAAGAAACAAAATTATTGATAAAATATATTGGTTTTTTTGTTTTGTTTTTGGGGTTGGGGTCCTTGGACCCCTTTATTGATTACGTAGGCCTGTCAATGGTTATCGGTACGGCGTAGGTCACGTCCTTACAATAGATATGTCGATAGAACATTATTTTATACATATTATATACATTGATAGGAACCAATTACTAATGAATACAAATTAAATATTTTTTTTTGAGGGTGACAAATAAAATAAAATAATTGATCATGTAGCAATACATAGAGACAAGTGGAATATTGTTCATGAACTACCTAGAATATTGCTCCTGAGGGTGTCTTGCATGCTATTGATTTTGAAGCATTCTCTACTGCCTCGAAACTCGAATGTAACAGCATTGTTTGAGTTATAATAGATTTAGTCACTACTTAGATTCATTATATCTCAATATTATATTATATTATCACCCTCATAAGGAATTAACGTTCTCGTAGTGACACCACCAGATAATTCTAGAGGTGACCCAGAGAAAGATTGGGATAAAGACATTCTTGATCCGTATTAGTTCACGATTTTTGCGTTTATATATAGGGATAAGGGTCATAAATGACACAATATAAAAGATGTGAGACAAAAAGAAATATAAGAAAAGATTTTTATCAAAAGGACATTTTCACTAGTGAAAATGAAAGTGAATTACGTTGATTTTCGGACAAAACCAACGTAATTCACTTTCAAATTCACTATCATTTTCACTTTCACTAGTGAAATGTTCTTTTTGATAAAAATTTTTCTTATAGTCCTAAATCCTGACATCTTTCTAAATGTGTCCTAATTGACAATTAACTATTATATATATCTCATATGTTTCATTTTTTCACTTTTAACCTCTATCCATGTATATGTTTACATTTTCGATTCATTTTTACCACATGGCAAGTTCTAGTTGATTGTATTATGCTCGACTTTTAATGGTAGATTTTCGACACTTGACACTTTAGACTGAAAATTTGGGGGAAAAAAATGTACATGGTGGAAGCGTCAAGTTAAAAACATTAAGGATGTTCTTTAAACAAAAAAAACATTAAGGATATAAATGCAAAATCATATGGTGAAAAAAAACACTTTCAAAAGAAATAAAATGATTTCAATTGAATGGAAAGGTACTACCTCCGTCCTAAATATAAGTCCTTTTAGTTTTTTTTTTTTTTTTTTCCCATAATGTAAATCCATTTAAATAACCAAGGAAACATTTATTACATTTTTCTATTTTTACCCCCAATTTATTATCTATTCACCCACTTTTTACTACCCTACATTAATAAGAGTCAAAGGATATTTCAGATTTTTTCATCAAAATTAATGACACATAACCAATATTTTTAATAATGTGTGAAATATCCTAAAAGAACTTACATTTTGGGACGGATGTAGTATAAAATTAATGACATGATTTCAATCACGTGCTTTACATGCGATGAAATACAATGACACGATTCTATTTTTATGTTTGATTCAATTCATAACTTATATTGCAAACATGTATTTCTTTGAACAAAATTAAAAGTGCAGAATAAAGAAAAAAAAAACTTTAAGTGTCATCATATATAATATATCTTAGAAGTTTACATGTAATTGTTCAAAATACGTATATATATATTTAGTATAAAATTTTCCCATTACTTCCATGTTTTCGACTATTACAAATCTTATATTGTAAATATTTTGTAAAACTCAAAATCATAAGTAACATGGGAGCAACTACTTCTTGACGAATAACGTTACGTCCAATTCAAAAAGTTCATTTTAAATCATTTTCAAAAAATTTTATCAGTCGATATAGATGAAATTAATTTCGAAGCGAAGTTTTGAAATTGATGCAACATTATTTATTCTTCATTTTTAGGCTTCATCTAGTCGGTGCACTTTTGAAGGCTATTGCATTAGCCACAATTCTTACATCTAGGATCATCTTTCAAATGACAGGTTCTTTCACCACATGGCACATGATCTTCATTCTCATCTTCAGCCAGCTTCTTAATTGCAAATGATGAAGTCATTAATTTCCTTGATTTTGAACCCCTTGTCATTGTTATCGGTATGTATCATTATATTTATTGAATAACAGAATTATTACACTAACTCTGACGCAATAAATGTCATAATACGATATATCAGAAGGACTCTTTTTAAATAGGTTAGTTGGTTTGATTTTTTGTTTTTTTTTATTTTATTTTTTATTTTATATAACGGTTAGTTTGTTACATTATCAATAGACTTGATTCACTTATTCATTACATGAATTAAAGTGTCATTTCTTTCTTATACAAATAAATGTGTTTGTTGTAGCTATCGAAAATGATAAAATGTATATAATGAACATTAAATAATGCATTTTTTTTATTGATAAAGGGAAAAAAAAAATGGTTAAAAGGGGACGACGGTTGACAACCGTTGTACCATAACGAGAACACAACATGAATTCTTTTGCTTTCTTGATTATGGTCGGCCTCATATTAATCAAGAAGTCAAACATTATGACCAATGGTATAAAAGTATGTAGTATTCTTTATATGACACAACTGTTGTGATAATAGTATTTTTATGTATTAATTACATGAAATGCTACCATGAGTCCATGACAATGATGGTGTCATTGCATGTGACACAACATCCTTTTATACACTTGATCATGATGTAGGACCTACCGATCGTGATGTGGACCCATCATAATATATATTGTTTAAAAGTGTGTTACACTCGTTGTAGCACAACTATTGTGATAGTAACATAAATTAATTACCAAGCGAGTCTCCAAGGTTAAAGTCATCTCCAACAATTGGCTTCTTCAAATCATGTTCATTTTGAACAACATTATTTTCATTGGAAATGCCGCCACTTGAGCAGCAATTGCAACAGCAAATAGTATCACAATGATACAGAGAACTTTGGGTGCCATATTATATTATATGAGTATTCGTTTATAAGAACTAGTTTGAGTACTTAATAAGGCATTTAGGACACACTTAATATATAATTGGTTATAAGGACACAAAAATGTAGGAGCCCGAACGCAATTAAAATAATTAACACGAATTAAACAACAATTTTATTGAAAATAAAACGAATTACAAATTTGGTCCGGTGTGTACCCCGGTTAAAACCAATTGTCTCCCAGGATAACTCGGATTACTGATTCGTATAGAGGTACTTCTTACACGAACCTTCAACGAACTCTTCTAGTGCTCGAATCTCTTCTTCAAACTCGTATGCAACTACGTCGAACTATATGAATGTATGAAGCTTTACGTGTTGTATTTCGAATGTGTATGTGTAGCTTCAATCCATATGGAGGCTATATATAGGAGAGGGTCAAATTTGGAATGAATTAATTACGGCCGTTTCATCAGTTACAGCAATGAATTACCATAACTCATCTTTATTACAGCCGTTTCATCAGTTACAGCAATGAATTAACCATTAATTATTGCTGAACCGAACTATGTTGGATAACCGAACCGAGCTGAGCTCTTCAATCAATCTTCAGCTCAATCAGAATGTTTATGAACTGGACCAAGCCCAATTAACTTTTGTATAAAAAGTTTAACACAGGCCTGGGCCTAGGGCCCTCAGGCCCAAAGCCCAAAGCCCAAAGCCCAAGGTCAACGGTCAACGGTCTCGGGCACGGGCGGGCGGCGGCGGCGCGCGCGCGCGTGTGGCCATTTTAGCAGAACGTCTGACTGCTAAAACCAACCCGCTATCTCTCCTTCTTCTAGGAGCTTATACCACATATAACATTCTTCCCACATATATACTTGGAAAACATTTCTCTCTTTTTCCAATGTGGTACACGCTTTAGTTGAATACTCTTCAACTTCCACTTCCAACAAAAGTTCTTTCAAACACCCGACTTCAAGCGTTAATTTCTCATTCACTCGTACTCCGAATTGAATGATTCTAAATCCCGAATTCATCTACGACTTACGTAGTTTTCGAATTATCAAAACATTGTATATATTCTATACAAGAATATAATCAAATTAAGCTTGCAAAGTCGTCGAATAAAATGATTATAAAATCATTTTTATTCACTTTAATTCAATTCCACTATTTTCTCCAACAATCCCCCACATGAATGGAAATTAATGCAAATGCGGACACGAAGAGATTCGACGAAAAAACATTGCATCGAAGAGGTAGCTTCGGCTTTGAACCCGCCCTTTAGTGAAGTACTATCGGATCTACTCGGCTAATCGGTGAACTTAAGTCTTGAACTGTTCGGCCTTTAGTGTAGAACCGGACAATAGCACTCACACAATATTTCCTTAGCACTTGTACTTGGTTCTCATGACCGGATTCATTTTGGCCCCGAATCACACCCGGTTTCGAAAAGTGCTTTAGAGAATTCTAGCCTCTGAATTTTCATAGAAGCGGCCCCACTTCGCACTTACATAGGTGACCTCCTATCAAGAGTATTATGCCATACCCCACTCGAATTTAATCAAGTTATAGGAATCATTAAAAGTTTTCACTTAACCTTCACACTCCTGGCAGACAACACTTTTATTCACAGAATGGGAAAGTGTTCATCGACAACTTCATAACTTAGTTGTCCCCTTGAACCAAGATCTTGGGATCTCCAGGTCAACATGGTAGGGTTACCATTACAAAACTTAACTTTCAATAGGCTTAAGTCCCATTCCGAGTGTCAAAATTGACATCGATCTCTGGTAAACCTTTAGTAAGCGGATCCGCAAGATTCTTCTTCGATTTTACATAATCGATGGAAATCACACCACTAGAGATCAAGTGTTTAACGGTATTATGTCGTCGACGTATATGTCTAGACTTACCATTATACATACTATTTTGTGCTCGGTGTATAGCCGATTGACTATCACCGTGTATGCTAATAGGAGCAATCGGTTTTGTCCAACAAGGAATGTCCTCTAGGAAATTTCGAAGCCACTCGCTTCTTCCCTGCTTTGTCCAAAGGTGCAATAAACTCGGCTTCCATTGTGGAACGAGATATGCATGTCTCGCTTTGTGACTTCCGGGACACCGCAAAGCACCACCAATCATAAAGATATATCCGGTTGTGGATTTTGACTCTTTAGAATCGAAATCCGGTTGCATCACAAGTATCCTTCTAATACCGCCGGATATCTTGTGTAACGTAATCCCGTGTTCATTGTATATTTCAAATACCCGAGTACTCTCGTCGGCGCTTTCCAATGATCCTCACCGGGATTACTTGTAAACTCTCGGTTGTTCACGACACGCAACATCGGGTCTAGTACGGTTGGTTATGTACATTAGACACCCTATAATCTGTGAATATTTCAAGCGAGACACGGGCTCACCCTTATTTTTGACCAAGTGAAGACTTAAGTCAATGGGTGTTTTCATAGGACTTTCATCAAAAACATTGAATCTCCTCAGAACGGATTCAATGTAGTGAGACTGTGATAATACTAGTCCCTCAGATATTCTAGAGATTTTAATCCCCAAAATTACATCTGCTTGTCCCATATCCTTCATATCAAAATTGCGTGACAGCAACTTTTTGGTATTCATGATGATATCATGAGTACTTCCCATAATCAAGCATATCATCAACATATAAACACACTAACACATAAGCATTAGGTGTTTGTTTGATGTAGACGCATTTGTCACACTCTTTAATTTTAAACCCATTAGATAGCATAGTTTGATCAAACTTTAGATGCCATTGTTTGGGTGCCTGTTTCGATCCATACAAAGACTTAACGAGTCTACACACCTTGTGCTCTTGCCCCGGAACCACAAACCCCTCGGGTTGTTCCATGTATATCTCTTCTTCTAATTCACCATTTAGAAATGCGGTTTTAACATCCATTTGATGGATCTCCAAGTTATAGATCGCAAAGAAGAGCAATAAGAACCCTTATAGAAGTGATTCTCGTTCTTGGTGAATAAGTATCAAAGAAGTCAAGACCTTCCTTTTGTCGATAACCCTTGGCTACCAACCCGGCCTTATACTTATCAATAGATCCATCGACTTAAGCTTCTTTTTGAAAATCCACTTACACCCGAGTGCTTTACTTCCCGGTGGAATGTCAACCAATTCCCAAGTGTGATTTTGCATAATAGAATCTATTTCACTATTAATAGCTTCTTTCCGAAAGGTGCTTCGGATTAGACATAGCCTCGGCATATGTCCTTGGAGTATTTTCTACCATGTAGGTTAGAAAATCGGCCCAAAAGACGTTGAAGTCCTAGCCCTCTTACTCCTTCGAGGTTCCACTTCCTCGTTTTCTGGAGTACTATCCCCCACATTTTCGTGTACTCTCTTATTTGAGTCTTCATTGTGTCTTTCTTTATGTGGAAAGACATCCTCAAAAAACACCGCATTTCTTGACTCCATGACTGTGTTTACATGCACATCAGGATTGTCAGATTTGTGCACAAGAAATCTATATGCACTACTGTTATGAGCATACCCAATAAATATGCAATCTATCGTTTTTGGCCCAATCTTAATCTGTTTAGGCTTAGGCACTTCCACCTTTGCTAAACACCCCCACACTTTCAAGTATTTATAACTTGGTTTGTGGCCTTTCCACATCTCATATGGAGTTTTATCCATCTTTTTAGACGGAATCCTGTTGAGAATTTTATTGGCGGAGAGAAGGGCCTCCCCCCACAAGTTCTGAGGTAACCCAGAACTAATCAACATAGCATTCATCATCTCTTTCAGAGTACGGTTTTTGCGTTCAACAATTCCGTTAGATTGAGGTGCATATGGAGCAGTAGTTTGATGAATAATGCCCGAATCTAGACATATTCTTTCAAATGGCGATTCATACTCTCCACCTCTATCACTACGAACCTTCTTGATTCGTCGCTAAGTTGATTCTCAACTTCATTCTTATAATTTTTGAATGCCTCGATAGCCTCATCTTTGCTACTTAGCAAATATACATAACGATACCTTGTACAATCATCGATAAAAGTTACAAAATACTTTTTACCGCCTCTCGATTGCACAAACTTTAAGTCACACAAATCAGTGTGAATTAATTCTAACGGTTCTGTGTTTCTTTCCACGGATGGAAACGGCGCTTTAGTCATGTTAGCTTCAACACAGACTTGGCATTTTGCAGTTTCATTAACTTTAAGTTTAGGTAATAAATCCAAATTCATCATTCTTTGAATTGATTTATTATTAACGTGTCCTAAACGATTATGCCATAAAGTACAAGACTCAATCAAGTAAACAAAAGTAGAAGCACTTTTATTAGCCTCAGCGGGCACATTTAATTTAGGTACAATAGTCAAAAGATTTCTCTTGCATACCCAACCATCACTTTTATGTAAACATAAAATTATTCTAATTTTATTTTACAATACGAAGGTCCATAAAAAATAATCTATCGACCAGAGTGCCTTCGCCAACTACCAATCCATTCGAGAAAGTGTGAATTTGTTTGCAACAAATTCTAACTTGTAACCCGAACAGTTAGCGAGGACCGAAATATAATTTCTACCGAGGTCCGGCACATGCAAAACATTTCGGATAACCGGATAGTTTCCATTCTTTAAATTTAACGTGATATTCCCATATCCGACAATTTCGGACGTTGTTAAATTTGCCATGAAAACATTTTCTTGAATTTCCTGGTATCCCCGAACAAAGATTTGTTCGCACACATATGTTGAGTAGCTCCGTTGTCTACACACCAATCATATGTCTCTTCATCGAGGTCTCTGTCGGGCTCAATTTTGACCGTTTTAAAACCACTTCACTTCCCGCAACCCGGGAGCTTTCTCCTTGAATTGGCGCACCAATAGGAGTCATCTGATTATAAAATTCCATTTCTGTTCACAAACAGAAGATAAACTTTTATCAGAAAAGGATAACTGATAATACAACACGTAGGTTTTTCACCCAAAGAAAACAATGTGAAGATTGTTTTGACTCGTCAGAACAAGCTCGAGTTTGTTTCAACTCGATTCTCCAACAATGTTTGTATTTCAATCTTGTTTTAACGTGGTAGTTTTTACCGTAAAACACCAAAAGGAGGTGGACCGATTTTGCCGTAAATCGATACCAAAAAGGAAGTGGACCGATTTTACCGTAAATCGATACCAAAAAGGAAGTGGACCGATTTTACCGTAAATCGATACCAAAAAGGAAGTGGACCGATTTTACCGTAAATCGATACCAAAAAGGAAGTTTTAACTAATTATAAAACGAGTGAAGTTTCGAAGTAGGCGAACCGTTCGGAATAAGAGCCGACATGTTCGGTAAACGAGTGAAAATTCGAAATAAGCCGAATTAATCGAAGAACGAGCCGAACCGATCGGGAACCGAGCCGATCGTAATCGAATTCGATTAAAACAAGTTTATTTAATTCGTCTAAACTCAGAAAAATTGAGTAGAAATTCGTATAAAAAATTTCGATTACGCACGGGTTAAAATCAGAACATCGGTTCTGAAATTTGTCTTAAGCTGTAGGAGCCCGAACGCAATTAAAATAATTAACACGAATTAAACAACAATTTTATTGAAAATAAAACGAATTACAAATTTGGTCCGGTGTGTACCCCGGTTAAAACCAATTGTCTCCCAGGATAACTCGGATTACTGATTCGTATAGAGGTACTTCTTACACGAACCTTCAACGAACTCTTCTAGTGCTCAGAATCTCTTCTTCAAACTCGTATGCAACTACGTCAGAACTATATGAATGTATGAAGCTTTCTGGTGTTGTATTTCGAATGTGTATGTGTAGCTTCAATCCATATGGAGGCTATATATAGGAGAGGGCTCAAAATGGAATGAATTAATTACGGCCGTTTCATCGATTCTGACAATGAATTACCATAACTCATCTTTATTACAGCCGTTTCATCAGTTACAGCAATGAATTAACCATTAATTATTGCTGAACCGAACTATGTTGGATAACCGAACCGAGCTGAGCTCTTCAATCAATCTTCAGCTCAATCAGAATGTTTATGAACTGGACCAAGCCCAATTAACTTTTGTATAAAAAGTTTAACACAGGCCTGGGCCTAGGGCCCTCAGGCCCAAAGCCCAAAGCCCAAAGCCCAAGGTCAACGGTCAACGGTCAACGGTCTCGGGCACGGGCGGGCGGCGGCGGCGCGCGCGCGCGTGTGGCCATTTTAGCAGAACGTCTGACTGCTAAAACCAACCCGCTATCTCTCCTTCTTCTAGGAGCTTATACCACATATAACATTCTTCCCACATATATCTTTGGAAAACATTTCTCTCTTTTTCCAATGTGGTACACGGTTTAGTTGAATACTCTTCAACTTCCACTTCCAACAAAAGTTCTTTCAAACACCCGACTTCAAGCGTTAATTTCTCATTCACTCGTACTCCGAATTGAATGATTCTAAATCCTGAATTCATCTACGACTTACGTAGTTTTCAGAATTATCAAAACATTGTATATATTCTATACAAGAATATAATCAAATTAAGCTTGCAAAGTTGTCTGAATAAAATGATTATAAAATCATTTTTATTCACTTTAATTCAATTCCACTATTTTCTCCAACAAAAAATACTAAACGGACCCATTAACCTTTAGACAATTTATCCTCGTTGAATCCCATTCTGAATATTTCACCCAAGTCACAAAATGGCTGAGAAGCTCAGATCCATCTCAAGGTGTCCGTTATTCTTGGCTTTCTACCTGTCGGAGTTGACCTCCTGATTAGTCGCTCCCATCGAACTCCCAACAATTCATAAAACGACGATGATACTGCAGCCTCTCTCTCCGGCGGAGCCGTAGTGTAAGCTGCAGAGATCGGTAGTGATTTCCGGTGCGGAAAGACGACGGTTCTCTACGGAAGGGTGAAAGATTCGGGGGAGAAGATGTGAGCAGAGTGAAGAGACCTACATACAGCCAAGGGGGCCCTTAATCCGAAAAACATATACTAAAATTTGTACGATACATATAGTTTGCCTCCCTTTAAATTTTTTATTTGTCTTTAAAAATTTTATTGCCCCCCTTTACCCGAGATCCTGCGTCCGCCCCTGCGTGCAGTATACTAGTATCTATTTTTACATTTTAAGGGTAAAGAATTGTTGTTTTAAACTTTAAAAAAACGTGTTTTAATATTGATTATGATTAAAACTTGGAAAATTTTATAATACAACCGTTGTAGAAAGGTTGTACGACCGTTGGCTCATATTTGAAAGATCTGGGTCTCGGTGTCATGTATGATTTGATATATACGAGTGCCGTTTTGCTTCATATTCCGGATAAGTTGTTTTGGGTTGGATTAAGACCTTTAGAAGGTCGGATTTTTGTGTCTCATAACATTAAGTTTTGCTCAAGATTGGGAGGTGAAGAATGCACAAGAAAGCTCAGTAGTATTGGACTTGAGTATGTTTGATAGTTTGCTTTTTAATCACTATGAGATTTGAGATTTGGTTTGAATTAAATTCATCAAAAGCTCGATAGGTTATGGAAAATCTTTTGGAAATTTCTTCACTTGTTTGTCGGATGCAACAGGGTATTCATGTTTTGACAAGGAGTCATATCAAGAAAAATGATGGCGAATTGATAATAAAAAGAATAAAAAAATTAGAAACATATATTTAATGTTAAGTCGTTGAAAATTCTCTGTTCATGGTAGTGGACTATAGGAACTGAACTTTGATAATTGCTTTATAATGTAAATTTCTTCATAAAATGTTTGTCATTGGGTGTCACTTGTCACTTCATAAAATGTTGATGTCACTCGGTGTCACTTCATAAAATGATATATCAGAATAAAGAGGACGAAAAAATATAAATTATGGTGAAAGAATTATGTTGATCGAAGTTTTAACTTTTATATCAAAAGATATAGCTCTTTGAAGTCAAATTCATAAAGTGAAAAATCGGTTTTCTAAATTTAAGTAGGAAAAATATCAAATGTCGTCGCGGTGTCGCTTCATCAAATGTAACTATATCGCGATGGTCACTGGATCGCGGTGGTCACTGCGTTAGGGTGGTCAATGGATCGCGGTGGTCACTTCACGGTGTCTCTGCATCGGGGGTGGCCACCGCATCGGGTGGTCAATGGATCGCGGTGGTCACTTCGCGGTGTCTCTACATCGGGGGTGGCCACCGCATCGCGGTGGTCAATGGATCTGGGGTGGTCAATACATCACGGTGTCATTTCATCGAGGCATCTCTGCATTGCGGGTGGTCACTACATCGTGGTGTCTCTACATCGGGGGTGGTCGGTGCATCGCGGTGTCTCTGCATCGGGGGTGGTCACTGCATCGAAGGTGGTCACTGCATCGAGATGGTCAATGCATCGCGGTGGTCAATGCATTGGGGTGGTGTGAAGCATCGCATCGCGGCGTCTCTGCATCGGCGGTGGTCACTGCATCGCAGTGTCACTGCATCAAGGTTTTCAGTGCATCACGGTGTCACTTCATCGATGTGTCTCTGCATCGTTGTGTCTCTTCATCTCGGTGTCATTTCATCGCGGTAGTGAATACATCGAGGGTGGTCACTGCATCCCGATGGTCACTGCATCACGGTGGTTAATACATCACGGTCATCATTGCATCGGGGTGGTCAATTCATCACGGTGGTCATTGCATTGTAGTGATAAATGCATCGCGATGGTCACTGCACGGTGTCAATGCATTAGGGTGTTAGGAAATCACTAGTTTAACGCAGCGAAATTTAAAATTTGATTTCCCTTTTCTAGATCGTTCTTCGTTTAATGCAATAAACACGTTAAGTAGTTTGACGGTTATACCTCAGATGATCTATAAGATCGTCGCTTTGACCGTCAACGAAGAGTAGTTCAGTGTGCAAGCCGTCCACGCGTCCGGCCTCTATCGCTAATCCACACGAACCCCTTGCCGGAATCCTCCTTGGATTGTTACTAGAAAACTCTGGTTGCTAGACCGGCCTTTTTCCTCCCTCACAAACTCACTATGGGTTGCTCTCTATTTTACACAAGAACTATGAGCTCTTGCAATTGTGATGTACAAAAGAGCTTGACACCCACCTCCTTTATATAGGCAAAGTGGCGCCCCAAAGAAGTGTGGAGGAGAAGAAAACATTTTCCCAATAAAATAAGGAAAATCAACTAGATTGATTTATCTCTTTAATTATAATTTATTTTGCCAATATCTTATATTGATTATAATTATCTTATTACCATAAATCTATTTTTCAAAATCAATTAATATCTTATATTAATATTTTGGCAATCTTATTAATTAAAGTGCACAATCCAAGTGTATCTTATACACTCAATTGTGGCGCCCCATATGCGAATTAACTGGCTTCCGAAATATTCTTTAATTAATATAATTTGTATATAATTAATATCTTGTATTTTATTTATTCATAATAAATAAATACCACCATATTAATTTACCACTATAACCTTTATAGTCTAGAGATAAACTTTCCTTATTTGGTTATCAACTATAACCGCATTTTAATCCGACTCGATGTTCATATGTGTGTGACCCGATAGGCTTCCGAATATGTTGGCCGTAGACACAAAGTGCAATTTACTAAAATGTCCTTCATACCTAACGATCACGGGATAGCGTCTAGCAACACACCGTGACCCCAATTATCGGAAGAGTCAAAAGCAATGACTACTACCTTTCATGTGAAGCAGTTACCATGTAACTTACAATCCTATCGCTGTAATAATATCCATACAATCGTATCTTGAGTGTCAATACATTGACGATCGTATCTTATAAACTGGATATCATGCTCTCTCGGAATAACACATTTACTCCCACTTTTCAAAGATTCTCGAGAGCTAGACATTCCTTATAAGAAGGCCATTTCGGATATTCGATCCCAGTCATAGGATACGCGATTCCCGGACGACCAATCATGTATACTCCGCATGCTTCAATAACATACCCAATCACTACCACATGATCGCCCCGTGGTTAGGAGAAATCTCAATAGTGTCAAAGCATGACAATCCACACCGTGATGCCATGAAGACTCCGGTCAGAAGGATAATTACACAACCGCCACATAGTGTGACACTTAATGTAAGTGGGTCAGCCTAACGTACGCATTCTCTAATACACGTCCACGTACAGTCCAAGTGTCCCTACACTTCAATAGACGAGATCTATCCCTATCTTCTAAAAGATAGAAGACATCCAATACGTGATAGTCTGATTATACTATCAATGTCCCTTTTGATAATATGTAAGACTAGAGACATTTAAGTACCAATCTTGTTATAATGATTAGAGATCTCATCAACCATAATCACTATCATGGTTTCTCTATCACAGTTTGATACTAGGGACGTTAGTATATATATACAACAAATAATATGAAGATAAACAATATATAATAACATAAGTGCTTTTATTGATCATAATAAAGTTATTACATGAACTAAATAGACTGTAAATGACCCGACCCGGTCGGATCCGCTCCAACCCGATTGGGTTTAGGACACCTTTCCAACAATCTCCCACTTGGCCTAAAGCCAATCACCCATATGTCTAAGCCCGTGCAAGTGAACATGTTTCTCATGCTTAGCTTGAGAAAATGCCTTGGTTAACGGATCAACTACGTTATCATCCGTGTGGACTTTCTCTATCTTTACATCTCCTCTATCTACTATCTCTCTAATCAAGTGATAGCGCCGTAGCACATGTTTGGACTTCTGATGAGACCTTGGTTCCTTTGACTGAGATATCGCTCCATTATTATCACAGTACAAGGGCACTGGACCTTCAATGGAGGGAACCACACCAAGTTCAGTAATGAACTTCTTCATCCAAACTGCTTCATTTGCCGCCTCCGAGGCTATAATGTATTCGGATTCCGTTGTAGAGTCTGCAGTAGTCTCCTGCTTGGAACTCTTCCACCATTTGCTCCGCCGTTAAGAGTGAAAACAAATCCGGATTGTGACTTAAAGTCATCCTTGTCAGTTTGGAAACTAGCATCTGTGTAACCTCGTAACACTAAATCATCGTTCCCGAAAACCAGGAACATATCCCTAGTACGTCTCAAGTACTTCGGGATATTCTTGACAAAGAATCCGGTGACCATCACCGGATTGGTGGTACCTACTAGTCATACTAAGAGGGTACGAGACATCCGGTCTTGTGCATAACATGGCATACATGATAGACCCAATTGCCGAAGCATAAGGGACTTTACTCATTTGTGCCCTTTCCTCCTCTCGTCTTAGGACTTATTCCCTTCGACGAGATAGACCCCATGTGACATGGGCATCAATCCTTTCTTAGATCGCTCCATGCTTTGAATCTCTTCGATCTTGTCTATATAGGTGGATTGCGACGGACCAAGCAACCTTTTAGATCTATCTCTATAGATCTTTATTCCTAGAATATAGGCTGCCTCACCCAAGTCCTTCATTGAGAAGTTCTTGGATAACCAAGCTTTGACTGATTGTAACATAGGCACATCATTCCCTATGAGCAATATGTCATCTTCATAAAGCACTAAGAACACAATGGCACTCCCACTAACCTTCTTGTAAACACAGGGCTCATCTTCATTTTTGATGAAATCAAATTGTTTGATTATCTCATCAAAGCGAAGATTCCAACTCCGAGAAGCTTGCTTTAATCCGTAAATGGATCTTTGCAGTTTACACACCATCCTGGCGTCATTTGTTGTGAAACCCTCAGGCTGTGTCATATACACTTCCTCAGACAGATTCCCGTTAAGGAAAGATATTTTCACATCCATCTGCCAGATTTCGTAATCATGGTATGCTGCAATAGCGAGCAAAATTCTAATGGATTTTAACATGGCAACGGGCGAAAAGGTATATATATATATATATATATATATATATATATATATATATATATATATATATATAAACAAATGTTTGCGAGATAACTCGTGTTTCTTCGTTTTATAAAAGAACAAAATAATACGTGTTAGTTTGATTCGTTCAGTTTAACAAACAAACACAAGCTTATACAAACTAAATCTGAATTAATTTGTTTGGGAACGGCTCTCTTCATTAAAAATCCTTGGTTACGGTGAAAAAGGTGGTGCTCGGTTAGGGGCGGCCCCACCCATCACAAGGGTGCGTGGTGGCATGATGGATATGACAGTTGGCGCTAGTATGTTTCATTGCCTAAATCGAATCCTTTCCTCCCTCGCCGGCCGTGCTTGTCCAACCATATGCCCACCTCCAAACTTAAAACCGTGTGTTAGTGTCATTGTCAAATCTATCTTAATTATATTGAGAAAGAGATGGGTTATAGATTTTGTTCTTAATTAAGGGACATTCTAAGGGACATTCTATGTTATTATAATCCCTTAAAACGGATTGCATTATAAAATTTTCAAAATTCAAGAGACAATTTTGTTATATTACTTTAGCAAGATAATAAATAAATGTCATAAATTGTGAATAATAAAAAAAAGGTTTAAGTGAAATAAGCATTGTTTATCATTAATGCAACAACTATAACGTGATGAGAGGTCGTATTAATAAAAGATTAGAGGCAATATGAGGAGAGAAAAACATATTAAGATACTCTAAATAGTCTTATAATATGTCATGATAAAATTAAGGTAAAAAGAGTTGTACTTTTTTTTTAAAGGAACGCTACAAATTTTATTAAGTAACATCCAAAAGACTCTTACACTACATCTGGGGTTGGAAACTCACCCCAACTAACTAAACATACGACATATAGGTTTGCACAAGCAAGACATGAATGTGCAGGTCTATTACCCGACCGTCTAACAAAATAGAAGGTGCATTGAAGAAAAGCCCTTGCTAGATTTAAACAATCCAAGACCAAGCATCCCTAGTCATCTGCATACGCAAGATACATGCGATAGAGTATGTATCTACAATACTCCGGGAGTACCCCCTAGATGCAGGCCAAACTAGAGCTCGGAGGACAACCGAGAGCTCCACCGACCAGTGGCGGAACCAGAAAAAAATTTCGGGTGGTCTTGGTATATAAACTGCAAAGCTTAAAAAAATCCGGTCCGGGAAAAAAATAAAAAATGTTGGTAGTGGGATTTGAACTTACAACCTAAAATTATAGAGACCGAACCACCGACTATACATCTAAATTTCCCGCTATCCGATGTGAGATAGTATGCTGAATGAGCCCCTCATGAATACGAAAGATAACACTTGGAAAGTTTAATTAATTATAAATAATTCATTAATGAGTGAAATTCATCAATTAGTATTAGTTTTACAGCCATCAATTATAAATGTGTAATAATGAGTTTTGCATGTATCCAAACCCACCCCGGGACCACAACAAGGCCTCACTTAATAAATGTTTTCGGTTCGATTTCACTTTGTAATATATAAAAAAACCAAAATATTCGGTTAATTATTCAAATCAATTGTAACTAAATCGTATATAAAACATATTGGTTTCTCAAACCATACATAACCGAATGGGAAAACATAATTGAACCAATAAGAACTATATTTATAATCGAATTATTTTTTTTTTTTTTTTTTTTTTTTTTTTTGAGCAAAATTTATAAGCAAACTTGGTAGCCAAATTTTCAAAACCATTTGTCGATTTAGGTAAGTTATTATTTTATTTTATTTTAGCACTAAAATCACTAAATTTTCATGTAGTTTTGATACATTTCATAACATATGACAAACATATATCTTTGATGAAAATTAAAAGTGCACAACAAAATAAGAAACTTTTAAGCTTCATCGTCTTTAATATATCTTAAAGGTTTACATGTGATTGTACAAAACACATGTTGCTTTCAACAACTACAAATCTTATTCTAAATATATTGTAACACTCAATATCATAGGTAATATGACATCGAGCATCATTCAATGTTACTTTCAAATCAAAAGTTTATTTCAAATCAATTTCAAACGATTGAAATTGAAATTGATGTATACACACTATTTATTCGTTCTTGTTTTTGCAACCACCCTGATCAGTATTGCATAAGCCACAACCCTTACAGATACGATCATCTAGGAAAAGGCAGGGTCTTTGATGGCATGGTCGATCATCATCTTCATCTTCGCCTTCATCGTCATTTTCATCTTCTGCAAGCTTTTTAATTGTAAAAGCTAAAGTCGGTAATTTTCTTGATCTTGAACCCCCTGCCATTGTTATTGGTACATAACATCATACATGCTTGTTCAATAATGTTCACGTTACAACCACTCTGACATTAACAAGTATCATAATCTGATATGTCGGTAGGATATCAACATGTATCATTACCACTATTGCGTATAAATCTCCCAACTATTGAACATATCTATTGCACACGCCAAATTACTTCTGGCACCACAAAAAATTACTTCGGCACCACACTGTTTTAAAAAAGACGAACGTCATCTCCACTGGTGTTCCTCCTTTAACACCAACGTCAGTGACACTAAGCCTCTACATTATATAATATACGTAATAGAATTGCCATTCTAAGATGATAGATTTCCTTTCTTTCTGTGTGACATAGGTGATATCGAACTCTGACTGTCAGAGTTGCCAGGGTTCCCCTATCGTTTCACGTACACTCTTTCCTTTCGCTTACGCACCTCTTACAAGCATTAGACGTTGGTAACCCTCTCCGGGTGGCTATCGCACCTCAGTCGAGAAATCCGACTACTTCCGGTTCTGGTTCCGGGGTTTCCGTGCTTGAAAAAAAAAAAGGAATGAGAATGTTCCTTCGATCTATGATACATAAAAGATACATAAAAATAAAAAACGAGATCCAACTCCTCTTTCAAATATACAACATGGATTCTGGCAATGCAATGGAGTTGGACTCTCATGTCGAATGTGAGAGGATAGTTCTAGCCTATATCTATACACTTCGTATCCCAAAGCTTACTCCTTTCTCTTGCTTTACCGACCGTCACTGATATCAAGACACATAATGCTCAAGTCAAGGCCGACAAGTCGCTATTTTGATCTAAGTGGTCTTCTTCTGTGTCCCGTGCTGGGAAGCATTAGTCCTCTTTTCATTCCAAATTCAAGAATACGACCGATACGATTGATTGGTCTGTGCGTCTCTCAGGATGAACGTTGGCAGCATGCTTAACACATGCAAGTTGGACGGGAAGTGGTGTTTCCAGTGGCGGACGGGTGAGTAACGCGAAAGAACCTGCCCTTGGGAGCTCCGCTCTTGCAATTGGGTCGTTGCGATTACGGGTTGGATGAGACAATGCTCGTGGCCAACATTTTGAGTATGATCAACGTCCTGACATGTTTCAAGTATTTTCGATCATTTGAAAACATCCTCATGTGGGATTCCTTATCTGGTCTCCTTTTCGTTTGAACGGGGACGAACAGCGTAACGGCATAGCTTCGGTCCTACCTTCCCCGCGTCCTTGCACGGCTGTCCATCTATCAGATATATATAAAGCCCGGCAGTGGGCTTCTGCACCCCGCAATAGCCACTCTTAGTATGTGAGAGGCTCATATAAAAGAAGAACATAGAGCGCCAACTCTGCACAAGACGCTGCCTCCGATCTAACTATGAAGTTTTCCGATTGGAAAAAAGAATGGTTTTTTTATTTCAATGCGAAATAAGAAAGAAATTATATTTTTTTTAGAGGTGTCAAAAATATAGCAAATAAAAAATATAAAATGGATAAAGTTCTCCAATCGATTGACCCGCAATAATACCTACAGCTTCTCCCAATTCAACCAGGGTCATTTTATTTAATAATAAAAAGAGAAATGTCTAGAAAAGAATAGAATGACTTGGGTCGTGGTTCTACGTCCTGATCCAGGCAGTAACATTATTTTCAATCCATTCAATTTGAATTGGTATTTTATCCGTCACAGTTGTTGCGAAGAGACATCTCTAATAATAAGTCTTAGACAGTTTATTTGTCAAAATGTGTTATATGAACAGAAAGCAATCGGCCGGGATCATTCAATACAACAGTATGAACGATTCCTCCTAAATTGCATTGATTTATCCTGCCCGGACCCACGGGATCTAATGCTGGACCAAGGCTTAAACAACCAGGCACCGGACCTATCTCTAAGCCTCATTATAGCCTATAGGATGGCTCCAGCTGAACTACGTGAACTGAAAGTACAACTGCAAGACTTACTTGACAATAAAATCATCCGACCAGTGGGGATGACGTTCACGTTATAAAAGTGGTACAACTTAAGGACGTCAGTCCACTGGTGTTCAAGGAGGAACACCAACGTCAGTATCACCGACGTTGGTGTTCAAGGAGGAACACCAGTGGGGATGACGTTTTGTTCAACAGAAAAAATATTCAAAAAATGGGTGCCAAAAGTAATTTGACGTGTGCCAATAGAACCCACCTTGATATATTGTCGTTGATTATGTAAAGGAATGATTACACTTTTAATCCCCCAAGTTTCTTTATTTTCTTAAAATTAGCATCTATCTTTCATTGTTATCATAAACACCCTTATGTTTCATTGTTACGATAAAAACTCATATGTATTGTTTGTTACGATAGATACTCTTATGTATGTGATTTTGTTACAATTATAGGGTGTTTTTTTTGTAACAAAATCACATACATAGAGGTGTTTATCGTAACAAAAAAAAATACATAGGGATGTTTATCATAACAACGAAACATAGGGGTGTTTATGGTAACAAGAAAAGAATACATTGTAACCATGAAAGATTGATGCTAGTTTTGAGAAAATAAAGAAAGAAATGGATTAAAAGTGTAATTATCCCTATTGTTAATTAATTAGTTATTGAACACAAATAAAACGAACAAAAGATCGACACACACTTTTACATCATTAATTGAGTAAAATGTATGATTTATCGATATGATGATCACTATAATTAATTGTGTAAAAATTTGTTGTATCGTAACTGTTGTGAAGCACTACCCTAAAACAATGTCATCAAGGGACAATCGATATATAGAAAAGTTGACGGGAGTCTTTAGTATACAGTAGACTCTAGATAAAATAATACTCGATAAAATTATAACCTCGATAAAGTAATAAATTCTTACAGTCCCGACTTGGGCCGAATAGCTAAAGTAATAATTTCGATAAAGGCATTAAGTAATATAAAATTTTAGCGCATATAGGTCACAACTGATATATAAAGTAATAATATCCTATTTTTTTAATAATTCAGAATGTCTTAGTGAAATATGAGTCCATCATTGTCTGCTTTGTATGAAATTTTTTATCCATTTGAATCTCATCCCTCACTTTTTACAAATCTTTATGAAGTTGTGGAGTGCTTCTATCATATTGTAGGAGAAATCACTAAGTTTCATTGCTGCCTTAATTGCTTCTTTGTGAGAAACACGCTCCAAAACACGACTATCATCCTCATTTTCTTCATCTTGATTATTTTCTCTAAGACCCTCAATGATTTCTTCATCAGTTAGAATCTTGGTCGTGTCATTTTCACCCGGATAATCCAAGAGTTATCCACATTCTTTGCGTTACGATAGTGTAACTCCTTTATTGTTGACCCTAATTCCCTAATGCATTCTTCTTCTAAAGGCTGTGAAACCACATTTTCTACCGAACGAAGTTTGCAATGTTGAAAGCAATTTGCAATTGTGGTATTTTTAACATCGTTCATCCAAGCTGTGATAGCAATGTTGATTGCATCTAGAACATTGATCTTCTCCGGATTTGTTTCTCCAGCCTCATAACCCTCTAAAATAGAACGACAAAATCTGCGACGATAATTCAATAAAATTATATTTTATTATTATACATGTAAAATAATAAATTATTACTTTATCGATTAAATAATATTTCGATAATGTAATATTTTTTAGCTGGCCCAACGTTATTACTTTATAGAGAGTCTACTGTAGTATTTTCATGTAAAACCTCAAAACTTGAGTCTAATTGAGCCATGATACATATTAACCAGATATGCCCGCGCCTGGATTAGCATAAACTTGTTGTCTATTGCTAAGTTTATTATATCTTAACTTTATATTTTGCTAATGAATATTCCATTCTTTCAATTTGGAATATTATAGTTCAGGACCTGGCCCAAAAATTTTAAAATTGATTTCCTCAAAAAAAAAAAAAAATTTGATTACGTGATCTATGATCGATTTCTGAAATTTGTTGATTTTTTCCTCCAAAACTACGAAAGATTTTATTAAGCCGGACAAACGCCGGAAGATACAATACTACGCTGGATAACACCAGTCAATGCCAGAGCATTGCCCAGACAAAACAAAGACAACTAAAACACATAAACGAAGAACAACAAACTATACAATTGACTGTCAAGTGCAAAGGTCTCAATGAGACCGACTTGACAAAGGAGATGAAAATGCCCATAAGGCTGAAGACTTCATCCGAAAAACACACACAAAAAACACAAACAAAGCTAATACGGACTAGTAACTGAACTAGGATCATGAGGGACCAAATCAAGAGGAAAGGAAGTGGACATTTCTGCAGCCTCCACAACCGGAAGTCTGCCACCGCTGACCGCCGCTACCGAACGAAGAGAGAGAAGCCTGTAAGAATGGATTCATGATCTAAAACCGATTTATTGATCATCTCAACCGACTTATAAAAAAATGGATTCATGATCTAAAACTGATTTTCAAACGTGTCGAATATATTTGATGCCATGCAAAATAATATAAAGTTAATTACAGTAAATTTGATGTAGTGTCACGACTAGTCGATTACTTTGGGGTGCACTTATCGACGGCAAAACAATGGCATTCATAGGAACATTCCGAAAGACCAGCGCCGCAGGGCGCACCGCATGCGGGGCATAGCGCAATTCTCCAAAAGTTGCCTTTGACAAATCATCATGCATCAATTTTCTCACTCTCACACTAGCTGTGAAAAATAAAATTTAAGTTACATTTAATTAGTGTAAATAATTTTAAGAAAAAAGGAAAAAGACAAAGAAAATAATACTTCATTTCAAAAGATAAAGAAGAAAAAAAGATGGTTCTTCAATCCAAAGGGTTTCCACTGCTCTGTCCCTACGACTGTGTAGATGATGTAAATCGAGATACATGTTTCGATCACGGGTTCATTGCACATATATAGGCTGTCTTTACACCTTTTCTGTTAGAAGATATCATATGTTTACAGAATTGAATCCCTCACACACTAACTCAAGACAATATTGCTATTACAGCTTTTGTTGGAAAATTGATGGTTAAAATGGAATATTTAAATGATATGTCATATTGGGAGAGAGGAGGGGGGCAAATCCAATCCGGATTTACCCTTGGGCTTGTGCATGCCCGCGTGTCCTGCGTACACGAATGCAACTCGATTCGAAGGTTCACAGTCAAAGTTCGGTTTTGCAAATAAAATCTTTATTTTATTTTCCAATACTGAATGCTCTTGAGGCGTGTTTAAGCTGAGACCTTCCAGTTTTGTTACACGTATGAAGTTCAATACAGGAGCTGAGGCTGTTCATTTCCATCGGTTTGCCACTCTCCTCTACTAGAGCCTATTTATACTGCTGTATTTTGCTTCATCAGAGAGATATACACAGAAACATAATCAAAATACAGCAGAAACTTCTTTTCCTTCTACCCTTCTTATGAAAATAGAGAGTTCAAGCAACAAAGTTCTTAAGCAGCTGAAAGCGTGGTGCATCTTGTCGCTGCTAACCGTTCTATCCTTGGAGACTAACGTTCCATTGAAGCTCAAGCACTCGATGGTGAGGGGACGAATTAGTCTTAAGGAAAGTGTGTTAAACACACGGCTCGGTTTCCTTCTACTTTTAATCTGTTTCAAAACAAACTGTAACTTGTTTCTGTTGTAATTTCGTTTTGTTGTTATTTTGCTTATTCATTTTCTAGTCAATGTAATCAGATTGTGCCTCATATTGTGCAACAGCTTTAACCACTAACCTATGCCCCTAAAAGGCAACTATTACACTACTATGCATGGAAGTTAGTAATTAAGAAAGTGAATCTTGTTGAGACAATAAATTTCACAACATGATCGTAACAGCGAGACATCTCATGATGTAATATTTATTTAAAGTAGGTTTCACTGCCACATTATGATCGATATGAGAAGTCACACTGACACATCATGTTTTTGTTGGAAAATTGATGGTTAAAATGTAATATTTTAAATGATATGTCATATTGGGCCTATTGGGCTTAAGTGTGTAAATGGAAAGTGTTATGGAAAGAAAAAATGGGAAGAAGCTATTTCTCTCACATTGGTTGGAAGAAGGGAAAATTCAGGTAAGTTGTTGTTTTTTTTTCCTTCTTAGCCCTAAAATCATTACATTCTCATTTATGACAAACATTTATCTTTTGATCAAAATTGAAAGTGCACTACAAAATAGGAAACTTTCAAGTGTCATATATAATGTATCTACAAGGTTTACATGTAATTGTTCAAAATGCATATTATTAGTGTAAATTTATCCCATCACTCTCGTGTTGTTTTCGGCATCTACAAATCTTATTCCAAATATATTGTAAAACTCAATATCATAGGTAATACACCCTTAAATAATATATATATATATATATATATATATATATATATATATATATATATATATATATATATATCATAGGTAATATGGGAGCACCATTCAATGTTACGTACGTTTAATTCAAATCAATTTCAAACGATTTTAAATGAACTTAATTTTGAATTGAACTTTTGAAATTGACGTAACATTATTTATTCTTTCAAGTTTTTGCAGCCACCGTATTCTTCATTGCATAAGCCACAACCCTTACATATACGATCATCTAGGAAAAGGCAGGGTCTTTGATGGCATGGTCGAGTATCATCTTCATTTTCATCTCCATCTTCATTTTCATCTTGAGCAAGCTTTTTAATTGTAAAAGCTGAAGTCATTAATTTTCTTGATCTTGAACCCCCTGCCATTGTTATTGGTACATATCATCATATATGTTCAATCTGACATTAATAAGTATCATATTCTGATATGTCAATAGGAACAACCATTACGTAACATTAGGACCGCTCTTTAAAAGATATCACATGTAGTAGTACTAATGTACACTACTACGTAAAAATCTCCCAACTTTTGAAATTTATATGAGTAATTATGCATATCTTTCTAGGCATTTTGGCTAAGGTCAAATGTAATATATGTTTTTATTATCGTTTAATATATAATATGTGAACCATCGATTCACACGATATTAAACTTTTTTTTAAGGGGAAAGTAAAAAGATAGCTTGCTATTTGGTCTTTCAAACCATATATACAGTTAAACCTCGAAAAATAAATACCCCGGGACCATAAAAAAATAGTATTTGTTTAGCGAGGTTATTCATTTATCGAACATTATTTTAAGCCCCTTTGCCCAAGTCGGGACCGGAAAAATTATTCATTTGGCGGGGTTATACATTTATCGATTTATTTATCGAGGTTTAACCATATATATATATATATATATATATATATATATATATATATATATATATATATATATAATCACTCAAACACCAACAACAGTCACAACATGATGTCATAACATCTGTTTAAAGAGATGTCTCGGTATCATATAATGAATAGTCTTATTAACATATCAGGTTATGACATTTGTTATGTCTGAATGACGGTAAAAACAACATACAAACCAAAAAGAAAAAATGATAAAAAGATTGATTACCAAGTGATTCTCCAAGGTTGATGTCTTCTCCAACACTCAAGTGACTTCCAATAGCAATTTCATTGGACATGGCTTCTTGAGCAGAAAGTGCAACAGCAAATAGTATTGCTATCACAATAATACATAGGACTTTAGGTGCCATATTATATGATATAATGTATATAGCTACTATATATATGATATATGTATATATTTTTGTGAAAGCTTCTTGTGTGACATATATATATTGCATTCACACACCATTTTATAGTTGAGCACGACTCTATATATAAGGGTATCACACAAAATCTTCCGTCAGGGATCTCTAATGAGGTTCAACCATTGAAAAGTCGAAACACATATAATATACGAGGTTTGAGTTTCTAGAGGTCGAATGATATACGAGATTTGATTTTTCATAGTCAAATGTGTAAATTCGATTTTTGAAAAGTCAAATTTCACGTTATAATATGGTGTCACGGTAGATGTTGTGTGTTATACGATTAAACTAATGTTCCACTCTAGTTTGTTGAGGATTGACAAAGTCGCTCCACCGGCCAACAACGTACGAGGTATACGACAATGCTTAGTTTCTTTGAAAGCTTAGATGTTGGATGCTTTATTTTTTTTTATTTTGTTATTATTTTGTTCATACACAACATTATCTGTAAACAACAAACGAATCGGGTTTTAGACAGTCGATTCTCGAGTTTGCCTTGGTTAATTATTCGAGTTTCTTGACTCGTCCGCTCGAACTCAAAAAAAAACAAATCCAATCAAACTGTATCTATAAGCATAGGCGGATCGAAAAGTCCATTTCTTACAACCTACATTTTATGTGGAAAATATTTCGCAAAAATAAAATTTACTTTCGAAAAAAAGTTACTTGAATATTTACTAGATCCGCCATCTTTTACAAGTACTTCACGCATACGTTGTCCCATTCTCTTACAACCTAATTTCGGATTTTCATCCCTTGCCGGCGTCGTCCTTTGTCCAAACAACAAAATACGTCAATTTTTAAACATTGTTTTTAAGTCACGGTCAAATCTAACTTGTATTGAAAATGATGGATACATAATTTAATTAGATTTTTGTCCAGAAGGATAAAATTATCAATAAATCGGGATAGAAGGAAACAGTAATTTAATAAGGACAAAAGAATAAATATGAAGAACAAATGTGGAATAGAGAAATATGAAGTAATCGATTGTGAAACACAAAGTAACATTAACACGCGTGAAGAACAATTTTAAAGAACAATTGTAATTTTTGTCCTTTATAAACATGAAAATGTTACTTTTATCCTTCCAGACCTATTTATTAATTTTTTTGTCCTTATGGCCCCTTCCCTTAATTATACGCCAAGGTTGAACAACATTTTTTTGTTTTTTGTTTTTAGTTTTAGTTTTTCCACCTTTGATGTAATATTTTAACTTGCACAATACAGTAATTTTTACATCCGGTATTAAATTTTGGTGTAGGAAAATTATGAAATTACTATACAACTTGATTTTGCAGCCAAAATTTGACTACTGTTACCAATAAGTAGAAATGTTTCACACATAACTAAGATAAGCAAAGAATTTCGATTTCGCCATCATTATTTCAACTGCCAGATACAAATTATAGGAGTACAAACACAAACAACAAGTTTAAAGTTCCAAAAAAAATAATAATAATAATAATAATAATAATAAGGCCCGGTATATGAAAAATTATTAGATTCGAAGAACAATCAGGCCACCTGAAGTTTCCTCTGGGTGACACGTAAAAGTACCTAACTTGCAACACAAGAAACCTTATTCATTCAAGAATCATCTGGACATGTGGACCAAACAGTTGCAGCAGCTTACCCCGTATGGTATATTGCGCATGTCCACGCGATATCGTGCCATTTCCCAAGCCATGAGGCGCAAACACCTACTACCTTACCTGTGCTTGTGGGGCGGTCCTCTCTTATAATTTACAACCATCTCTCGAAAATAGAATGATAACCCTTTTTTTTTTCTCGTATACGAAAATATATTTGAGCTCCAAGAAGAATATGGTAATAATAATGAATCCAGATAATGTAACGATGTTGCTTCTCGGGTAGAAAGCAGTTATTATGCTGCAGCTTTCGCGCCCTGGAATGAGCTAACTAGTTGAGTCTGGAGATCTTGTGGAACTGGACTATGTTCCTTATATTCCATTGTGAAT
Organism: Gentiana straminea; assembly: GCA_036785695.1. Classification (NCBI taxonomy): domain Eukaryota; kingdom Viridiplantae; phylum Streptophyta; class Magnoliopsida; order Gentianales; family Gentianaceae; genus Gentiana; species Gentiana straminea. The sequence goes on along the minus strand of JAVUPR010000462.1, from coordinate 1,547,194 downwards.
TCTCCTTTTCCCTGTAATATAATTAAGACAAAACACTTTTAGTGGATCCCTTCATTTTGGCAGTATTTCATCAATTTGGACAACTTTACATTCATTATTTGGCGTTATTTACTCAATTTTCAACACGCTTCTTCATTTCACATATCGACTTGTAAGTTGTAACACTGCATATACGAATCCATATCCAAATTTTGAGGATTACAAATTCGCTATAAGGCGTGTATTTTCAGTATCCGTCCGTTGCGTATCTGTGTCGGATACGTATCGGATAAGGAAGACGCTTCTAAAAAGAAGTTTTCATGCATCATAGAAGATATCCAACTATCAAGCAAGAGCAATGCTATTTTCACAACAAGATTGACACTACAAATGTCACAACATGACGCGGAGGTTGATGTGGGCAATGCGACCGCATCATATTATTAAATGGCGAGGCAATATTTTGATACGGTCCTAATGCCGCATCGGTTCATCACATCATGTTGTAACATTTACGGTGTTAATCTCGTCGTGACAGTAGCGTTACCCGTGAAACTAAACACATCCAACTCACCTGGGTCATCGAACGCAGAGATGTTGAATATCCAAACATATTGTTGAGAGGAACCTAAAAGAATATAAACAAATTAATCATACTCGAAAAGAACTTCAAGAAAATCATGACACTAATTATGTAGTAATTAATCCAATCTCTAAATCCCAACATTCAAGTGATTAGATTAGAAAACATACATGTGCAGTAAGAACAAATTCATCAGCATCGAGGTTTGTCCCGACAATAATGCCTTTCCTCCTGTCGGAATCAGGAGATATCATAATATATAAGAAATCCATCTCAAAGGTGAATAATCGAATAGCGAATAAAAATGAAACTTAGTAAAAGCAAACCTGTTGATATCACCACTAACGGCACCATGAAAGTCGGCTGGTACTTTAATTTCCACCAGCATAACAGGTTCTAAAATTACAGGTTTTGCTGCAGTATAACACTGTTCCATACAAAAACATTCAAAACATTAGCAGCAAACACAATATTATTTATTGTACTATGGATCATGACCCAAATAATAAAAGAGGATACTGGAAAAAATCACGTAAGAAGGTGAAAAATGAATAGGGCGTGTTGATAAAACGCATAGCTAAAGGAAGTGTCAACATATATAATCGAAGAGGTACCTGTCTAAATGCATATATTGAAGCCAACTTGAATGCAAGTTCACTTGAATCGACAGCATGAGAAGCACCATCAGTCAAAACGACACGGATGTTTTCAACCGGGTGCCCAATTAATGAACCACTGCATGTAGGAAGTCGTTAGAATCGAAACACAGAATCAACCAGCAATAAAAAAATAATAATAATAAAAAAGGGTGGCAATACTCACGAGTTTGCGGCTTCTTTAAAGCCCTTCTCAATTGCTGGAATAAAGCCTGAAGGAATGACTTGTCCAACAATCATGTTCTCAAACTCAAACTTGGTTGAAGAACCTTCTGGAAGTGGTTCGATATACCTACAACAAAGACCATAATAAGCCATTTTTCCCATGATCAACTGAAGAACCAAAAGAAAATGCAAACATAATTCACAAATAAACAACAACATCAACACTTACCCAGTTACCCTTCCGTATTGGCCTTGCCCACCACTTTGCTTCTTATGCAAGTAATCAAAGTCAGCCTTCCGAGTAATGGTTTCTCTGAAGTTGACACGAGGCTTTCCAACAGTAGCATCAACCTTATATGAAAACAAAAGAACCGGAAATTTATAACCATAAAACGAGCATCAAAGAAATCCCTCCTCTTGTAAATCGCAGTTTCAAGCAAAGAGAACCGGAAATTTATGAATGAAAAGAGAATCAGGTACCTTGTACTCTCTTTTAATGCGTTCAACATATATGTCCAGATGCAATTCTCCCATTCCAGAAATAATAGTCTGATGATTAAATTAAACCATAAAAAAATAGGAGATAAAAAAAGGTTACTTGTTTAAAAAGCTTGATACCAACAAAAGAAAACTTAGACGCTGATGTAAATGTATGAAATCAAACCTCGCCGCTTTCTGCATCTAAGCCAACCCGAAAAGTGGGATCTTCCCTCTGAAAGCGATTTAATGCTTTTGAAAACTGTCCAAAGGAACATAAAGTTAGTCCAAAGATCATAAACTATACAAAGTTTGAGGATAGACCAGTAGCCACTCACTTGTCCACCAGAATCCTTAGAAACAGGCTTAACAGCTAATGACATCACTGGCTCGGGAACGTTCATAGAAGTCATGGTGTAGCGCACCGATCCATCGGTAAATGTATCTCCTGAATAGAAGTACCGAAGCAATGTGAGGAAAATGAATGTTGTAGACAGATCATCAAAGCTATGTGAACTCAAAATATCCGATAACTAGAAGATTACATCGAGTGCATCTCTAACAGCAGTACCTGATGAACAATCTATCCCAAACACGGCAACTATCTGCCCTGCATGAGCCTCTTGAATATCCTGTGGTGACAAAAGTCAAAATGAAGCCAATGCATTTGATATTTCCATTGACAATAAAGGGTGGAAAGGCATACCTCCATTTCATTAGAATGCATCCGAACCAACCGAGGAACCTGTGTATAAACAGTAATGCATCTCAATAACACATTAAAGAGAATCCAGAAACCAGCAAGAAAACATGCTTTATCTTTAGCAGCATGTATTTCATCTAGAAGTCTGGAACCGCATATACAAATTGAAATTATAGACATAATAAGGAGCATTTGCTTCACCTTAATCTTCTTGCCTGTGTTTACATTTACAATGAAATCTCCCTTGCGAATTACACCTTCATACACCCTAAAATAGGACAGAAAAGTCGGTTATAGAAAATTTGTAATTACCAACAAAGGGAACCAATAAATAAAAAGGTATGCCTTTTGGAACATACCTGAGAAAAGTTAGCTGACCAAAACGACCTTCCTCCAACTTAAAAGCAAGGGCAACTAACGGTCCTAAAGGATTTCCGGTTAACAAGATCTAGAGACAAGAAACCGATGCGAATGTGAGTACTTCCGAAGGTTACAAGAATATACGTATTTTATGGCAAAAAGGTCTATATATGATTACTACCTTCTCTTCATCCTTTTTCTGATCAAGTGCATAGTTACTAACTTCTGTGGGGCATGGCAAATAACTTAGAACCCCGTCAAGAAGAGGTTGCACTCCCTGCCATCCATAGACAGTAGGAAACAGAGGATAAAGCAACGAGTTAGGTAAACAATGTGCTAAACGCCCACAAGATATTCTCGATGACTGCTAGAAAAATGCAATACAAACTTCTATTCACGTGACTGAGACTAAAAAGCACAAAAAAACAAATACACTGGAACGTACACGACAAATGCAGAAGTGGAATCTCTACAAAGTAGATTCCAAATGAATAGATAAGAATGAAAGGGCAAATGACATATGTACATCTTTAGGCTCGCAATACCTTGTTCTTAAAAGCACTACCCATGAAAACAGGAACAAATTTTCGAGCCAAAGTAGCTCTCCTGATTGCCTCCTGATCAAAAACCATGAAAAGAAGGTACGAGAATCAGAAAAAGAATAAAAGGGATGATACAACATACATAAACATTGACCTGGATATGTACAAATGAAACAACCAAGAAGTAAATGCACAAAAGCATCTCGAATCTTCCGATTGACAAATATATCACAGGATGAAAAAATGGTTAAATAGTGCACACGATACATATTCCTCAAATTAGTCTGGAGCACTCTAATTAATTACTTAGAGTGACTTTTAATTGTCCGAAGAAATTAATTCCAAGTAATTGTCAACCCTATTTCACACTCTTATAATCAAGAGCCGGTATCATGAGCCTGATGTGGGACTCAACAATGAACAGTCACAGAGTACATAAGCTGCAAGTTTTCAGCCCACAAACCTCAAGCTCACTCGATGATATAGGGTCATCGTTGATAAATGCCTCGGCAAGGATTTCATCAACCTCGGAAACTGCTTCAATAAGTTGGCGACGCTTCTCAGTAACTAATGCTTCCATGTTTGAAGGAATTTCTTCCGCAACCACATTCTCGCTGAGCAAATGAGAGCAGAAAATAATTATTGCGAGCAACAAATAAGTATAGTATTCTATATCTATTCATAATCTTTTGGAGCAAAACATACCCACTGGAGCCATGGAAGTAATAGGCTTTTAACTGCACAAGATCTATCAGACCCTGAAAATCTTCCTCCAAACCTATTGGAGCTTGAACAGCAGCACTATGGTGCCGAAGTTTGCTTCTGGCCTTCAACAAACAGAACAAAGGGAGACATGATCAACAAACAGAACAAAGGGAGACATGATCAGCTATTGTCTACGGAATTTTAACCATATGACAGAAACAACCTAATCAAACGGAGACGGTCTACATAATTACACTAAATCTTTTAAAAAGTCTTGGGCACGGCCATCCACATCACACCTTACAACCTAGATTGCACGGGTGCAGGATACGCGGATGCACAAGTGCGGGATATGTGGATGCAGACTTTTTGAAAAATATAGGATACGTGTACGGGGAGACATGTGTAAATGCATGTTAAATATAGGGTTCAAACTGTAAATATAAGAAATCATCATAAATAAAACAATCACCTGCTCAATGACTTTCCATGGGTTTGCCCCCATTCGATCTAGTTTGTTGATGAAAGCAAGTCTTGGGACCTCGTATCTTCTCATTTGACGGTCAACTGTAATTGACTGACTCTGTACACCACCAACGCTACAAAGTACAAGAATGGCACCATCAAGAACGCGCAAGGCCCTCTCAACTTCAATAGTGAAATCAACATGACCTGGTGTATCAATTATGTTCACCTGAAAAATAATGTAAACCAAAACACACAAAGCTGTTACATTTTCTCAAGGTAGTTGAAAACAAGATATTCACAATCAAACCAAATGCAATTTTACAACGAGATCAAAGAAGGCAGAGCATGTAGTCTAAGAAGACAGTTAACATGCTCCATTGCAATGATCTATAAATAACATTTCATTACCACTTGACAGTATTCCATTGGAGTATGATCTGCATTTTGGTTTTAATTACCCTCCTTTATGGATGTGGACAAATCACTTACCATAGCTCTCTTGTTCAATGAGGATTGTTAACGAATGGAGCCGTTCAGAATAAATTCGGATTCAGCTCATATTAGCACATGTTTGTTTGTTTGTTAAGCTAAACAAACCAAACTCAAACACATTATTGTGCTCATTTATTAAACGAACAAACAAGAGTTATCTCACAAATGTCCGCATATGTTCATGAACATGCATATATATGTAACATACATACATATACAGGGGTATGTAAGTATTAGTGTCGTCCCGCCCTCGTTTCTATTCATCTTATTATTCTCCACCACAACTATTTAACTGATACAATGATACATGTTTGACAAAATAAGAAAGCATCCAGCCAGTTGTCATTTCACACAGGAGTTGAAGAACATCGGCAGAAATCGTAAAAATTAAGGTGAGCTCGAGCGAGGGCAATAGATTAACGAAGAAAACTCAAACATAAAGTTTAGTTCTTTATTCAACAAACAAGCTCAAGCTTGTTTGTGTAGTAAGCAAACATAGACTCAAACGATATTCAGTAATGCTCGGCTCATTTTCTATGGAAAATCGCATGGTGAAAAAGATTGCTCATAGAAATGAAACAAACGGGATCATGGATGATTTTTAGCTAGCAAATCAATTCAATCACCAGCAAAAACAAGCTAGTCGCATTTACAAAGAAAAAAACAATAATGAATTATACCTGATAATCTTTCCAGGTACAATAAGTAGCAGCAGACTGTATAGTAATCCCTTTCTCTCTCTCCAAGTCCATGGAATCCATTTTAGCACCTACTCCATCTCTCCCTCTAACTTCATGTATCTCGTGGATTCGACCTGTATAGAACAAAATCCGTTCGGTCAAGGTAGTCTTCCCGGAGTCAATATGAGCTGAAATCCCGATGTTTCTCACTTTCTCCATTGATTCCTTCCAAACAGCTTCCTTCTCTTCCTTCAACCTTGCTCCAGCTGCTCCGGAGAAATGGCGAATATGGAAATTCAATGAAAGAAGTGCTGCAAGTGGGGTTTTCGGATGGCATGGTGGGGGATTCGGTGGTACCTTGGTGGCGGAGGAGATGGTGTAGAATAAGCGCGTCGCAGAGGATCGTGATCTCCAGGCCATGGCTGTAGGGTTTTTCAGTAAAACCTCTGTCAGAAGGAGAAAGTGTGATACAACGATGAAATCAGGTATGTGTAGATTAGGGACGTAAAATGAGTCGAGCCTTGACGCTCCGCTCGCGAAATGCTTATTCGTTCTCGCTCACGAGCAGCTAGCTTAAAATTTAACTGAAACTGAAATTGTGTCGAACCCAAGAAGTTCATCAAAGTTAATGACTGAAACTCGAGTACTTAAAAGCTTTACTCAAAAAAAAAAAAAAAAAAAGCAAAGCTTTACTCGTAATATTCACGAGTTTTTTTATCGAGTATTGTAATATTATTTTTTTTTAAATATATATTATATTATATTAAACATACATACTCGTTGTTTTTTCCGAAAATTACTTGTTTAGTTTGAAATTTGGACGCGTCTTAAAATTTATCAAGCGTAATCAATCGAAACTTGCGTCGAGCAATTTTTGAACACTAGTTGTCACTTTATCTGTATTCATAATGACACATTCATGTCTTTATTATGTTATAGTGGTCTCGTAAATATAACTTTTTTTTTATTTTTGATAAAACATAACGTTATTTAAATAAATAAAAAAACTATCAACACCTTATTTTTGTTTCAGTAGCAAATTTCTTTTATTAACATAATTAATGTTCTCGTATAGCCAACATAATTTACCAAGTCAAGTATAGCAGGGTAATGAGGTAATCTCATGTCCTAAAGGCCAGCGGTATGTATGGCCAGATCAGTTATTGGTGCTGTCAGAGCAATGACATAATAAGACCAAAAAAAAAATTACACTACATTGCTCTGGTGTTAACAAAAATTGCCCTTGCGATACCACTTGTCTGTCCTAAATGAGAGTCTTGAAGATAAAAAAAAAGTGCTAAAGTGAATATTAAACTCATGACATATATAAAAAAAAAAGATAATTTTAAATGTGTCATCTTATCCGTTTAATGATTAACGACCATTGTAAACATTAGATATTCGGTGAAACTTAGATACTAATCTAAAGGGGTTTATTGACATTATATTTTGTTTCGAAAACCACAATTGCTTCTGGCGTCATGATATTTTATCACGGAATGAAGCATTGCTGATATTAGGGTGCGTTTGGATTGTTGGAATGTAACGGAATGAAATGTAACAGAATGGAATGAAACTGATGGAATGGAATGCAATGGAATGAAACCGATCCGATTCCATTCCAATGTTTGGCATGCAATGGAATGAAACATGCAAGATTGTATTAGATGTGATAAGTAACACGGTGGGTGATGAGCGTGCATGATAACGAATGTAGCAAGCGGTGGTGGGTGGCAGCGGATGACGTGAGGTGTGCGACAGTAGTGGTTGTGGTGGTGGTGGTTGTGGTGTGTGATAAGGGTGGTTGTGGTGGTGGTTATGGTGTGTGGTGGATGTGGTGGTGGTCATGGTGTGCGATACCATTGGTTGTTATGGCGGATGCGGTGGTGGTGGTGGGTTGTGATGGTTGTGGGTTGGGTTATGATGGGGATGGTGACGAGTTGTGATGGTGGTGAAAGGGTAGGCGGCGGTGGTGGAGGGTGGTGGATGTGGATTGCAGTGGGGTGGGCAGGTGCCATGGGAGGTTGCAGGCGGGCGGTGGTGGTTGATTTTTTATCACTAATTATGTTTACATTTCATTCCATTAAACCATTCCGTCCATTCCATCCATTTTTTGAAATGAAAATGGTAAAAAATCATTCCAATGGAATGAAAATCCATTACATTCTCTCGTAACCAAATACGTCAAAATGATGGAATGGAGTGAAAAAAACATTCATTTCCATTCAAGCAATCCAAACGTACCCTTTGCGTTCACATCCCTATAGAAACGTCACCCATGAACGACGATAGTGAGCAGTATCAGTATCAATAACATTTTATTTTATTTTATTTTATTTTAACATGATGAGCGTCGGTATATCAGTGACATTGAGATAAACATAATTGATAATGACATTAAACCACGTATTCGAATTAAATAAAGAACATGGTGTTGAAAGTAAAATCCTGGCCCATCTGAAATAGTCGAAAAAATGGTAAAAAATCATTCCAATGGAATGAAAATCAATTACATTCTCTCGTAACCAAACACGTCAAAATGATGGAATGGAGTGAAAAAAGCATTCATTTCTATTCAAGCAATCCAAACGTACCTTTGCGTTCACACCCCTATAGAAACGTCACCCATGAACGACGATAGTGAGCAATATCAGTATCAATAACATTTTATTTTATTTTATTTTAACATGATGAGCGTCGGTATATCACTGACATTGATAGAAACATAATTGATAATGACATTAAACCACGTATTCGAATTAAATAAAGAACATGGTGTTGAAAGTAAAATCCTGGCCCATCTGAAATAGTCGAAATTACAAAAGAAGCCCAACGGCCCATATGACCTCCGAATCGCTTATACTCAAAACTACACAAGAGCCCAACGGCCCACATCACTTCTGCCTTCATCTGGAACCCTCTGCGCGACATTACCGGCATATACAGGGAGGGAATTTTCAGCAAAAAAAAACACTCCACTTTCTCTTAAAACCTCTCCTATATATCTCTGCTTACAAATCACAGCAACCTCCATATTCAAATCAGTCGCCAAACCTCTCGATCTTAGTGTTTTTACCTGAAAATCTGTAGTGAAGGAAGTGGGAAGAAATGGCGATTGATATTCTCGGCGACCGCCAGTCTGGACAAGATGTCCGAGCTCAAAATGGTAAGAATAATGCTCTACTGTGCTCATTTACTGATATATACTTGTTTTATTTCTTATTTGGATGATTTTTGAGCGGGTTGTTGCAGTGATGGCGTGTCAAGCAGTAGCTAATATCGTGAAATCCTCGTTTGGACCTGTGGGACTTGATAAGGTTACATTACGTGTTTTTTTATTAGCTTTCGTGTTTGTGATTCTGGTGTTTGAAGTTTTTAGGTTGAGATTTGAAATTTATGGCTTGAATGGAATTCATTCGGTGCTAATCGATTGTAGATGCTTGTGGATGATATTGGTGATGTAACTATTACGAACGATGGTGCGACGATTTTGAGGTTGTTAGAAGTTGAACATCCAGCTGCAAAGGTGAATTTGTGAATATAATCAATGGTTTTCTTTCAGGGTTTAGTAATTGATTATTTATTATTATTATTATTATTATTTTTTGTTGTTGTTTGAACTTTTTATCTTTTAGGTTCTTGTTGAGTTGGCTGAACTTCAAGATAGGGAAGTTGGAGACGGAACAACTTCGGTTGTTATAATAGCTGCAGAATTGCTTAAGGTGATGACGGGACTTTGCTTACGTTGTTTATTTAAAACTTGTTTGTGTTTATTCCATGTGATTTCTCATGAAATGTCTAACTTATGCAGAGAGCAAATGATTTGGTGAGAAATAAAATTCACCCAACATCCATAATCAGTGGGTACAGAGTGCGTATCCATTTACCTAGTCTCTTGAATTGCTTAAGCTCGTGCTCCACAGTTAACCTTTGTCAGTCTGATGCGCCACTTGTCATTTTGTTGATTTCAGCTTGCTATGAGGGAAGCATGCAAGTATGTAGATGAAAAACTTGCTCTGAAGGTATAGCTTGTTAGTTGTTACATGGAGATTGTAACTCCCTTACCTTATTTTGGAATCGATTCATTTTTTTTTAATATCATACTAATAAATTCAGAATGGTCTCTAGTTGATGATAGTGCCGGCACAATTCTGGTCCTTGATTCATTTCTCGTGTATTTAATGTTTCTATCTTTCTTTCTTTTTGTTCATAAGCAATGAACTTTGTGAATATTGTCCCAGCTATAAAAGGCAGATGCTTTATTTTTAATTTTATTTCTGTTGTTTGTATGTTGTTGTTAATTGCAATGTGTGGTAGATGGATCATTTTCTCTTCTTCATTCTAGGTTGAGAAACTCGGGAAAGATTGTTTCATCAACTGTGCCAAGACAAGCATGTCATCAAAACTGATATCCGGCGACAGCGACTTCTTTTCTAACCTGGTATGCCTCTTTTGTTGGATTTTGTGTCCCTGGTTGCTAAATTTGGTGTAGGTAGCTTAAGCAATTGCCCCTGAGATTGTGTAGTTACAACTGATTTTTGTCCTCACCCCCTTGTGTAGTTTCATCAGAAACTCCCGTACTGATCCACCTTTAGCATATTCAGTTACAATGCACCACACCATGGGTTTACGGCATGAACCGATGAAGCGAACTATGTTAGGGTGCCTCAACCTTGTAAACATCATAACCTCCTTCTGTAACTGTTGCTTGATCAATTGCGCCCTCTCGAGGTCATTCAGGCCTTTCTAAAAGCTTAATAGCTACATCCTCACCATTATATGTCCCTCTGTATAGCTTTCCAAATGCCCCTTGAGTAAAAGCCACTCCCATATTCAGCTTCCTTAAATCAATAGTCCACTCATCATAATTCTCGAGCCCTTCGGTTTGGAACCTAGGGTCCATCAAAGCCTGAGCCAGTGCATCATCACTTAACCCTTGAGCCATTCTACCACGATCGACACTCGCTGCAACAGAGTAGTTATTAATGCGCTTCAGGCCACCATGGTTCAAAATGCGAGTGCGGGAGTCATGTGAAGCCACACTACTATCCATTGACATCGCAATAGGTCCTCCTCCATTGCTCATTTGCAAGCTCGCATAGCTGTCGATTGACATGTTCGAACCCTCATTGAGCTTTGATAGAATTCTTGCTAGAGAACGTAGTTGTCAAGGTTATGATTTAGACCAACTATTCCATTTAATTTTGGATCTTCCAACATTTTGACTAACCGAACTGCTGTAGCTTTAAATTAGAACACCTTTTCCCAAGTAGAGAATATTCACTTGTGCTGCATGAGGAACTTTCTGTGCAAGTTTCCGTATAAACACCTCGCTACAATAGTAAGATCAAACAGATTAAACCATTAGGCATCAGAAAACACACTAATTTTATTTCAATATGATTTGCCCTATCATCTATCTTGATTCTACAGACAACTCTCTAAACCGAACCACCCCGAACCAAGTAGGAGGTACATCTTCATTCAACAGACTGATTCATATAATTGATTTGCTTTGTGCTGAATCCTTCTTTTCATTAAACTGCCAAGTAGTTGGCTTCTACATTTTCATTCAATAGGCTAATATAATTATTGTATGGAATTTGGTATATGATTGGCTTATGGGTATCATGCTGTTTGTCATGTATTACATTGGTCTATTTAACACATTAACTTCTAGAGATTTCCATGTCTTCGGTGAAGGGAATTTTGAGGTATTGATTTAAAGGTCAATTTGACTGCATGATCAGGTTGTTGAAGCGGTGCAAGCAGTTAAGATGACTAATGCACGTGGAGAGGTTAAATATCCGATCAAGGTTAGTTGTTATGAAATATTGTCTTTTATAATGGTTGATTATGTGCATGTTGAGGTTTTCAAGTATGCCATTACGTGGAAGAATGGCTCATTGTGCTTTATGGAGATCAATACTCATAAACTCATGTCTCAGCTACCCTACATACTCCTTAATCCTTATGTCAGGGAATTAGTATACTTAAAGCCCATGGAAAAAGTGCACGAGAAAGCTACCTGTTGAAGGGATATGCACTGAATACTGGCCGTGCAGCTCAGGGGATGCCACTGCGCATTGCACCTGCACGGATTGCTTGTCTGGATTTCAATCTTCAAAAGACCAAATTGCAAATGGGTGTCCAAGTCTTGGTTACAGATCCTAGGGAGCTTGACAAGATTCGTCAAAGGTAATTTGCTCTACTGAGATTTCATCGAAGTTAGGCAGAGTGTTCTCAAGAGGATTTTTCGTCTAAATTGTGTTGTCCGTATCTTATTACGAAACCTGTCTGGCATTCACAATGCTCTTTCTTCAACAGTAACCTTGACTTCCTCGGCTGTTAATCATACAGAAGTTATGTAATTTTTTTTGCCTTTATTGTGAGGGATTCATAGTAGTTCATTAGCACCTTATGGTTTTTTTTATCAGAGAAGCTGACATGACAAAGGAACGAATTGATAAACTTCTGAAGGCTGGTGCCAATGTGATTTTGACTGCTAAGGGAATTGATGACATGGCACTCAAGGTAAGTTTATTCTGTAAGAACATTAAGGATTTTCTAGCTTTGCTAATCGTATACATCTTATTATTGGTTTTTATAGTCATTCCTTAGCTTTTTTTACAAATCATTTCTACATTTAATTCCTCTTTGTATTATTGCAATTCTTGGAATGGTTTTTTTAAATTATATGAGCTTCGTGTGCCCATCTCTATGATTCCATTTTGTTGCCCAAATTTAGTGATTGCCTACTTAATTCCATAAAACAATACGAATAAAAGGTACAATGTTTTGTTGCAGGATGTGAGAGTTGTCATTGTCCTTGTTTTTTTTCTAGTACTAATATTAGTTAGCTCTTGACTTTGTTCCTTATTATATTGTTTCAGTACTTTGTGGAGGCTGGTGCCATTGCTGTGAGGCGTGTTCGAAAAGAGGATCTGCGCCATGTTGCCAAAGCAACCGGTGCTACTGTGGTATGCTTATACTTTATAATGGGAATAATTTTTTATCTGCCTGTTTTTGTATGCGCCAGGTGACGATGGTCTTCTAAAGTGACAAATAATGATATGTCTGGTTGCTGACTTGATCTCTCTATGCTCTGCAGGTTTCCACTTTTGCTGACATGGAAGGGGATGAAACTTTTGACTCCTCACTTCTTGGACAAGCAGATGAAGTAGTTGAAGAGCGCGTTGCTGATGACGATGTTATCATGATAAAAGGAACTAAAAATTCAACTGCGGTACGCAATTTTTACCGATTATTGCTTGTTACTCTTGATGTTGCCCTGTTTTGACATAACCTATCTATTTTACTCGTTTTTTTTCATCAGGCTTCATTGATTCTCAGAGGTGCAAATGATTTTATGCTTGATGAAATGGAGAGGGCTTTGCATGATTCTATATGCACTGTGAAAAGAGCATTGGAATCCACCACGGTAGTAACCTTAATCTTGCCGTTTATTATTCAACGTTTTAACGTTCATTTCTGTGTTTATTAAGAATAAGTCGAACATGATTTTTTTGTCTTATCGCTAGATGTTTGACTTTTTTGTTAGTGCTTTTGTGCACTGTTTAACTTTTCTGGATTTCTAGGTGGAGTACCCTATGCTTATCCCAGAAAAATTAATGAGTTTTTTCATTCAGAATAAATATCTGAATATCCTAGACTAGTGATAGTGCTCGTCTCTAGTAAGAAAAGTAATGCTACTGCAATAACTACTCTGACACAAATGTCACAACGTGATATGGCACTAGGTACTCTCATGATGTGGCAGTTCTTTAACGAGGGGTCCCACTGCCACATCATAAGTGGTCCTACTGCCACATCATGTTACGGCATTTGTTGTGTCAAAGTGGCTGTGAAATGAAAACTAGTGCTATTCTTCCAAAGAAAGTTTTTTTACTTTTCTTTCTTCATTGCAAAAGTATATGGTACTTTCTTCCGTTAGGAATCCGTTATCTGGACTATTGCATACGATAATCTGGTTTTGTGTTTGGAATGATCAATTGAATATTTTCCCTTTAATTGGTTTTTAGATGGTGATTTTGTATGCGAAACAACACGAGTAATCATTCTCAATCGGTCAATGCTGTTGTACTTACATTGCAGTACTCTTTAAAACAGGTGGTTGCTGGCGGTGGTGCAGTTGAGGCTGCCTTATCAGTTTACTTGGAGAACTTAGCTACTACACTAGGTTCTCGGGAGCAGCTCGCGATTGCAGAATTTGCTGAATCTTTGTTGATCATTCCTAAGGTCAGTCTTCATACGGAACATTCACTACAGCTGTTCAAAAAAAAAAAAAAAAAAAATTTATGCCTCGTTTCATTTCCGAGCATAATCGGGTGGTTTTGTTTGTAGGTCCTTGCTGTCAATGCCGCGAAAGATGCTACTGATTTAGTGGCTAAGTTGCGTGCATACCATCACACTGCACAAACCAAGGCAGATAAGAAGCATTTATCCAGGTGCTGCACAATTCTCTCTCTCTCTCTCTCTCTCTCTGTCTGTCTCTCTGTCTATATATATATAAGTTATTATTGCTTCTGAAATGAGTATCCAATCAAAGGGCGGTTTTCTTAAATAAGAAACACGCATGATTAGGGAAGAAATGGAAGCATGACATGTAGTAAAAGATCGTGTACCCTCTTGCCTTTGGAGCACTTGCATCAGTCTCTTTTACAGACTTAAAACACTATTTTTCTCTAACACATAATATGAATAGAAAATCTGTATTTTGTGCGGTATATGTAATGCATAATTTAGTGCTCTTCCGTATTTTACATATATGAGTAGAGATTCTGATATTTTACTGAGGTTACCTTATTTTACGGTATCTACTGCAAATTCTTTTGCCTGAAGGAAAGTATGAGATAAAAACGAGAATCTTACTCTTTTTTTTCTTTTTTCTTTCATCATCTTTTTGTCATTGTAGCATGGGTCTGGACCTCGTGAAAGGTACGGTGCGTAACAATATTGAGGCAGGAGTCATTGAGCCCGCAATGAGCAAAGTGAAGATACTACAGGTAATGCTATTCGATGAATTCTCTCTCTCTCTCTCTCTCTCTCTTTACTTCCCCTCAGTATACAATATCCATTTTATACGACTCAAAATTGCAATGCAAACCTAAAGAAACATTTCAACCAAAAGTTTATTCTCTCAACATGAATCAAGTTGAAATATTTCATGTTGAATAGTTTTTTCCTCATCATTTGCTCTGTGTTTTTTGTGTGTATATAGTTTGCAACGGAGGCGGCCATAACGATCCTTCGAATCGATGACATGATAAAGCTTGTCAAGGATGAAAGCCAGAATGAAGATTAGTACACAAAAAACACTTGACATGTTTGCTTTTTTATTAATTTAAGTTTTGGATTTGTATTAATTAAGAAAATAAACCTTCGCTATGATGCTGAATGTTGTTAGCTACAGCTAGGATTTGTCACAGATTTTTTGTATGTTCTGTTGTAGCAAGTGCTTAATTTTTCCATCTTAATTTGATGCTTCGTTTGGCATTGAAATGTACACTTGATTGATATTTGCTTCGTTTCACCCCCTTTGAATATTTAGCAAGTCTTAAATAACTTTTAGATCATGAGCTGCTTGCTTATTAAATTCTATAAAGCTTTAAATCTACTCTATACGTTATTCAAGTAGCTCGACTCAAGTTTGCCACACCGAGTTGAATAGTCGTATAAGTTGAAAATAATTATCTCTCATGGGTGATCTGATTCAGTTACAACTTGGTCTTGACTAAAGACCACTCGTGACAGCCTCACTAAGACTCTGATGTACCAATATCATACACGTCCTGTGTGTAAAACGATAGAACGACGTTTTTCAGACTATACAACTCTACAATGTAATGCAAGAAACCCAATGATTTGTATTTAGACACAACAACAATTGTATCACCCACATGGAGAAAATGGGGTATTCTAATTTTCCAACTTCTCATTCTCTGCTCAGAAGTCATTGTTCAAACAACATAAGATCTGTGTAAAGAGGACACACTCTCATCAAAGAGAATCAAAAGGCACTTTCACATCCACCATTAATTCGGAACTACTTTCTCCAAACTCATACAAAAAAGCGCCAATCAAAATCTGTAGTTTACATGATCTGGATAACGATGGAACTAAAAAATAAAAGTAATATTTCAAACGGATATTCCGTAGTTGTTGATTTTCGTGACCTCCTTTGTGAGAATACCCCTTTCCTTTTTCGCCTCTGCAGCAAGTTTAGACACCTATAATCATAATAACAGACAATTTAATGAAATTGCTTTCGTCAGCGTATTGAAAATTATATTCATCTCAAATCTCCATTAGCTATAGCACCCCCTCTGTACATATTCTACCTACGAAAATACCATCAGGGGTAAAGAACACACGGCTTGAGTAAATGGTAAAAGTTAAAAAAGAACTTACATTGTTTCGGAATCGAGATGATTCTACGCTAGGAAGTTCACGAAGATCGTCTTTCAAACCTATCAGAAAAACGTTGAAACAAATCCCGGTTAGTAACCAATTATGAAAATATCTATCCAATTTATTTTATCTCGAAATTAATCACTCTCACGCAAGAAACCATACCTGCTGCTTTTCTCTCAATCTTGTAAGCTGAGCTAATGACACTCTGAATTTGTTTCCCAGCTTGCCTGTAAATATTCAGCAGGTAAAATAAAATTTTGAGTTAAGATTTTTTTTTATTTTAAATATGTCTGTTTTGAACTCCTTAGTCTGTGTATCAAAAAGACCTGAGTTTTGTTCTTCCGCGTATCATCTCAATTTCAGCTAGTGACGCAGCGTTCTGGAAAGCAAAACATAAGTTATTTTAGTTTGGCAACCCACAGAAAAAAAGCTGATTTTGGGCCTCCCCTCCCCTCCCCCCTCCCCTCCCCCCCTCCTGCGATTCGACAATTCAGGGAAGCACGTGAGATACAAGTTAAAAGGGCAATTTTCCCAGCTTGCATGACTTTTAATCACGAGTAAGGCAGTAAAACAAAATATTACCTCCAATTTTTCACTTTCTGCCCTCAATTGTTCAACTGATTGCTTAAACGCCTTGACTTTAGCATCGGCTCTGGAAACCAATACCTAGACCAGCAACGTAAATCAAAATGACCGTGTTTGAAGAAACAACTCAACAATGCCAAAACAATTGATTTCTTGGGCTAGTTCCTTGAACACGTTAAGAATGGGTTCGGAGTAATTAAGCATGGTGAATCAACCGAACTATTCCAGCAAACAAAGGTATATAAGGATAGGCTAAAACACATGTTCGAGACAACAAAGTCAATCTCCTAAACAAACCAAATGAGATTAGTGCACGGAAAAGCATGTCACAAATGGATTAATTATATATCAACCAGGATAACATAAAAGGCTTAAGTACAGATTCTATAGCAATATAGGAATATTACATTCGCCAACCTCCTCCACATACCAGTATTGAGAACAAGTATATTCTGATTCTTCTACGGAAAAACACGCATGATTTCAATTGTTTTAAATGTCAAGATTAGCTGGTCTTACGATGTTAATTGAATGTTAATTACCTCATCACTTGCAAAAACACGCATCATGTTGTAGTACAAGAAACGCCTTGGCCCTGCAAGAGTAGGAGAAGTTGTGAATAGAACAAGCATATTCAAAACAGGACATAAAGAAAGTGTTGAATCGCTTCTGCAGATAAATTAGCATTAATAAATTGCAGCCAAGCAAATGCCCATCTGTTCCCCTAGCCAACCCCAAGGATACACAAAGACAAAGTTGGGGGGTTTGGGGGGGGGGGGGGGGGGGGGGGGGGTGAGGGGGGACTAGAGTGCTGAATTTCCTTTTCCACTTAAAAGTTATGCGGATAAAAAGGAAGAGTAGTTTGTAAGAAGTATACTACCCCACATCCACCCACCTACCAACCCCCAATAAAAACTCACTTCCAGCCCCATCAATAGAAAATGGTTGAGGGTAAAGTGAAGAAAAGAAGGAACTATGTCAACCACAAACATAAATCTCGTATGCCAACCACTTCCGGATAGTTCCTATTTTTGACTGGTGTTACATAAAAATCTGAAAAGACAGAAGACATACTTTTCAGACCGAGCAGCGTTAGAGAAAGAACAGATCCTGTAGTAATGAAAGGATGAGCTGCAGCTATGTTTATTCCCTCTGCAAAACAAAGTTCGTCAGCAAAATAATAGCATGCATCGGAATATAGCAGTCAGAAGTCTAAATTCAAATGTTCAAAACAAACACAAAACCGCTGAACCATCAACTACAGACCTTTCACCTTCCCAATAGCAGCATCCTCGTACACATGAAATTCAGATTTAGCATCCCACAAAGAATCCTGCAAAGAGTTACCAGAATCTTAAGCTATCCTTGATAGTCATGATCAAAATCACAAAGAACTCGGTTTCTCTTACCCCGCAGCAAAGCAAATATCTACTATAAAAGCTGATAAAATTTTATCGAAACAGTTGCATTTGACATCAAAATCAAGGTTTATGTAAGGAACATGTGGAATACAAAGAGAGGCATGAACCTCTAAGCAAGAAAAGATTGATAATGTTTTGGATCTAAGGCAGTTCATACTCCATGAACAAACAAGCATATAAAAAAAAACAACAATCCACACTGACATATAAAAAAGTAACAGAAAAACAAGCGCATTTGAAGTATGTTCAGTCATAGTTGTCAAGGCGCTCGCCCCAAAGCAAGAGTGCTGTTGGGAGTTACGTGTGTACATGATGAAATTTATGACTACTTAGTACTCGTGTCT
Organism: Gentiana straminea; assembly: GCA_036785695.1. Lineage (NCBI taxonomy): Eukaryota > Viridiplantae > Streptophyta > Magnoliopsida > Gentianales > Gentianaceae > Gentiana > Gentiana straminea. Next base: position 1,528,600 of record JAVUPR010000462.1, on the reverse strand, counting down.
GAGTTTGTGCATGTATAGCTAGTTTAATTGATATCATTGTATGGTTAGGACATACTAAATATGTTAGCGTCTACAATTGGCTTCACGTGGTTGGAGCTTACGGTACTCACAAGGCACATTTGAATATTTGCTTGATAGGAATTGGCCTTTTTAATGGACTTTTACTGATTGTCTGGTCATTTCCCATATATTTTTCAACTTTTTCCATGATCGCCTAGGTGACCCAAGCTCGCCTAGGCTTCACCTAATGCCTATGGGTTCACTCAATGTTACCAAAGTCCCCATACATACCACAGACCTCCAAAAACTTCCTCACCACCACAGGCCTTCAGATATTTACAAGCTTAGGTTGCTACCATAATAATCAAAAGACCAGATACAAAGAGAAGAAAGCTGAAAACACAAATAAAGCTAAAAGAATGGAGGTCTGCTTGTGTAACTGTGTAAGCACTACTTATTTACTCTGAAAATACTAGTAAATTTCTGCTTGAAGCCTACGAAAATAATAAGTCGAGTTCTCAGATTCCTTACGAGTGTTTGATTGAAATGAGCAGAAGAGGTGGCACGAATGCGGTCCAGGCGAGATGTTGTTACCGCTACAGCCTTCTCAATGTTGGAATCGAATGTCCTCTTCGCGAGCTGAGCTTGCTGCACGGCGTAATCCACCCAGGGAAAGAGAGTTTCTTCCTTCAGAGATCTCAAATCATCGGCGGAATAGTGATCACGACCTCTAGCTTCCGGCAGTGATGGAGGCATGCTTTGTTGAGGTGAAGGTGGTAGATCATCGGACGGCGACGCCATAGCTGGCGGAGCTTCGGTTTTAGGCTGACAGATTACTTGCTACTTTGTCAAGAGATACGTCCGCTCAAATGGTTAATTGATCGCCCAATGGCTTAGATACCCGAACCGAACTCTGGATTAATTAGAGCAATTAGTTCAAGACCAAACTCTACCATCAAAAGTGTCGTGGATGTAGCTCGTTATTGCTCAAAACACTTTCTACATAAAGCCCATCAAATCAAACTTAAACAAGATCATTGATTTGTTTCGTATACGAACGAATATGAGTTCGGCTAATGAACGTTTGATCGTGCTTATGAACCTGTTAATATTAATATTATATTACACTAGTCTAAATTGAGCCAAATTCAAGTCAAAAATATAGCTAAAAGGCAAAAACACGAAGCTAAGAGCTTCTTTAACAACTTTTTGTGCCTACACTCCTAATCACGGCCTCTAGCTTCCGGTCTCCTAATCACGGCCTCTAGCTTCCAGTTGTGATGGAAGACATTGCTTTGCTTAGGTGAATGTGGTGAATCATTGGCCGACACTGTCATCATTGGTGGAGGTTCGGTTTAGGCTAATGGATTACCGTCAAGTCTTTGGAATACGTAGCAAATAAAGGTGAATCAAGCGGTCAATGACTAGAGAATACATAAAACTCAAAGACATCATGATACTGAGTTATATACCGGACTTTTACCTGGATTAAAAATCGAACTATGCAAGCATACTGAGCTATAAATTGGCTAGATCAATCCGGGCACCATGCTCTTGCGTTGTCAGTTGAACTAGTCATTCTGAAACAATCACGTATTTGATTCATTAGTGCTCGGAGTCATTCGTTTATAAAGCCTAACGAACGATACTCAAATGGAACTGTAGACAAAATCTTTATTTGCATCACAACGATTTTATCGATGCACTATCCTGAATCGACATTTTGAAACTCGATCATCGACTCAAAAATCGACTTTCAATAGGTCGATTCATGTATGATGTATGGTAAATTCAGAGTGATGCAAATAAACACAGTCATGGTAAATTCATGGAAGATCTAAACCGACTAATGAACGTTTGAATATGTTTATGAATACGAGTTTGGTACTCAAACCTAAATTGTTTGTATTTTAAACTAGCCAAATCTTTGCTTACTTACAATAGAGTTCAAACAAGAGTAAAATCACGGTTCCCTATATGAACATTTTTCAACCCGTGTCGTTTACTTTTGTTGGGCCTTTTCTTCATCTTCCATTTTCTTTGCTTTTTTCCATATCTGAGCTCGCCGGCGTATTTTGCTCCGATTAAATTACTTTTTGCCGGAAATTCCCTTTGATTCCGGCGGTGATCTCCTCCTCTCGATCTCAATGAATCCGGAATAGTAAGTATTCTAAATTTTAACCTTTCTGTTCACTCTTTGTCAACCAGATGCTTATCAGCGATCTGATATAAATTAAAATTATGCAAAAAGAAAAGTACATGTTTTTCGAGTTTGAATCTAGATATTATTAGCTTCCAATTGTTTACTGTGGTGATTGCATGTATCTGATTGTTTTAAAAGAGCTGCTTGTTTTCAGGAAAAAAAAAAAAAAAAAAAAGAACTGCTTGATTTGTGAATATGCAATATAGATCTCATGATGCGGTTCAATTGATGTTGATCGAGTGATTTTTCATTTGGATGATTGATTTGATTGATTGTGTGGAATCATCTATCCTCAATTAAGTCGTCCTAGTTTTCTGTTTTTGCTTGTTTCTTATGCTCATTTTAGCTTTTAGGGAATTCGATCAGCTACTTGATTCCATTTGGAGCTGGTTTACTGTCTTTAACGTTGAGCTTTATCAATCATGTATGATTAGAATAATGTGTAAGGAGGTAAAGAGTCGGTGTTTAAAAGTTAAAACTGCATTATAAAGTCATTTTCTGCATCTTTGTTGCTATCTTGTCTGTCATTTTCCTGTAGGGTTGGTTTTAGATGAAATGCGGCTCGTTCTTTTGTCTACTTTAATTTAATGTGTCACCTCTTGTTTCAGTGATTACCTGTTCAAGCTCCTGCTGATTGGAGATTCTGGTGTTGGAAAATCATGTCTCCTTTTAAGATTTTCAGTAAGTTGTCATGTCACAAACCCTCAAATGAATCATTTTGCCATATTTATTGTTTTATAGCTTAACATAAACGAAGTGGATGGCCATATTCTTTCCTTTTGTGTGGTTTCTACCACCCGGGGAATTGAAGTTTCTGAAATACTATAAATAACAGCTGCACACGATACTGGACCTTGAGCAAGCTTTTATTTTTATTTTTATGTTCCGTACTTTTCCCCCTTCCATTTCATTTTCGATTTGTTTTCCGAAGGAAAAAGATTGATTTTGTTCGATAAACATGAAAAGAGAAACACATACCTTTCTTGGGTTGTAACAGTGGGATCTCAAAATTGTCATGATTTGTATCATAACCATGATAATGATATTCAAGGATTAATGTACCTCTTTTTTTTAGTAGTGGCCTTTGAGCATGTGTGCTATAGAGATAGTCTTCCTAACGCCCTCACCTTGTGCGCGTTTGGTGCAAATCTCTTGTTATATAGCTGAGAAGTTCAAAATTTTATCTTGTATGCAGCTTTGTTCTGTGTATATCTGGATAGTTTCTATGGGTGCATGTTTTCTATCATGTACCCGCCATATGCGTAGCAAGAGACAAATTTACTTATGTCATATTTATTGTTCTTCTCAGTTTTCATGATTGTGGTTCTTCCTTTACTCATGGGGTGGGGGGGCAGGTCTGAATTTGTATGTGGACTATTGTGTTCATTTTTTGCAATGCGAGTCCATTATTATCATCAGTTGTTTTTGGTGCAACCTAATCTGCAAGCACACTTCCGATTCTTTTGACTACAATAGCCTGGAAAGTTTACTTTGTCATAATGCAGGACGATTCTTACTCGGAAAGCTATATAAGCACAATTGGAGTTGATTTTGTAAGTAGACGGTGGATTTTCTGATTAACTATCCATGTTTCACATCGGTGATCTAAGCTTAATATTTTTGTACTCCTTGTAGAAAATTCGTACAGTGGAACAGGATGGAAAGACAATCAAACTTCAAATTGTAAGATCTATACTCACTTTTGTTTCGCATTTGACTTTTTTTCACTTGTGTCGTACTTTTTAAAGCTTCTCTTTCCTTTTCTCATAAAATTGGACCTTCGAATTTGTTATGTTCTTTATAAACTCATTGGTTGTTTTCCTGAGCACTTCCTGATTTGCTCACTCCTTTCAAAAATGAAAAAAAGAGAAAGCGACATCTACATGATGTTACTCACGACAAAATTACGGACGTTTTTTTGTGGTTAATACTTTTCCATGGGAAAGAATTTCCTCGTATATTCACCCTTAATCATCCTCTTTTATAAGATATAAATGCATAAGTTACACTTATGTTGATATTAGAGCATATGGCCTGGTTCAAATCTCATTGCCCTTGTTGGTGGAAAAAAAATAAAATTACAGCAATTACTGGGCATGTTAACTTTGTTACATCATGTCTACACTCGTCCACGTGTTGACAAGTATTTTAAGATATAGAAGTGTAAATTACCCATATAATTAAACATTTTAAAACTTTTAAGGCGCTGTACGTTCATGTTTCACCCTTTATCTTCTTCTTGTTTTTGAATCAGTGGGATACTGCTGGACAAGAACGCTTTAGGACTATTACAAGTAGCTATTACCGTGGAGCACATGGCATTATAGTAAGTGATGGACATGGACCTTTATTTTTATGTTAATTAGTTATCCCCTTCAATTCCCATTGACTATGGTTTTCGTTGTTAGTAATACATTTCCACCCTCTCTGTATTTGTGCCTTTGTTTAGGTTGTTTACGACGTGACAGATAGGGACAGCTTCAATAATGTCAAGCAGTGGCTGAGTGAAATCGATCGTTATGCTAGTGAAAATGTCAACAAGATTTTGGTTGGGAATAAAAGTGATCTTACGGATAAGAAAGTTGTTTCAACCGAAGAAGCTAAGGTGTGTGTCCTGATTCGTCCAAGACTTGGGAAGTCGAACGTATTTAGCATGTCGTAGTAATTTGTTTATTTTTTGCTCAAATACATAGGCATTGGCTGATGAAGTCGGGATTCCGTTCTTGGAAACTAGTGCCAAAGATTCTACTAATGTGGAGCAGGCTTTCATGGCCATGTCTGCAGCAATCAAAAACAGGTATGTTGTACTACATGAGTGTTTCTTTTATCATCATGTATTCGAAGGACATTCAAGAATTTAGGGTTGTAAGTGAACAAAGGCAGAAAGCTCGGCTCGATTGGAAAAATTCTAGCTTAAGCTAGAGCCTAGAGGGACTCAATAAGCAAATCCAGGTTAAGTTCAAGTTCACGTGGCTTACAAGCTCGAGCTCGATTACTTATCAAGTTTAATTGAGTTACCGGATTCAATTGGGCTCGTTCAGGGTTTAGTAACAGTTGGGTTTTTTTTTTTTTTTTTTTTGGCAGGATGGCAAGCCAACCAACCATGAATAATGCTAAGCCACCGACGGTGAACATCCGCGGACAGCCGGTTGCACAAAGTAGTGGATGCTGCTCTTCTTGATTCATAAAGGACATACATTATACAATTTCCAGACTTTTTTTTAAAATTTGAATCTGTTTGCTTTGTATGCTTTTAATATATTCTTTTGTCCCCCTATTTTCTTTGGTTATTGCTTTATACAGATTATTGTGACAGTGTACAACTTTAAACCAGCCTGTTCTATGGATTCCATCTTTTTTTTTTCCCTCTCCATAACTGTGTTCAAGCTCAAATTGTTTGAGCTCGTATTTAAGTTTGACTCGTTAAACTTCTTTTTGCCTTCCAGTTTGAGCTATGCTTGCTTTCGGCTCGTTAAGATATAAAAATCTTGTCCAACTGCATGAATATACAATAGTCAATCGTCATAACCCAAAATGTACCGGAAGAACTCTATACATATCATATAAATTTAGTCTATGAACAAGGTCAATATGTCATAAACCTAATCGAATGTTCATGGGCCGAGCTCGTGTCCATTTATTTAGAAAACGAGTCTATAATCGTATACCACATTGATTTATTAAGCTAACCAACAGTTATTTTTATTTTATTTTATGGACAACTAACCAACAGTTAAGCTCATTTCTTCCCTGTAATATAAATATCAATTTTAAACCTAGAGTCAGTCAGTTGTTATAAAGTTGGTTTGACCAAAACAGCAACATATATTATATTATAGGAGCATTATATTATAATATACTCCTCCCGTTTCGAAATATCCGAGGTAGTTCTCAAAAACACGTTTATTAATAATATGATTTAATGCTATGACTTTAAGGATACAATGACTAAAAAACCCTTATGATACGATTAATGCAGTCTTCTTTCTAACTTCTTACCTAGTATTAAATGATGGTAAAAAAATAGGAAAATTAGCAATAAGTGTTGTTTTGGAAAATGTTATATCTCAGTTATTTTGAAACAAAACTTTTTAACAACTACTTCAGTTATTTTGGAACGAAGAGAGTATTATTTTTTTTTACAAAATTTTAAATAAAACAAAACCCTAGCACATATTCCTACACACATTCCAAAGCCACAATAGAATTTTAGAAAAAGCAAGTATGAAGTGGACCAAAAGAGTGAGCAAAAAAGTGAAGAATGGGAAGAAGAAGAACCCACATTTGAATTGCCAAGCACCACTTTTTTTTTGTTTAACTTATTCCAACACCTTTAAGTCATCATTTTACATAGTACTAATACTTTAAGTTTTTCAACCTTTTAAAACACGGGTTCTATTGGTACAACGGTTTTATTTTAATCTGGCACTACTACACATAGAAACGTTATTGTTGTGACGTTTCTACCGGTGTAATTGACAATGCTGCTCATTATATATTAGAAACATTAGTTACATTACTGTCACTTAGGGGTGTAATACAAGCTATAACAGCACGACAATTATCTCACGAAATGGTCGCTCAAATATGATTTAACCGAACTCGAGCAGTTGAAAATTTGACTAGAAATATTCACGAGTTTTATCGAGTATTATTATATTATATTAAAAATATATATTCTTTTGTTGAGCATAATTAAAACTTAATTGAGCCGATCTCGAGCAAATGTTTCCTTGCTCGAATGAATTTGAGACGAGTTCGAGTATTACTATTTTGAGCGGTTGTTTGATTCGATAAGTAAATATTTGACTCAACTTAGATTGTTTAAATCCATACACTATCACAGACATCGACCACCGTCATCCTCTTTTTATGACGTTTCTGTAAATATAAGAACATCAATATCAGTGATATTACTTTCCGTGAAACAAGAATCGTTGTGCTCGAAACAAAAACATGTTATCAAGACAACCCCTTAAAATATTATATATTCACCAAATAAATGGAGCCCATTTCATCATATTACAACAGATCCCTTAATTCATGGGAATCTGGGGATGACATAGTTATGAGTGGTAATAATAATATATATTATGAAACTAATCATTTGTATCACTATGTTTCAACTTTCATGGGATTTGAGTCCCACATGATAATCTGTGTATTACCACTATGTACGAAAGTGGAAATTGTCATGTGATTATGTTTTCTTTTTGTTTTCTTTATCAATTTTTATGCAGAGGAAATTAGGAAAACAAGTTTTTTTTTTATTTAAATGAGGATCTCTGTTTTTGGGATGTTAAAACTTTTTAATATTATAATTCAAAATAATAATGATAATTTTTAAGTCTGGCTCTCAAAAAAATTCTATACATTTTTGTGAAATATATTTTTAATAGTTTTTTCAAGGTTTGACAAAAAGTCCACACTCATGAAACATGTGAATGATTCTTTATATTAAGGAAAGAAAGAGTCTATTGATGAATGAGTTACCTTTTTTTCCTTAGTGGTGTTGGTAGTGGATTGATGTTAGTGGGGGCTAAAATGGGAAATTTTATGCATGGTGATTCAACTTACGGAGTTCACCGCCGTGTGTATCATCCTGACCATATATGTAGGATGATGACTTACATTGTATGATACATATTATGTTACGTCGGTGAACTTCACAAATAGAGTACTCACCACTCAATATGTCATTAAGAACTTGCTAATAAAAAACGGGACATATACAGTGCCATAACATGCATTCACAAGCCAAAAGGCTAGTGAGGGTGAGGGTGAGGGTGAGGGTGAGGGTGAGGGGGTGGGCCTAGCCTCTTCCCGGCCGATCATTCTGCAGGCATCTCGCATTCACGCCCAATGGGTGAGGGGTGGAGGGTTTATGTGTGTCTACATCATTGGCTCTGATCTAGTAACCGTAGTCACCGAGACATAAAAAAAAAAAAAAAAAGACCATGTTTAAAAGTTGGATACGAGATTTATATATGCATATTCATAACTCGAATATGTGAAATGAAGAACTATGTTTAGATAATGTTTGAGAAATTGTTCAAAAGGATGGAATATTTAAAAATATGAACGATACAAGTTGTTAGTCTGTAATATTTACACAAATACGCGTACCCGGCCGTATCTTATATATATTTTTTTTTAAATCTTGCACCTACATAACCTATATATTCACGTGTCCGTATCCGTACAACCTTGGGTGCAATATACATGCATTTACCCTTAATTTTACAAGTTTACCTTTAAGATGATATTGGGGTCACTTTCATGCAAAACGTTGAGTGGGGACAATTTCTGAAGATAGAAAGGGGCAAAACACTGCTCCTTACCGAATTACAAAGCCAACTTATACTGCATATAATCAGTATTTGTGTGTTGTGAGGGGCACAAACTTCTTATTCTTCATTTTGTTTTTGTCAATTTATGAAGTATACAAAAATCATTGCTTTTAAAAGCATAACTCGGTTGTGAAAAAATAATATCGTTATACTCACATTTTTGTCTTTGAGGTGAATTTGGATTCTTGAACCTGTAAATGACCGATTTTCTTTACGATAAAAAATGTATAAACTTTTACAAACCGAAACCGAAACGAAACCCACTATTTAAATCAAGCACAAAGATTTAGGGACATGGTATACATGTTCGGTTATAATTATGACTTGCAACACTCCTACACACTCAAACACTATATTTCTTCGTTATTACAAAATCTCTATTCGATCGATGTGAGTACTAAAAATGCATTAAAAACATTATTGCCCGTCATTTGAATAGATAAATATTATGTATCTAATGTGGTTTTTTTTTTTTGTTGTTGCTGTGGATTTCAATGATTTTGATATCTTATTCTAATGTATTATATTTATTGTTCATAATACTCCTATATACTAATATATATTCATACTCATTGATTTAAACCAGGAAGTGGATAATATTAATGCTACATCACATCAGTATAATTTACTATATTAATTTTTTTATAATGGATTTATAAATAAAAAAACTCTTTGTCAAAGTTGAAAGCAAAGCCTTGTCATTTCAACTATATAAAAAAAGATTCAGTAATAGTCATTTACAATTATTTCAAATTTCTATCAATGTTTATTTGAAAGCTACGGTTTAATTTGACCTTTTTATTTCTCAATTTTCTTTTTTTACCTTTTTAATATCTTATTTTTTCTTAAGCCAATCACCAATAGTATGTTGGCTTTTTTATTGAGTCCAATTCATTTTTTTTTTTGTTTATTTGCTATTAATTATTTGTGTTTTTCTTACACAGCTATTAATTATTTGTTAAAATAAAATTAAATCATGATTTAGGTTATTTAAAATATGGTGATCTCATGGATACGACATCTCCCATTAGTTATTGCAGCAATATTGGAGGAGAAACCATTATCTCGTTTGCAAACATATCTGGGCGGGATTAAATATATGACAGGTTTATCCGATATTATAATCATCATCGATCAACACGAAGAATATACGGCTCTATGAGAATGTATCGCTTTGGGAATCGATACAAATTGTGACCCCAATCTAACAGATATCTCGATTCCAGCGAATGATGGTTTACTGCTTTAGGTATTAATACTGTGGCTTTCAACCGTGCTAATTTTGGTATGAAAGTTATGTATGAACGTAATGCTCATAACTTTCATCTAGACTTAACTGCTATAGAAATTCCATGTATAAATAGATTAAGAATTAAAATAAAAGATTAAGGATAATTTTGTAAAAAAAAAAAAAAAAAAAAAAAAAAAAAACAAACAATTAAGGCTGAGAAAGAGATAGAAGACAAAGGGACGTAAACGAGAGATGCTTCGTCTTAAAAGGGGTGTCCAGTGTCCTCTCTAGTAGCCCCACAGCTATGGGCACTAACCCCCTCCGGTCTGGTCCAATCCCAATCCCAAAATGTCGTCCCCGCCCAGAATTATTATTTTCGGACCATTTCATTTGCGATATTTATTTATACCACAACCGATCTATCGTATATTAAATTATTTATGCATTATAATAGAATCGATTTTATAAAAGTCGAATGTATAAGACAACATTCGACTTTTCCAGTATCGATTCTGATTCGATATTGCGGAAAGTCGAACATTGCTTTGTACTTTCGGCTTTCACGGTATCAATTATGTGGAAATGGTACGGGACATTTCTTCCAAAATACTCCGAGTACCCGTTTAAACCATGCAACGACTTCCGTATGATATTTTTTACGACGCCCCTACGACTTGTATATGATGTCGTAGTATGCTTTACTATACTTTATAACTCCAATACGACGACACCAAACGATATATATTGTTGTACTCGCCATGGCGTGTGATTTTATCAGAAGCAGTGTACATTAGGAAGAATAATCAATATGAATGAATGAATGAATTGGAAACATTTCATGTGTACGGTTCAACAAGAAAGGCATGAAAAGGACACGTGTAAGGCTGGCATAGCATGTATAGAGATGTAGATGTGGCACTGTAGCTGTAAAAATGGTTTCATACTCCTTCTCTATAGTCTCTATACACTACTCTCATCACTCAATGCACATGACATAAAGCACAACTGTTCGGCTCCGCCTGCTCCTAAACCAAAGCACCCATTTTTCCACTTTTTCCTTTTGCATCCTTCTTCCTTCTTCTCCATTCATTTTCAACGAAGTGCATTTGATTTCTCTCACATTTTGCTCACCGGAGTAGTACATTCTTCTCCGCCGGAGTTTCTGTTTCCTTCTTCCATCACTCCGCCTTGTGTTTTTCCTTTTGTTTTTTTCATAAGGCGTGGAAAGGACAAAGAGGAGCTAAAGGAAGGATTCAAACGTAGATCCGTGTTGATCTTGGTTGTGATTTGGTGATTTTAGCTGGGTAATTGCTTTTAACTTCTTTCTTATCTTTTATTTTTTATATATATACAAATATGTTGTGTGTGTGTGTGTGTGTGTGTGTGTGAATCCGTTGTAGTAATGCTGCCATTATTTGCTTAATTTAAGTTCAGATTCTTTGTTTGGGGGTCTCTAATTTGCGTGGAACTAAAGTAATTTAGTTGCATAAATGAGAACACGCGCATGATCCTTTTCCCATTTCCAGCTAAATATGAATGCACCTTTTTCACCTAGAATTATATGACTCCCATTTTTTTGACATATGCAGAACAGTGTCTCGATATTTTCCAGATTTTTGTCTTTTTGAATGGTTGATTAGGATATTTTTTTGTCCTTTTTTCACAGAGAAGTTTGTTAATTTCTCACGCTTCATGCCAATTTTTCCTACTTGGTTCGTAAGAGTTTCTTCAATTGTTTTTTTCTTTTTCTTTTTTAAATGTTTGTTTTCTAGCTCATGTTTTTCTATCTTGTTGGTTTATCCCACTTAATTTTTTAGATCAATCTGAGTTTTTGAGCAACAGATGGTACAACTGACTTTGCTGTGCTACTGGTGCTAGACTGGGTGTACTCTTTAACTAGCTATTGTTTTCAAATGGTGTTTTTAGTGGCACCATAGTACAATCGAGTCGATTCTGCCGGTTAATTGTTTTCGGTGTCGTGTGACTGAAGTTGCATTTTCAGCATTCATTTGTTGTTCTGTTTTCAAGAACTGATCGAAAATAGAACTGTTTATGTTTGCAGGGCTGGAATAGATAAGAGCTTTTTGATGATAAATTGATTGATGGAGAGGGTTTGTGAATCCAAATCACTTCCTAGGAAGCTTCCAACTTTGTCCGAAGTTGTAGGAAATAGTCACCTGGATTTCGTGATAGATGCAGGGAATCAAGCCAATGGACATGATAAGGTTCAAAATTCGAACAGATATGTTTCGGTGCAATCATGGAAAGGAAAGAACAACGTGCAGGAAAACGATGAATTTATGATAGACGTTGCTTCTTTAAAGAGCAGTGTGGATTCGATTGAGCGGGTGCCAACTTTGTCCGAGGTTGTGGGAAATGGTCACCTGGATTTCGTGATAGATGCAGGGAATCAAGGTAATGGACATGAAAAGGTTCAAAATTCGAACAAATATGTTTCGGTGCAGACATGGAAAGGAAAGAACAATGTGCAGGAAAGCGATGAATTTATGACGGACGTTGCTTCTTTAAAGAGCAGTGTGGATTCCATTGAGGACGTTGGCTCAACTTCGTTCCATGGTGTCAGTCATCCTCCAGAACCTATAGATACAGATCTAATGAAACCGGTCTACGTGCCAATAGGCGAGAGCAATACGGATGGAAGTTCCTTGGTCAAGAGCTTCTCTGCTAAGGGACCGTTTATTGAAGATCTTTCCATTAGAGTCCCTGGTACCAAACCGAGCATCTCTCTTCTTTCACCAGCTCAGACCTTGGTTGAAGAACAACCCAGTCACCTGGGTGCTGTGTCTTCTCCATTTTCCCGTCCTCGACCATCTCAAAACACAGAAGCAAGTCTTCCTCCAGACAATGATGAGAAAGAATGCGTATGGGATGCTTCGTTGCCTCCGAGTGGCAACGTAAGCCCTCTTAGCAGCATAGACAGCCTAGGTGTCACAACAGCTATGAGCATAGGCAATAGCTATACCAGTACATACAAAAGCGATGGAAGAATGAGTGACGGCATGTTTAGCCTCGACAAAAACTACGAAAGTACCAAAGGAGATTCACTCGAGAGTGCTAAAACAAGCCTTGCTAGTGATAGTAGCGGGATTAGCGACGACAGTAACTGGAGTAATATGACAGGTGGAAATAAACCGCACAAGGGAAATGATCCAAGGTGGAAAGCTATTCATGCTATTCGTGTCCGTGATGGTCTATTAGGCATGAGTCACTTTAGATTGCTCAAAAGACTTGGTTGTGGAGACATTGGTAGTGTTTATCTATCGGAGTTGAGTGGTACGCGGTGTTATTTTGCAATGAAAGTGATGGATAAAGCGTCCCTTGCTAGTAGGAAGAAACTGACGAGAGCTCAAACCGAACAAGACATCCTACAACTTTTGGATCATCCGTTTTTGCCAACTTTGTATACTCATTTTGAGACCGACAGATTCTCGTGTTTGGTTATGGAATACTGTCCTGGGGGAGATTTGCATACCTTGAGGCAACGGCAACCGGGGAAGCATTTTTCAGAATACGCTGCTCGGTATGAATTCTATTTTGTCATTACATATAACACACTTACTGAGTATTTTATGTTCATATTGATCGATTTGTCTTGTTGATTGCGTAAAGTTGCTTCAATGTCATATGGCCTCACTCCTAAATCCAGCTTATGACCTGAGTTGTGGTTTCCTTGCGCTATGGTGCTCATATACTTCTGTACGACACATGTCCTGTATCTAACACAAATACGTATTGGATGCTTAGGATACACACCTGAGGGTGAATTTGTACTTAAAAAAATTGGATACAAGACTCAGATATGAACAATCCAAAACTACAAAAAATGAGTGTCTTAAATTTATTATTTAGTCCTTATAGTTTAATTATGTGCAGTTTGGTCCTTATATTTTTGATATATACTAGTATACTTGAGTTTGGTCCCTGTATATATCTATATGTATTGATTGCTGGCATATGAACAGGTTTTATGCAGCAGAGGCACTTTTGGCACTTGAGTATCTACACATGCTAGGAGTAGTCTATAGGGATCTTAAACCGGAAAACATTTTGGTCCGTGAAGACGGTCATATAATGCTCTCGGATTTTGATCTTTCACTCAGATGCGCGGTTTCACCTACCCTTATGAAATCATCCTCATTAGACTACGATCCTAAAAGAGGACCAGCGTTCTGTGTTCAACCGGCTTGTACAGTCGAGCCTACTTCGGTTTGTATACAACCAGTTTGTTTCTTGCCTAAGCTATTCTCACAGAAGAGCAAAAAGAAGGCGTCTAAACCACGAGGCGAGCTTTCTTTTCGAGCTAACTCATTGCCTGAGCTCGTCGCGGAACCTACTGCAGCGAGGTCCATGTCGTTCGTCGGGACCCACGAGTACTTAGCACCGGAGATTATAAAAGGCGAAGGCCATGGCAGTGCAGTGGACTGGTGGACATTTGGTATCTTCTTGCATGAATTGCTTTACGGTAAAACGCCGTTCAAAGGATCAGGAAACCGTGCTACGCTTTTCAATGTCGTCGGACAGCAATTACGGTTCCCGGAAACACCGGCGACAAGCTACGCGAGCCGTGATTTGATCAGAGGTCTGCTCGTTAAAGAACCGCAACACCGGCTCGGGACGAAAAGAGGGGCTGCTGAAATCAAGCAGCATCCTTTCTTTGAAGGTGTTAACTGGGCTCTAATACGGTGTAGCACACCGCCGGAAGTTCCAAAACCTCCAGTCGAGGCGGAGATTCCCGGAAAATCCGGGCCTGTTGGGGTTGCTGGGGTTGCTGCTGCTGCTGCTGCTGCTGGTAGTAAAAGGATAGTTGGAGGAAATGATACAATGAAACCTGGGGGTAAATACTTGGACTTTGAGTTCTTTTAGTAGTTTTTATGGTGTCATTAAAACACCCCTTTTAGAGAGAGTTGTGGAGTTTTTTTATTGTCCTTTTTGTATTAAACAATTGGTTGGCTATTAGGTGATTTCTACATGTAATTTCAATGTGTAGAAATTAGATTTCCTATTTATTAACATTATTATCATACGAGTGCGTAATGGCTATATATATTTTGTCCCACGAACAAAATACACGCTTTTACATCATTAATCATATATATATATATATATTTTTTTCAGAGCTAGCATAAAATATATTTATATAGATCAATACGTTTTACTCTATATAACAATTAATACCCATATTACTAACCCTTTCAATTTTATATAGTGCAAATTAGTTATAAGGCCATCGTTAGAGAATTAATGATCATTTATGACACTCCGAAATCTTATATAGTTATAAGGACATTAATTTTAAGAAGGAAACTTATTTAGTTATAATGACATTCTAATTTCAAGTGGATAAATAAGAATAAGGAAAAAAAGGAAGGAAGAAAGAAATAAAAAATAAATAATAAAAAAAAAAGATGAAGCGTTGGAGTTGATGTTTGATTTTTTATTTTTTATTTTTATTTTTTTAGATGCAGTGACATTGATGACTTATGCAGTGACATTGATGTCTGATGCAGTGACATTGATGAATGATGCATGGACATTAAACTAAACATTCAAGATCGTGTTAAATAATTGAGAGATTCCACAATGAATCCAATTATTAGAAAGGCACAAACAACGTGTGGCCATTACAAGAGTCATAGTGAAGAGTCTTTGTAGTTTCACCAAACTTGTACTTCTATCCATATTAAAAGCTCCATATTTGGAGAAATGCAAAACAAGAGTAGAGCTAACTGATGTTGTTAGGTTTTATGCAGTGACATTGACGACTTATGCAGTGACATTGATGTCGATGCAGGACATTGATGACTTACGCAATGACATTGATGTCCGGAAGAATGACATTGATGATTTGTATTTACAATTAGATAACGATGCAATGATATTGATGTCACCGCATATACAACTTGATACACACATTTGATAACTTTGTAAAGTAACTTTATTTCTTTGTTATCTTTAAATATTTGATTGATGTTGGTTTATTTGATTAGTGTTCGTTTAAATTTTCGATAACTTTGTAAAATAACTGTATTTATTTTGTTTTTTTTGGTTTAAATGCATATTTTTACAACCAAAGGTATGCATAAATTGTTACAATAACACGTCACTGCATAAATTGTTACAATAACACGTCAGTGCATAAATCGTTACAATAACACGTCAGTGCATAATTCGATACAATAAGACATCATTGCGTAGATCGCTACAATAAGAAGTCACTGCATAAATCGCTATAATGAGACGTCATTGCATAAATTGCTACAATGAGATGTCACTGATCAAAGTTGTCAATGGATCGCGGCAGTCAATACATCATGGTAGCCAATGAATCGGGTCGGTCAATGCATCGGGGTGGTTAATGGATCCCGGTGGCCAATGTATCCGGGTAGGTCCTTAATGTGAACAGAGATCATGTATTTATTGCACCACAAGTAAGCATAAAATTTAGAGATTACATATTTTTGTAGTTCCAAGTAGCGAATCTGCTGCATGTTTTTGTATTTTAGAGGTTTATTTTGTTTTTAGAGGAACTAATATGCAAATGCTCGTTTGAGTTTGTTTTGCTGACGAAATGAGAGTGTGTAGGTTACACCTAAAGCTATCCGGCTAAGGAAAAGATATCTTGACGTAAATAAGAGAAAATCAATGAGGAACAGAACCAAGGGATAGTGGCTTCGTCCTGATTTTTGTGCCTTTGGGCATAATTATTCATCTCTTTTTACCTGTATCTCTAGGTTAGAATACACAGAATAATCAACTGCATTATTGCTGAGCATAATTTTTCAGAAGAGAAGGACAGAGCGATTGTTGTAAAAAAAAGATTTTCGAGGTAATAATTTTTAAATCATCCACTTGAAATTAGAATGTCCTTATAACTAAATAAGTTTCCTTCTTAAAATTAGAATGTCCTTATAACTTAATAAAATTTCGGAGTGTCCTATTACCCCTAATAAGTTGAAAATCAGTCCTTTTAAATAATTGACTTTTTATATATACACAAACAAATTGGGAGCTCATGGGAAACAATTTCTTTATACTCCAGGAGGGGTAAACGAATGGAATCGAATCGAGTAATGTTTTGAACGAGCATGACAATTTAAAATAGTTTCTATCCACTCAAAAAAAAAAAAAGTGTTGAGACTTTGAGAATGAGTATTTATAACTCAAGTTATGATTCAAAAAAATTTTCAAAAACTCGAGCCGAGTTTGCTTTTTGTATGAAGTTTATCGAGTTTAATAGATATTGAAACTTAAAGATCGTCAGCCGATACATTTTTTCTTTTTGAGAACTGATACACTTTTATTTTTATGCAAATAATATTTTATTAAGTATCGAAAAATATTTTCAATATAATGTATTTGATAAATATAAAATCAATGAAAATTTCGATACATATAAACACACATTATACATACGTGTTCGAATTTACTAGTTAGTAATTGAGTCGAAGTATTACATTGCTCGTATAACATTTGTTTAATCGTTGGTTTTTTATTTATTTATTGTTTTGTTGATTTAAGTCGAGCCGAATCTGAGTTTTTCTTAAATCGATCACGATTATAGGTCGAGTCGACTTCTTTTTAACACATACATCGCCATTGGATTCTCAATTTCCACCCTTTATATATGAGAAGTGTTGCCGGGAGTAAAAATATTTCTGCTTGAGTTTCATAGATATCGGAAGAAAATATGGAGCAGGAGCAAAAGCAGCAGGAACACATCGAGAATTTCGTGAAAAAAGCTTCATCTCTTAGTGGATCGGCGCTCGCTACGCTCGTCGTTGATGCCACATCTCATCCTGCTCTCTTCGCTTTCTCCGAGATTCTCTCTGTTCCTAATGTTCTCCAGGTTTTTACGATTTTTCCCAACTCTTTACGAATTTCAACAAGTTTTTGTTTGCATATACGAAGGAAAAGATTAGTTATAGTATCGGAGTAGCTTAAGGTTTAATCTTTAAAGTCGATATTGAACGAAAAATGCCTTAATATTATTGTTATTGTGAAAAATACTAGAAAAGTGAACAAAATTTATGTCGAAAAACCGCACCTTCTCGCTATGCGTGTAACGATGTAGCTAGGGTTGAGCTCGAGCTAGTTTGATTATTAAACGAGTTGAGTTTTTTTTTTGTTCAAGCTTGGCTAGCTCCAACTTGGCTCAATTAGGTCAAATAGACGAGCCCTCGTGATCATGGGAGTGTATGTTCAAGTTTGGATCATTTATATCAGACAAACGAGTGTGTCTTCAAGCTTGGCTTATTTAATTAGGATTATTAATTACTGGGATATTGTTTATGTATGAACACTGTTATTGACACCACACTGAATCTACTTGAACACCACACTTTGGGCAAAATTCGACTTTGCAGAGGCCGGATTTTGTTGTCGACCTCTCCAGAGTCGAATTTTGAGCTTAAATTTAACTCTGGAGAGGTCGAAATCGTCATGGTGCCCCGAAAGTATATTCAATGTGGTGCAATAACAATGTCGTTTATATATTTGTTAGTGAACATAAATGATCATGGCTCATGTTTGTTTGTTTACTATCCGAGCTTTACAAAGTGTATGAGTTTGGCTCATTTATTTAAACAAACAAACATACAAGAGTTTATATGAGCTGAACTAGAGCTTTCTGGAGAACGGTTCTGTTTGTTAACCACACTATAGGGTAAAAGGAGTTTTGAGATGCCGGTGTATGCAGCGTGGGTATTAAGTGGATAAGTGGCTTTGGTGATGTTTTGTTTCAGATCAAAGTACATAAGCATGCTAGGCTTCATACTTATTTTGAGAACTTCTAAATTAGGAAGGCAAGTATTTACAAGTGTCTGGTGATTTAAGTGTTTGTGTACCCTTATGCTTTTACAGCTTGAAGGAACTGAGCATTCGTTGTATCTGGAATTGCTCAGGCTGTTTGCCTATGGAACATGGAGCAGTTATAAAGGTAAGCTCTAACCTCTAGTTGTCTATGAAATTTATACCGTTATTCATTGTCTTTGCTTACCTTATGGATTCAACGATTACTTTACCAATCAGGGTGGGTTTTGTGCATGAGTGTACCATATTACACAGACTTGGGTTGGATGTTGGTGCTGTATGTTTCATCCTATATCTGGAAAATAAGAACAGACATGAATGAACTTTTCAATCAACTACTTACACTGGATAGATAATTTTTTTTTATATTTGAAATCAAAGCTTTCAACTTTCGTGAAGTTATTGAGTAATGAATACACTGTGCATGTTTATAGAGGGGAGAATCCAAGCCATCGACAATGGACAATTTATTTTCTTTAATTACATTGCCTGAAGTCTGTGTTGTGTGGCCATGGCTTGCTTTATGCTACTTGTGTTGTGGCCTTGGTTTGGTTTTTGCTACTTTGTGGCCATGTGTGCAATTGTGAAGTTTTGTGGTTGTGTTTGTGTTACATAGTCACTTGTGATTGTGCGAAGATTTCTTTGTTAGCTGTGAATGAACAGTATTTTTTTTTGGTCAATGTCATTGTAGGCATTAGTAGCCAGCTTCCACCGTTGGTACCTGATCAAGTTCTCAAGCTAAAGCAACTAAGCGTCCTTACTCTGGCTGAGACAGAGAAGGTATTTTAGCGCAAACCGTCTAATTTTGATGCTATTGTATCATGTTTTGAGGATTTTTCTCATGGTTGTCTGTCTCTATCCATAGGTGCTTCCATATGACGTACTTATGCAGGAATTGGATGTTACAAATGTGCGTGAACTTGAAGATTTCCTCATTAATGACTGCATGTATGCGGTAAGTATTCTGGTTTTAGTTCTGGGTTTACATTATTTGGTCGATAATTTATAGTTTTATGCATTACGTACAGAGCTTGGCCTTGGCTTTCTATTTTGTAGTAACCTCTATTTCGGTTTACAGGGCATAGTTAGGGGGAAGTTGGATCAGGTCCGAAGATGCTTTGAGGTCAGATGTCTCAAAATTTTATTGTAGCATGTCATTTGGACCTTGGGAATGCGGTATATTATATATGGTTGCTAACTTTATTGCACGTTATGTAGGTGCAATTTTCTGCAGGGAGGGATCTTCGTCCCGGTCAACTTGGAGTTATGATACAGACTCTAAGTAATTGGTAATGTCCTATTTAGGTTGAAGTTCAGACTGAATATGTTGGTGTTTCCGTATCATATTGGTATTGATACATAATATTTTACTACATCCGCCTTTTTAAAAGTGTCCACTTTATAGAAAAAAATTGTACCATAAAAAGTGTCCCTTCAGAAAACCAATGCTTCGTTTAATGCTTTTTTTTCCAATGATATCCCTAACCTAACATTTATTCATTTCACACATTTCACACCCAAAATAAGCATTTATTAAGGGAAATAAGAGTTTATATGTAAATGTAATAGTAAAAGCCAACACATTAATTATGTTTCTTAATCTCTGTGAAAACAAAAATGTTGACACTTTTAAAGGGACGAAGATAGTACGTCATTTCTCGTCTTTTATGGCTATATGACTAATATGAGGGTAAGTGAAAGAGTATATTTGGCATATGTCTAACCCCGAGCCTGTATTTATAAATAGAATGGTGTCAAGAGGAAGAGGGCGCTCATTGTTGATTGTCGTGAGGGCTTGTTTACGGCTTGAAGGGTGTACGTTTTAACTTTCTTACTGAATGAAATCTTCGATTTTGGATGGAAACAGGCTGGCTACATCAGAGAATCTGCTGATAACAATTCAGGATAAGATCAAGTGGGCAGATGTAACGAGTGAAATGGACAAGAAGCATCGGAAAGAGGTTGAAGACAAAGTCGAGGATGCAAAGAAATCATTGAGCTTAAAGGTCAGTTTAGTCTCTCTGGTTATCTTCAGAATCAAATTATTGTTATTTTCCTTCTTTTCTACACGTGCCATTTTCTAAAACGAAAAGACTTGTAAAAACGGAAATTTTAGTGGAAGTGTAATAATAATGAAATCCTTTGAATTGTCATCATGGAGAGTGAATTAGGTGTGCAATTGATAATTTCTTCGTAGCTCAGTCTCAATATCCATTTGACTTAGAGCCTGTATAATTATGTGTGCCTATGTTCTAGAAATCAGTATTGGTTTATAAATGAATCTATAAATCACTCTTCTCCTTAATAGTTTAAACTTTTAGAAGAGATGATAATTCAACATGGTATCAGTTAACGATTAACGAAATCAAAGGTTCAATCCCCATGTCTGACGCACTTATTAAAGAAAATTACTATTATTAGGCACGTTAACTATGCTACACCTTTTCTACATTTATCCACATATTGACAAGCTCGCACGTGGGGTGGGGTGGGGTGGGGTGGGGGTGGGTGGAAGGGAGGGAGGGAGGGGGCATGCTATGATTTAAAATGTATAAACCCATACTAACTTTTCATCTCCTTTTAGTTCCTTCATTATGAAATTGGCTTACTATAACTAAAAAACAATGAATCTTTCCTTGTTGGGCATAAGAGTAGTTAATCATGAATTCTAACAGATCCTTAGTGGATAGGACTACAATAAATGCATGTTTTCCTGTAGCGCCGAGTCAACGTAATGAGTAGTCATTTTTGGTTTTTTTTTTTTTTGGGGGGGGGGGGGGGTGTAGGGGTGGATGGGTGTAGTGTTTAGTCTTAGTTGGGAGAGTATAGGACTATCTAGTTTTACTGCATATTCATGCACTTGGTATATATATTGGTGGATGTGCCTTACACATTGTGGCAGAAGTTAACTATGAGCAGGCCAACTTTGACATCGAAGTCCATGAAGAGGCCTTCTCTGAAGCTGGAGTGATGGATTACGAGGAGGATCGAGGCCGACCCAAGAGGTATATAAAAGCCTAAATCTTCAATCCTTTCACTCATCGTGCTATTATTTTTGTTTAGGGTAAGAACTTATGTTGAGCACATCCACAATGGATACTATAAAACACTATAAACCTGTAAAATAGACATACGAACCATTTAGATCCATCAAAAACCATATGCAGCAGATAATTAAAGTACAAAATCTGTGACTTATGCATTACTTTTAATGCTCAAAATACAAATTCTTTATTTAAATTATAGATCTTGATGCATTTCATCATGAATAGAGCGTTTGAGTCTGAACATAGGTTTTGCTTAAAAAAGCTGACTTAAGTTGCTTTAAACAAATTCTCTATTCTACAGACTCAAACACCCATTATCTTTAATTTACATAATCTCTATCCATAGTGGAATGCATCAGAATCTATAAAACACGTAATTTGAATACAAATTTGTATTTTGTGTAGTACATGCAATGTAGAATTTACGGATTCCGTTTTTTACAAATCTTCGTTAGAGATTCGACCGCAGATGGTTTTCTTGTGTATCTGGAAGATTTGGATCCCTATTTTACAGATTTATATTGTTTTACATTATCCAATGCAAGTGCTCCGATGCACAAAATACATATGATGGAGAGATTCAGATACATATCATTATGAATATAGATTCTTTAAAACAGGGAAACGTGGTGTTTGAGTCGGTAAAGTAGAGAATCTTGATAAATAAAACGTGACGCAAGTGTTGTTAGGTATAGAATGTGTTATAGCGTGTGCCTTTGACTAAAAGTTTTTTGCTTTTAATATACAGGAGGAGACATCCGCAGTGGGTGAAATAGATGTTGATTAATCTGAGGGGCTGTGACTGATGATGGGCTCTCACAAAGACAAGACCTTTTTGTTGCTTTATGAGGGTAGCGTCGCCATCCCCTGACATTCACCGATAGTATTCACGAGTCGTTTGGAGATTATTTAAACACCCCCCCCCCCCCCCCCCCCCCCCCCCCCTAAAAAAAAAGAGCTTTTGAGTTTTCTCGTATTTGATTTCGTTTTAGTTAATTAGCCGAGAATTTGGTTTTAGTGATGAAGCTGAATTCATTGTGGAGTTTATTATCGGTATATTATGCAGCTTTGTGAATTTGCAGATTCTGGTTTCTTTTGCTAACTTTTGAGATTTGGTAGGAATCGAAAAATTCGTGTTTATCCATCGGTTTGTGCTGTTGGTGTTGCTCTTGCTGTCGTTTTTTCAAGTTTTTTTTTCTCTCTCCCTGTTTGCTTCTTGTTGCTATGATTCTATGCTCAACTTTTATTTGGTTGAGGCGCTCTTAAAGGCAGTGTTCTAAAAATCGCAAAACGCGGTCGCCTAGGCGCCGCCTAGGCGCTAGGCGCACCCCAAGCGATTCGACTTGGCTCTGGCGATCTCGGCTAGGCGACCCGGGTGCCGGGCGATTTTACGGCGTTCTGGGCGCTCCTAGGCCCTTCTAGGCGCTCCCGGGCGACACGGGCGCCGCCAGGCGACCCTAGGATATTAGGGTTCCATCTAGGAAAAAGCTTTGTAAACTAGAATTCTTCGGATCAAGTCATCCAAAGTAAAGATATTACACTCTGAGTTTTCCCCCAAACCGTAAAAAGCTATTACTTTGAATGTTGGAACTCAAGAGACTTGTACTCGGTTAGTGTAAGGCGCCTAAAACCCTAAAACCCCTTAAAACCTGGGCGCCGCCAAGGCGCCCTAGGCGCTAGGCGCCCCTGCAGCGTACCGACCTCGCCTAGCGATTTTTAGAACACTGCTTAAAGGCAACGCAACAACTATACCGTGACATCATATTTTAGATTCGGTTTGATTCTGCCAAGTTTGAAAGTTAAGATTCGACTTTTAAGAGATCGAATGTTAATGTGATGCTTTGAAAATAGATTCGTTATGATGCCTTTAATTCGTTGCTTAATCAAGCAAATAGATAATGTATATAACATTGTATCTTGACATGTATCCAGCGGATGTAATGCACTAGTTACACAACAACCCCCTTAGAGGAAAGGGCAAAGCAAAGAGGACAACGTGTAGGAAAAGCGAGCTTTTATTTGCACCGTTCTAAATTTACAGATTAACCACACTTATCATACACTACGTTGTACGTTGAATAAACATTTTAAAAGTCGAATCTTCAACCAAGAATCGACATTTAAAATATGGATTAAGTGTGACGTATGATAAGTTAAAAGACTCTAATATTTGCTCAAGTGTCAGCGTTCAAACCATGTGTAGGATGTGTGATAAGTTTCGTCAAATTTAAAAGACTCTAATCTTGGCTCAAGTAATAACGGTCAGAGAATGTGAATTTGGATCTCCTGCTGTAATACAACAGGCTGTGAAGCTTTTTCCTTTTTTTTTTTTTTTTTTTTTTTTTTGGTTTGGGCTTGCATTTACAGGTTTACCCCTCCCCAACACACACACAACACCATCATACAACAGAGGATCCCCCCTCCCTATTTTTTTTGGGTTTAGGCTTGCATTTATAGGTTTACCCCTCCCCAACACACACACAACACCATCATACAACAGAGCACCCCCCCTCCGAATGTCTAGGATGAATCGTAGATTCAAGTACCTCTTGAGACATAATTTCTAAGGAGCTAGGGATTATGTCCGAAATCCCATAATAAGTCATTCTACGAGTCAGACTCTACGAACGCATTAAGAACCGATTTCAAATTGATTATACCAGTTGCTTCTGGACATCGAAAGCATATGTAAGAAGAAAAAATCATCAAATTTGGCAACATTACAAAGCACGGGCGGACACACAGAATAAAGGGCTAATGCTCCTACTATGATCCGTTTTTTAAACCTTCATTTTAATGGGTATTTGTTTATAAGAACTAGTTTGAATACTTAATTAGGCACTTAGGACACACTTAAATCGTATTTGGTTATAAGGACATAAAATTAGTAACTAGGCAAAACTATCCCTAATATATATATTAGGGACACTAAAGAGACACCGCGATGCATCGGGGGTGGTCAATGCATCGCGGTTCTTAGTGCATCGCGGTGTCACTTCATCGCAGCGTCTTTGCATCGGGGGGTGGTCACTGCATCAGAGTGGCCACTGCATCACGGTGGTCAATAGATCGGGGATGGTCAATGCATCGCGGTGGTCAATGTATCGCGATGGTCATTGCATCGGAGGTGGTCACTGCATTGCGGAGGTCAATGCATCGCGGTGGTCAATGCATTGAGTGGTCACTGCATCGTAATGTCTCTGGGGTGGTCACTGCATCGCGCTGGTCAATAGATCAGGGGTGGTCAATGCATCGCGATGGTCACTGCATCAGAGGTGGTCACTGTTCGGGATGGTCAATGCATCGCGGTAGTCAATGAATCTCGGTGGTGAATGCATTGGGGTGGTCACTGCATCGCGGTGTCAATGCATCGGGGGTGGTCAATGCATCGCGGTGTCAGTGCATCGCGGTTGTCACTACATCGCGGTGTCTCTACATCGAGGTGTCTCTGCATCGCGGCATCTCTGCATCGCAGCGTCTCTGCATCGGGGGTGGTCACTGCATTGTGGCGTCTCTGCATCGTGTGTCTCTGCATCGGGGGTGGTCACTGCATCGTGTGTCTCTACATAGTGGTGTCTCTGCATCGGGGGTGGTCATTGCATCGGGGGTGGGCACTGCATCACGGTGTCTCTGCATCGGGGTGGTCACTGTATCATGGTGTCTCTGCATCGGGGGTGGCCACTGCATTGCGGTGGTCAATGGATTTGGGGTGGTCAATGCATCGCATTGTCACTTCATCGAGGCATCTCTTCATCGCGGCGTCTCTCTATCGGGGGTGTCACTGCATCGAAGTGGTCACCGGAAAAATAACACATTTTTAGCGTCTAGAAAAAAAAGGGAAAAAAAAATTTTTTAGCCTAAAAAAAACAAAATTAGGGGTAGATTGGTCTATGTACTAATTTTGTGTCCTTATAGCCAAATAAGATTTAAATGTGTCCTATTTGCTTAATTAAGTCTAATATGTATCATTTTAGACAATTGCCATCTCTTTTAAATTAAACGGAATACTTTTTTTTTGTTGAGTAAAAGTAGTTTTACAATAAAAAAAAAGGGGTTCTAAAGGCACCCCGTTTTACTTCCGGCACCCATTATTTGATTATTTTTTTGGATGAAAAAACGTCAGTGCCACTAGTATTCGTTGTTGAATACCAGCGACGTTGGTGTTTTAAACAACAAACACCTAAGGCACGGACGCTCTTTTTTTTAAAAATAATCGTGATGTCAAAGTAATTTTTTTTGATGCCTAAAACAATGTGATGCTAAAAATAAAAATTGGATTCCTTTAGAAGCCCCCGGGAAAAAAAGAAAAAATATCATTAATACTCCCGGTTCCGGTGATTCATCATTTTTAAATTTTAATCCGTTTTTCTAAGGAATCCTGTTACAAAGTTGGTAAAGGCCTAAGAATCGAAGGAAATCCACGTAATAGGACGAGTTGTTAGCCCGACTTTTCAATTCGGTTCAGTGGCAGCTACAAGAAAAGCTACAAGTCCAATACGACTCAAAGGGGAGATTCTTTTTTTTGGTTCATGGCGGACTGCTTTGCACCTTGCAAGATTGAATTGCTTTGAGCTATTATCTTTTGGAGTTTAAGGTAAACAGAAATGCATAGTTTTTCTTTGTTAAGGTCTTTTTAGGATACATTATTGAATTAGCTGTTCGACAAAATGCCAAGATATTGGTTTGTGTTCGTTCAAACGACCTATCTTAGCTGATATTTAACTGAATTTCAAGTTTGTTACTCCTATGATGCATAATTATATATACTCTAGACGCTTGCACTGTCTTGAAATTTGATTGCTTTTTCCCGAGTTGAAGCAATTGACAGCTTTACTACACGAAATTGGATTACTATGCTGTGAAGTTTTAGACATTTTTTTCATAGCCTATTTTAGTTATGGTTTGCAATCGAGTTGCCGTTCAAATGATGAAACTGGTGGAATTGATGTATGTAGTTTTATTGGGAACTGTTATGGAAGTCGGATGGTTCTTTTGTTTATTGGAGTTGTAGATACATCTGTATCAGAGAATGTTAATTTCTAGGGATTTGACCTAAAAAAAATAAAAATAAAAAATAAAAAAAAGTGATGAAACTGGGGATCGACCTGCCCGGTCGAAACGCGGTGGGTCTGACAGGACAGTGACACCGTTGAAACGAGTCACCGTTTGAATCCTGAGCAAGATTTTGAATAGTTTCCCGCATGTGACATTTGTGTGTGAAGAAACATTTCTAAAAAGATAACATGTTCTACGCCCCTTGAAGTTCAGTCTTGTTTTTCATACTCTAGGTGTTTTATTATCTTACATAATGTTTGCAGGATCTCTCAAATGTTATTGTTCTAGATTGTACTGCTGCTGTGTCAGAAACTGTATGGTTTTTAAAAGTTAACACCTTTAATGTATTCTGAACAGCTTACAATCATGGATAGATGGAGTGCCATTCTGAAGGTGCCATTGCATCCAAATAGCAGTACTTTGTATAGAGTTGCTGCATCTCTCTGCCTTTCTCCTTCAGCAAAATCTCTCTCTGTGAGTGTTAATTAACCAATGCTCAACATGGTTTTGGTTTTCTTTGTGTTACAAGATAATTACTTGTTTCTTTTCTAGCAGAATTTCTGTACTCCTTTGGTAGTTAGATTTCCTAACGGGAGTCTTTAGTGGCACCACACCAAGCCTACTTTAGAGGCATGAGACATGAGGTTCGACCTCTTGACATTCGACTTTCGGGACACTACGGTGTGTATCCTAAGTAATCGGTGAGCATTGGTGTTGGATACGAATCGGATACGGGAATTCGAACCTCACACCAATAGTGTGGTGCCTTTGTAGATGTCATGTGGTGCCACTAGTGGCGCACTTTCTTAAAGTATCTTAGAGTGGAGATGATATGTAGATGGACATGATAGAGTATTTTTATTCCTGGCTAAACAGGTACCTTCTGCAAATGCTATCTTCTTTAATGGAGATCGAGTTGAGGGTACCGGGAATCCAGTGGTTGAGAGGTTATCGGATCCCCAGAAGATTGCTGAGATTTTGGTATCTAAGTTTGGGAATACTGTCAATGCTTGGGTTGTCGAGGCACCAATTTATAACGGCCCATTTGCTGTTTATAAGGATTTTATTCCAACTGTAAATGAAAACGGGGAACCAAGATCATATGATGCAACAGGATTTCCAGCTTCTTCGGGGATTGCCCTGCTCTTGTCTAATTGCTTGAACCAGGTATCTAGAATTTGTTTGTTGATTGAATGGATCGTTTCTTTACGTTAATTGGAATCATTAGAACTTGGTCTCAATATTTGGCCTCTGTTGAAAGGGTAATGCTACAGCCAAATCTTGTAGACGCAAAGGATGACACGGCATGTTTTTCCCCCATTGATTACTATGAGCCGATTCATACATTATGATCAATCGTGTAAAAGCATGTTGTGTTTCTCGTTCTTCCCGTAGCATTACCCCTGTCGAAATTACCAAAAACTATGTCTTCAAATGATTTTAGGTTTACTGTCAAGTCTTTTTAGTATATTGAATGAGTGGAACACTACTTGACAAGAGTCCTTATGATGGTGTTGTGATAAAATTGATAATGGGTTGATTTCAAGGGAAAATATTCTCTGCCCCATGTGGTTTAGCATATGAAGTCTTCAACTCCCTGTATTTCTTGTTTATTGGATTGTTTGCCCCTTAAGATTTCCATAGTCGGGACATGGCTGTTCTTGTAATTAACTGGAAAATAGTAAGAACTTTTCATATTTGGCTTCTGCAGGTGAAATCTTCTGTTTTAATAGAACAGGAAGAGCATTATATGGCTGAACATCCATCTTCATGTTCATGTAAACCGAAAACCCTTGTCCTCGGATTCAGCAAAGGTGGTACCGTAGTCAATCAGTTAATGTCTGAGCTCGGTTCCATGAAAATCGAACACAATGGAACCGAGACCAGTGAAATCCGAAAAGGGATTCACGTGGGGCGCGCCACACGGATAGATGATCAGACAATAATACCTTCATCAAAAGAAGGTTTTTTAAACAGCATTACTGAGATTCATTATGTTGATGTTGGTTTGAATTCACAAGGGGCTTATCTCACCGATGGAGATGCCATTGAGCGTCTTTCGCAGTGTATTCAACGTCGAGACTTGGGAATCCGTGTTCTGCTGCATGGGACCCCGAGACAGTGGTGTGACAGCTGGCGGATTTGGATTCGTCAAGAGAAGAACGAAATGTTACGGCTGCTTAAAAGTGTGGCCCACAAGAATAGGGGTAAGTTGACACTTAGAGAGAGGCTGTATTTTGCAGATAGGGCTTCTAGCCTTCAGATGCATTTTGAAATCATTGAATATTTGGATGTGAGCTGAGTTTACTGATATATTTTGTAAAGGCTTCATCTCTTGTAATATTTTCATATGTTGAATGATTACTTAATACAAACTTGTGTTTGTTGCTAGAGGCGTAAACGATCCGAGTCGAATTAAATATTTACTTATCGAGTTAAGTAACCACTCAAAACAGTGATATACTCAAACTTGGCTTAAGTTCGTTGGAACAAGGAAAAAAGTGCTTGCTCTGGGAGTGCAAATGATCCGAAGTGAGTCAAACATTTTACTTATTGAGTCGAGCAACCTCTTAAACCAGTGATGTATGAACTCGGCTCGAGTTTGTTCGAGCACATAAAAAGTGCTCGAGATTTGCTTGATTAAGTTTTAATAATGCTTGAGCTTGACTCGGTTATGCTCGAGAAAAATTTCAGCACTTTCAAGCTTGGACTCTAGCTCGAAGAAAATGTTGATCTTCAAGGTGCTCGTGTTTGGCTCGCCAATGAAATATATATATATATATATATATATATATATGTGTGTGTGTATATATATGTATATATGTGTGTATATATATATATATATGTGTGTGTATATATTTGATAAAACGATCTGCTTTATTCAATAAACTGTGATGCCAAGCATTTTACAAAGAGTCCAAACTACAAATAGAACAAAGACAAATCTCGGTTCCTTAGTCTTGATCGATGAACTGCTTGACTTCGGTTTGAGATCGATTAAATCATATTTGAGTGAGCATTTCATGAGCCGAGTGTCGAGTTGGTCGTGAGTGTCTCGACTCGTTTTGCACCCCTATCAAGATTGGCCCGATTAAGTTTAAATTATGCTCAAGTTGGGTTCGATTATGCTTGAACTAGAGCTCAATATATCAACTCGAAAAAAAATAGTGGCAAAGAGAGAAAAATCCAAATTTGGACCAAAATAAATAAACAGGAAACACTACTTTTTTTAGTTGCAAAAAGGACAAAAAAAAAATTCCTTTACTCTACCATTATAGTAGCGGGCGCTTATATTCTTTTATTCCTCTTCTCTTGCGCGCCCCAGCTGCTTCTTCCTTCTTCATTTTTATTTTTTATTTTCGGGTCGAGTCCATACGGACAGGTTTTAAACTTAAATGGTTGAGAAGGACAGTCACTACATGTGTTACTACATTTTTGTACATGTGTTACTACATATGTTAGTACATGCTTGTCTTTCTCAACCATTTTAGATTAAAACATTTCCTTTAAAACCTTTAACCTTTTTTTCTAAAACAATCGTAACTTTTGATTTAGAACTCCGATCATCAAAAAATTTCACCAAAATTCATATTTTTTTTTCTCTTCATTTTGAGATCTTATACGATACTCTTCCGAAGTAAAGTTTGAAAGACGAAAAAATATTTGCATTAATTGAAGCATTTTTTTTTTATAAACGACCGTAACTTTTGATTTAGAACACCGATTATCAAAATTCTTTCACCAAAAATTATATATTTTTTCTTTTCATTTTGAGATCTCATACGATACCCTTTCGACGTAGTTTTTGAAAGCTGAATTTAATCGCAACGTTTACACTAACACGGTATCACAATATTACAGTATCACGGTATCAATATCACAATAACAATATCACATTAACACGTTTTATTAACAAACACAATGACATCATTACCATTATCATTACCATTAATAGTATACGATTAACCAAAAATCATGGACTCGGCAAGCTTTACAACAACACCGACAACCTATATTCCTTTATGGATTAAAACGGAAACAAACTGTAAAATAAAAATCATTTGGACAATAATGTAATCACATTAACACCCAAAAAACTTATGTATTTTGAAATAACACATTCAATCACAATTAACACATACAATCACATTGAAAAAAAATTTCAACATATATGATAAACAACTTTAACATCAACATATATAATAATTAAGTTACATCAAAGAAATGATTATCTAAGCACCTAAAAATCTCAATAATGTTGCTTGGTACCATCATCTTATTCTCCAACTCTACACCAAATGGTTTAACATTTTCTCAAAAAAGTTGACATCTTTTTTTTTTTTTTTTATTTTTTTAACAGCCAAGAACTTTCATATATCAGCAAGATGCTAAAAAAAATAACAAATTTTTTTCAAAGTGCCAAAGTAAACTCAGACTATCCCAAACACGACTACATCTAATCAAAAAACATGCCTCAATTTAAATCCAAACCCATTTATTTTTCGGGTTCATTTCGACCACCATACTGATTCGATTCCAATCTCCCAGAATTTATAATGCTGCATTCATCGGATTTGCTTTCCAATCTAATTTTTTGAAACAAATCGCATTTGAAAGCCACGAAAAGGATAGTCTCTGTACTTCTCTGAAAATCAATTCCGGATTTAGAACGATAGAATGAAAGATGACTTTGTTTCTATGGTTCCAAATTACCCAAGCCGTGACACCCACCAAAGCCAACCATAAGCTTGCAGCCAGTTTCGAATATGCAGCCCCTGCTTTCATAAGGCAAAGATCGCTAAACGAGAACGCATTTAGCCCAACAATGTTACACCAATTTAGAATATGAGACCAAATAAAAAACGTCACATCACACACAAAGAATAGATGATTAACTGTTTCTTCAAACTTGTAACATAACGGGCAAAAAGAATCCTGAATTGCAACTCCACGACAAATAAGGTTCGGTTTTGTGGGAATTCTTTTGAGACTTGCTTTCCACATGAATAAATTCCCTTTCGAATGTAACAATTTGTTCTGTTGGATCTAACCGTATGTGATGAATCACTTTGATCCAGGATCGTTTATGCTAAACTATCAAGAATCAAAATAAGAATTAAACTGTAAACATACCCGAATCCATAGCAGCGGAAGACTCTGTAGATGTTGAAGGATCGATCTTCTAGATCTACACACCGTCTAGTAATTTTCAGAGGAACCCTTTAGAATTCTCTGTAGTTCTCTTTCTGGTAATGGGAGGCAGAGGAGAATAGATCGGTGTGTGACCTAGGGACCATAACCCTACTTATATAGTGAAACATATTTTAGGTATTTCTGATTCTACCCATCAACGAAACCGAAATTACCTCTTAGTCTCTACACATAAAAGGCCCACACCCTAATGATACATTACAGCCCAATAACCGTAAACCGAATTAGATCACTTTTACATCGGGCTAATCTTTATTGACAGTCCATAATAAATAATTATTTCACATATAAGCCCAACGTTGGATTAATGATCCAACAATCTCCCACTTGGGCTATATGTGTAACCTTATAATTACTTATCACCAGATAACCGAATGAGCGCTCAACTTTGCTGTCGTCATAAAAATGTATCAATAACCAATCCCGTCCATCAATCGCATCAACATAGGACCAAAGCGGCCATCGTCACATCTATCGTAACGGGACCCATCAATGATCACGTATGCTAACAAAACTGAATGACATGGATCATGATGTGGATGCATAGCATGGAAATAACATGACATGTGATCTTAACATGTATATTTCCAACTGGTCCACCATAAACTTTAACGCGATCAAACCATATATCGAGATCAAAGTGTGAAATAACAAAAACTTTAATTTCTGCAGAATAACCGTAACCTTAACTTTAACCTTAACATTAAACTGAATAACCGAAAAATATGTCTATATCGAAACAAACATTATCAACTACAAACTCCCACAAAACCTAAGCATCCTTAACAGACATGACACCCATATGAGCAGTATGCTCAAGAGCATCTTGGGTGGTTGTCCCTTAGTGAGTGGATCCACAATAATGGAGTTTGTCATGATATGTTCAAAAGACACCCTTCCACTTTGAACTCTTTATTTAACAACTAAGAATCATATATCAATGTTCTCACACATTGTTGAATTCCAATCGTTGTTGGGATAAAACACCGCGGAACTATTATTACAAGAATAAATTTTCCGCATCCATATCCCGTCACTAGTGGCTTCTAAAGCCCCGAATTTTGTCCCCAAAGTCAAATAAGTCATAAGTGTCTGCTTAGCACTTTTCAGAAAGACAACTTCTTTTGACAAAATGAAGACATATCCTTATGTGGATTTAAATGTATCTTTACATCCACAATATCTAAGTCAGTATACCGAATGATCTCTAACTTTTCTGACTCCATATATGTGAGCATCCTATATTTTGTTTTCTGTAAGTACTTTATAACCTAATAGACTGCAACCAAATGACCCTTTCCAGGATCTTTTAAGAATCTACTCAACCTAACTGAAATGTACACAATAACCAGACATGTACAAACCTAAGCACACAATAGAACTCCCAATAATTGAATCAGATGGAATCTTATGAATTTCCTCCTACTTTGAATCATTAGAAAATGGCACTATTTGAGACTAGCCTTGTCTCCCTTAGACACAGGGGTACCATGTTGTTTACAATACATCATGTCGAATCTCATAAGGAAACTTTATCGATATAGTCTGTTTGTAATGATCCAATAATACCTCAAGAATAACCCTGATATACCTGGATCCTGAAAAACTAAAAATAGCGTCTTATAAATCTTTCAACTCAAAACCGAACGAGATAAATGATTTAGTTTCACGCCCAAAATCTATATCGTTACTGAATATTATCGTCATACAAAACCAGAGTATGAACCTACTCCCACTAAACTTATGGTAGATACATTCATCAACATAATTTGACCCAGAACCAAATGAGACAATACTTTGATGAAATCTATTATACCATTGATGGGAAACCGTTTGAGTCCATTGATGGATTTCTTTAATTTGCAAACCATATTCTTTGCGTCACCAAATGCAAAGTTTTCTGGCAGCACTAAATCAATGTTTCATCAATGTCACCACTGATGAACATTGTCTTTACATCCATCTAATGTAACTCATAATCCATATGAGCAAGTAGAGCCATAATTATCTGAAAGAAACCATAGAGAAAGCATTTTATAATATATGCTCCTTTTGAGTAAAGCCTTTAATGACAAGACATACCTTATATCTTTCCACATTACCATCTGAATCCCTCTTGGTCTTAAATGTCCATTTACAACCAATGGGTTTCGATCCTTCTGGAAATGGTAGAATATTCCAAATGTCATTGTCCTTCATGGACTTCCTCTCATTTTGCACAACCTTAATCCACTTATGAGAGTTGGAGCTTTCCATGGCTTGGGGAACGGTAACCGGATTGTCCTCCATATTTCCAGGATCCTTATGCTCAAGGAGGTAAACAATATAATTATTCTGAATTGTTGACACAATCTCTCTAATGGAGTGTCTTGGTGGCGGTGCCACTGATTTCTCATGTGGTATCTCATATGCTCATGTTGCTCCCATATAGGTTATTGAGGATGTTGAGGTTGTCTAATTGGAAGTTCAAGAATATTGTCATAAACCGTATCTGGCAATAGTATACATCCCATTTGGGAAAACAAATTGTTACCAACTGCCATTGTAGGGAGAGTCATGGTAGGCTCTTCCTTAAAGACAATATTTCATACCTTATCTTCCCCTCAAACTCAATATCCTCAAGGAACCTTGCAGATCCCGTCTAATAAAAACAAAAAAATTGGAAGTACGACCATAGAACTTAAAACCCCTAGATCTC
Organism: Gentiana straminea; assembly: GCA_036785695.1. Classification (NCBI taxonomy): domain Eukaryota; kingdom Viridiplantae; phylum Streptophyta; class Magnoliopsida; order Gentianales; family Gentianaceae; genus Gentiana; species Gentiana straminea. Next base: position 1,493,976 of record JAVUPR010000462.1, on the reverse strand, counting down.
TTAAAACACCACATAACATAACAATTAACCAAAGTCCAATTTTCTTTCCTTTGGCTTATAGACCATAACCTTAATTGGACAACCACCAATATGATTACACTAAATACTGGGTTTTCCCAGTCCATATTTCATATAAGGTTTTGGTTACTGATGTAGTGGGTATTTATTTAGTGTGAAGATGCTATCTTTAATTTCCATAGTGACTGCCATTTGATACAAGGAATAAGAAACAAATAATCGTCTATGAATGTGATACTTTGTTGCTGAACATTCCAACATACCGTAGGGAATAAACAACAAGTGACCATACACATCAATTCTAAGACGTACTTAGAGCAATCACATACCTAATCTCCTTATATTGGTTTGTTATCCCTTAATACAACCTACTCAGACAAGATCTGACATATCAAGGGGACCAAATGTTCCATCTGACACAAGCCTCTATATTCTCTTTCGAGAATTTTTCCTTAAATGCTAATGCCAAACCATATAGGAACCATCATTAGCTGACTTTGATTTGTGCCATGAAAACTAAATGCAGAGTGATAATAATGATACAATGGTATCCACCATAAATAGATTATCACTGAAAGCCAAATGATTAGAACATATTTGATCTGAATCCTGGAAAAGACTAAATGTATCATCCTTAATTGAACAAGAATTTCCTAATTTGTCCAATCTAGAAATGAAAAGCCGAATTCCGCCATAAAGACGGTCTGATAAGTCTCTTCTAAGTCCAGGGCCGGCCCTGGGCCCGGGAGGAATCAAACACTGACCCGGGCCCACGATATAAGGGGGCCCATAGTTATATGTTTTACAATTGTATTGGCTATATAAGATGTCCAACAATCAGTAATTTCACATTAGTGTGCGTTGGTGTAGTGGAGTTAGAGTTGTTATTTTTCCTTGTAGGCACAGGTTCGAATCCTGTACCACCTTTTTAATTTTTTTTTGATAAAAATTATTTTGAATAAATGCCATAAGCCTATAACTAAACCCTATTAGAATTTCCCTGTTCAAATCATTCTATCATTCCAGCCTATGCTCCACGCCTCCACCTCCCCTCCCAGCATATTTTTCTTAAAAAAAAAACAAAAAAAAAAATGGATCTTCATTTTTTTTTTCTGCTACTTTAAATAAAAAATATCCACAATTTAATTCATCTCTCTTCCGTCTACTGCTTACGGCCTCTGTGTTCATAGTTAAAATTATTGAAAACCTACTTGAGGTCATCAATGGCGCAAGAAAGATTGAATGGTTTGGCAATTTTATGTATCGAGAAAGATATGTTGGACAATATTAAACTGGAGACTATAATTGATGATTTTGCATCGAGAAATGCACGGAGAAATATTTTTTCTTGATCAGTTTGTTTGCTTGTCTTGTCACTGCAGCTATGTTGTCCATAGGTGTTTGCAATCCGTTGATGTTGTTGATTACGGGTGCGCTATTTTATCTTTACTATTTCTATATTCACGTTATTGATTCAATAATTTTGTTGTTTTGACATTTTCTATATTCCCGTTACTGATTCAATAATTTTGTTGTTTTGACATTTGTAATATGTAGTTGGATACAATTATAATAATTTCGCCTTAATCTTTTCTTATACGCGATTTGATTTATTTCATTTATGTATGGATATTGATTTTGTTAAAAAAGGGGCCCTTGTTTTAATTTTGCCCCGGGCCAACTAAATGTCAGGAACGGCCCTGTCTAAGTCTAGAAAATGTTCAATCTTTGGTAACAATCTATTGTATGAATAGCCTTAAACTTTACAACATTATCATCACCCTAAAAGATGTATCTTTCAACATCAAATGGTAATCGATAATGCCAGTTACTCTGCATATTCACACTCAAGTGAATGGTTGCATCAGAAGCTGTCCACCAAGTGTGCTTAGGCACATAAATCAACTCAACCCCTTAACAAACCAAAAAAGGAAAAACTTAACTTTATTTGTGCAGCAAGCGATCTTTCATTGTGTACCTAACTATTGGCATAAGAACAACCAATATCCTTATGTTGTCACTTTTACCCCTATTGTTGAATACCAACAGCTTCCTTAAATTTTATTGTGCCCTTACCTTTAATGGTGACCATATTTAGCACTTTCTGGTTGCCCAAATTTAAAATCATTCGACTTCTTGCACTCAGTGGGAAATCGATTTCTTCAACTCCCACCATTCCTTATGTCGGTTATAACCGACATTTAATTTACCATATTGTGCTTGAAGATATAGAATGATAAATTGCACCAGTAGTCCATCACAGATATCCAAATTAAATATCCGAAGTTTAGAAATCAAATGAGCTAATTTTAGAATGTGCCATTATGTTGCATTAGTCCTTGTACCTTACAGAGATTAGCTAAGACATGACAAGTTGCCTCGCCTTTCTCTTCATGGCATTGTGCAACTCTAATAAACACACAAAAATTTTCCTTATTGGTCACCATAGCATTTATGTCACTTCTAAGAGTATTTGGATTGACTTCCCTAATGATCAAAGACTCAACCTGTTTAATCACTCACATTTCTCAAAGTACAAATTTGTTTGACTTTACTATTCTAACTGAGAGGTTTATGAGGATCATATTTAAATGTCAAGTCTAGATTCATAATGCCAAAGAACATAATAAACTCATTCTTTCTAACTCTTGAAATGATATTCCATAAGTGAAGGAATATAATGCTTAAATGAGCATATATACTTTAAAGCAGAACTTATAACTGAACACAGAAAAACAACTTAATAACCTTAGGCTCACATTTATAAGATCTGAAGAATATCCAAAATCAAACAAATTTATGATATATTTTCCCATCACAAAATGCCGGCACGACATTAATATCTCATCTTTGGACGATAATACTAACTCGTAATTGACATCTTGGCGTAGTAATCAAACACTGACAATAAGTCATGTCAAATAATAGATCAATCTTTGGATCGCATCTATTATCCACATGGAAACCGAATAATTGTCACGTATTTATCACCACAGGTGTATTTATAATTCTGCCAAACAATATCCTTCCTTTGGGCCGAATACAATCCGCATGAATTTATAAAAACACAAACCATATTACATCTCACCGTGAATCAATTTCCACGTAGAGGTCACTTTGGCGACATTTCGCTTCAACAAATCCACTTAGAGACATAATAAATGCAAATACCGCAATATACCAATGTTTGATTTTACCGTACCGACTTTAAAAAAAAAGTCTATCAAAGTCGGGCTACTTATTTCTTCAAATCTTACTATAATACATTATATATGGACTAAATATTTTCTGAAGTCCCGTTTATGAAGGCTGGAAGAAAAAAAATATAAAAATAGAATAAATTAAAAAAAAAAAAAAAAAAAAAAAACCATTCAGCGGCCTAACTGAATCCAGTCCTCATACTGCCGTATAATCCGTATTCTTTCTTATTTCTAGCCTCTTACGAAAAGCACTTTATATGGACTACAGGTTTAATATTTTCCCTTCAATTAATTATGGCTGGAAACAAAACGGCAGCAATCTGTTCAATTTACGTTACATGAATTTGGCTAACCTTAATAACCTAAGTGCCGCCGTTATCACCTGACTTGACAAATTGGCTTAACAATGAATATCAAAAGAATTATTCAACACCTAATACCTTTATTGTTTATCAAGATGCACCAAAAAATACAAACAAACAAATATTACTGGAGTGGAATCTTAGCAGATTAACATGGCATATTAAAAACAATTCTTGATGCTGCATTTATCGGCGTCTGCAACCGATTCCCTTTATTCAAGAAAGAAAACTTATTTTGTAAGCCGCGTCATAACAACCGAGAGGAAGGAGAAAGGCAACCAAATCCAAATACACCAAACGATTCTTTTACGAATCCAAAATTAATAAAAACTTTAAAAAAAAATACGATTCTCGATAATTCAACATAACCTGGCTCCGATACCACTTGTTGGATCTAACCGTATGTGATGAATCACTTTGATCCAGGATCGTTTATGCTAAACTATCAAGAATCAAAATAAGAATTAAACTGTAAACATACCCGAATCCATAGCAGCGGAAGACTCTGTAGATGTTGGAGGATCGATCTTCTAGATCTACACACCGTCTAGTAATTTTCAGAGGAACCCTTTAGAATTCTCTGTAGTTCTCTTTCTAGTAATGGGAGGCAGAGGAGAATAGATCGGTGTGTGACTTAGGGACCATAACCCTCCTTATATAGTGAAATATATTTTAGGTATTTCTGATTCTACCCATCAACGAAACCGAAATTACCTCTTAATCTCTACACATAAAAGGCCCATACCCTAATGATACATTACAGCCCAATAACCGTAAACCGAATTAGATCACTTTTACATCGGGCTAATCTTTATTGACAGTCCATAATAAATAATTATTTTACATATAAGCCCAACGTTGGATCAATGATCCAACATGTTCCACCTGGCAACCTGTTCATTGTCCGAAAAAGCATTTTAAAAAAATTCTAACTCAAGCTTTTTTCGCAAATTAGCCACCGAGAAGACGCCATTCAGATAAAGTTTCCAACTCAGTTTATCCTTTAATCTTGCATTTCCACAAACAGAGTTGATTAAATTCTCCAACTCACCTACCTCATCTTCCTCAAAGCCCCTCAACCTTCTCCTAGCTCCATGCCCAAACAAAAGAACGCCTATCCTCTACCCACTTTATCACACTTGCAACTACTACTCCTTTGACCAAAGAAAGCCTAGGAAAAGCAGTTTTCAACGGACCATTACCCACCCAGTTGTCCTCCCAAAATCTCACACTATTACCATCTCCCACCACCCAACATTCCGACCCCAGCAAATCCACGTCCGCCCTCTTTGAATTTTTAACAGCACTAACAATATATTCCTTTAAAAAAAAATAAACGACCGTAACTTTTGATTTAGACCATTTCCATACAAAAAGATTTATATATACACATTGAATATATATATATATATTACGAATGTCCGGTGCATCTCTTTGTTGCTTGTTGAGAATTTTTAATGTCTGTTTTTGGATCGATTGGTTTGATTCATTCGATGAATTCATTACAACATCGACAGTGAATTAAGATGTATATATATATATATATATATATGTCGATTCTGACCATATATACCAATGAAACTATCAATGATTTTTTGGAATAGTGTTGTGCTTTTTTCTTCTTGTTCAAAGCACGTCATCCGGAGTGGCGGATCTAGAATTGTTTTTCAGTCGGGTCACCGGACCGTAAAACTACATTTTTATCGAAAAATTTGTTCCAGTAGAGTCACCGAAGCCTAAAACTACAGTTTTTAACAACACAATGACACTTTTTAACAACAAAACTATATCGTTTTAATACTAAAAAAAAATTCCCCCGGATCTCAGTGGGGTCTTGTGACCCCCTTGGTGTACATGCATCCGCCCCTCCGGACAAATTCAATATCCACGATGCATTTCACGGTTAGGTTTTTATTTTATTTTATTGCAGTTATACGCGTACATACCTATTTTTTTCAAACACTTTTAACAACATATAAGCGAATATGGAGTGGTAGTTAAGATACGTTCGTTAGACCCTTTCTCTCTCTTTCTAGAAACCTCTCCCCACCCTCTAGAAAACCCCTCCCGTCAGCCTGCTGTTCCTTTGACGCCGGCGGCGGTCGTTTGCTGCCAGCGTCAGCCTTTGTAAATAGCTTAGCATCTTAGCTTTTCCGTCTTGCTCCTGATCTGTGTAGTTTTCCATGGTTCGTGTTTGTCGTTCGTCTTCCACCAGTTCTGATTGTTCTCCGTCTTGGCCATGGTGGTGGGTGGCGGATCGGCGGCCGGCTTTTTGTTCTTGCCTTGAGCTCCACAGATCCTTGGCTTTATGTCTTTTTGGTGGCCGATCTGGGCTGCAGATTGGTTCGGGCTTTGTCTCATCTCCCCAGTCGTGGCGGAGATGCTCGCCGGAGTCCTGATGGCATGAAGCTAAAATTTTCTATTTTAATCTGTGTTTGTTCCTGCTGCGCTGCTTCTACTCTTTGTTGTTCCTGCAACTGGCTTTCCTTTGGTTGATGCGGCTGAGTAGTTCGGTTCCGGGGAGTTGTTTCTCGGAGATCAGCCTTCGACTTTCTACTACCGCTTGCGGGTCTTGAGTTGTTGATGGTCATATGTAGCAGCTTTCGTTTTTCCGTCACCTGTGGCATTATTCGTCGCAGCTCGTGATTTGTTATTTGGTATTAGGGGGCGGTTGGTTTGCAAGGGCACGGCGGAGCATTGGCGGTGGCGGCGGATGTTGTTTTTTTTTGGTGTTAAGTTTTTTGTGTGCGTCGAATAATAGGTCGCCAAAAGGATCCACGTGTCTGAACGCCTCCTTATGATATTATTTCTTTTGGAAAATCTCCTTCAGTTCAGCACCCTTGATCCGACCTATTATTCGGCTTCGTTGTAATGTAGGTTGTCTGTTTTGCGGTTTAGCCGCGTTGTAGTGCGGTTTAGCCGTATTGTAGTGCGGTTTAGCCGCGTTGTAGTGCGGTTTTTGGCCGCGTTGTAGTGCGGGTTCTTACCGCGTTGTAAGTTCGGTTTATCCGATTAATAAAGCTTTCGTATTTCGTGGAAAAAAAATAAAAAAATGGAGTGGCAGTTCTTATAAATATATATATAAGAAATTGGATTACTATGCTGTAAAGTTTTAGACATTTTTCCTGAGTTGAAGCAATTGACAGCTTTACTACATGAAATTGGATTACTATGCTGTAAAGTTTTAGAAATTTTTCCATAGCATTTTTTAGTTATGGTTTGCAATCAAGTTGCAGTTCAAATAAATTTCTCCGCAATGAAACGGTGGATCGACCTGCCCGGTCGAAACGCGGCTGGTTGCAATTGACCGGGCAGTGCCCATTCACATGATCGAAGGGTAGCACCCAATCATGGGGGCTTGTGGGCAATAGCCTACAAGAGCTAAACAACTCTAGCTGAACAGACATAGCATTGCGAAGAAGGGACACATCGTTTCTGTCGGTTGTCTTTGCAAATTTCTCGAAGACTTGTATCATTCCGGATAGAGCAATGTTTCGCCTATCAAAGGCCTCATATTGCAATTTCCGGCAAGAAAAGTTGTACGAAACTCGTATGCAACATCATTCCATATTCTCCGAGTGTCTCTGGTTTGATCTATATTAACGTAAAGTATATATATTTAATGAATAATCAAGAGTACAATGTGTGTTTATATAGCTATTACAATAAGGATATAATTGGAAAATAACATAATAAAGATGCCTTAGTCTTTGCGGCACTTTCTTGTGATGCACGGCTTGGAGTGCCATGAAAACGCTACGCTCCCGCAAACCTATGGGAACGGTGTATACATGGAGATTGGTCTTCAAATCTGAGAAGCGAACGTGACCGAGAGACTTAGTAAGCATATCGGCCAATTGATCCATTGCGGTGTCACTTCATTGCGGTGTCATTGCATGCCGGTGTCCCTAAATCGTGGTGTCGCATTATCAAATGTCACTGCATCGCGGTGTCACTACATCGCGGTGGTCAACGCATTCCGGTGGTCAAAGCATCGCGGTGGTCAATGAATCGCGGTCGTCAGCATCGCGGTGGTCAATGCATCGGGGTGGTCAATGCATCGGGGTGGTCAATGCGTCGGGGTGGTCAATGCATCGCAGTGGTCACTGCATCGTGGTGGTCAATGTATCGCGGTGGTCAATGCAAAAGGGTGGTCATTGTATCGCGGTCGTCAATGCATCGTGTGGTCACTGCATCGGGGTGGTCATTGCATCAGGATGGTCAATGCATCGGGGTGGTCAATGCATCGGAGTGGTCACTGCATCGGGGTGGTCAATTCATCACGATGGTCAATGCATCACGGTGGTGATTGCATCGGGGTTGTCAATGCATCGCGATGGTCAATGCATCATGGTTGTCTGCAATGGGATGGTCAATTCATCGGGGGTGCTCAATGCATCACGGTTGTCGATACATCGGGGTGGTCAACGAAAAAAAAACCAACCTTTTTAGCGTCCAGGAAAAAATTTTAAAAAAAGAAAAGAAAAAACAACAACTTTTTTCAGCGTGTTTCCTTCGGTGTCGGCTTTCTCTCTTTTTCGCTTTTAATCAGCGCTCTTATTTTTTTTTTATATTAATTGATGGTAGTTTGGTTCATGTACTAATTTTATGTCTTTATAACCGATTAAAATTTAAGTGTGTCATATTACCTAATTAAGTCTAATATTTGTCTTTTTGGACCATTGTCCCTTATTTTATTTATTGAAATATTAACTTGTTTTATTATGAAAATATATCAGATTGTTGAGAAACACATTTTTGGGGATACACCAGAGGGAGAAACAGTTAGGTCTGACATTTTTTGTTAGAAAAAATGTGATAAAACAAACAGAATTGAATGATCTCCAAGGCATGTATAAAACGTTTCTTTAAAGAGATGTTTTAAGATCTCTCTTAGGATTCAATGAAGTACTACTTTAGAGACACAATATGTTTGTACTGATGATGCTTCTAAAAAAAAAACTTCGTGTATTTTTTTTACACCGAATGCTGATGTCTCTCTATATATAGACAACGAAAAGATACTGTATATCTTCACGAAAGAACAAACAAGCTCGTCTTCAAAGGATGTGTCCAATGAACATACACCACCGAAATGGTGTGTCCCAATGAAAAATCCCTTCTACGAAATGGTGTGTCATTCGCATAGGTTGAACCCCGTTTTTTTTCGGCGACACATATCGCACTCAGTGTGCAACAACACATTCAAAACAAAAAAACAGAATTTGTGAATAAAATATCTAACATTTCCCCTCTATTTTTTTCACGAAAAAGTTTGAATGTAAAAAGCGGTTGCATTCAATTAATTAATTAACAATGCCAAATTATTGCAATGTTTTCAAATCTTTGGTTGTTCCAAAAAAAAAAAAAAAAACAAAAATAATACGTGTGAGATTATATATTACATTAATGATCTATTTGACAGATAAAATGTTAATGATTCATTCAACTAATTACTAACAATGCCAAATTATTGCAATGTTTTCAAATCTTAGGTAGATTACATGAAGAGAGAACACAATAATAATAATAATAAAATTAATTAAATGAAGTTGAAAAATAACTGAAAATAAACTACAGAATTAGTCAAAAGAAGGTACATGCATGTGTATGTACGTGTAAATTAGGAGGTTTATAAATTGAAATGATTTAATGCTAATTAATGTAGCTCATCACAATCTAAGCACTTTCTACTAATACTGTAGCAATTTTAGAAAGAAAAATAAGAGGCAAGTCGAATGAAATTATCAATGATTTTCAGAATATATAGTGTTGTGTGCTTCTTTCTTCTTGTTCAGATCAAGCTCGTTATCCATACAAATTAATTAAATCGTACACCCACACTGTATCTCATGCATGGTAAGGTTTTTATTGCAATTATACGCCTGTCTTCTATTACTTAGGAGAGAATTCTAAGGGTACCCTGAAAACATTGATGAAATTGTCGATTTTTCATTACATTAATTGCAGATGGAGTGACAACGCGCGACTAATTAAGGGCTTAGACATGGCAATGACAATGAGATTGCTAAGAGAATGTGATTATATACCCTTGTGCAGGAGTTACCGCCGGTAGCTGCAAGGATCACCCCGGTCGTCGTTATCCAATAGGAGTCCATTACGAGGCATTTTCGTTCGAAGGAAAGGTAAAAAAATAAAATGATAAGTTCCTAATTGTCTAACAACAATTGCATAAAAATTTGACATATAATTAATAGCATAATGTTATAATAACAGCTACTAATCTTAGCTGTCTATGATAAAAAGAGAAACTATTAGGTGCTAACACTATTTGTGAGGTTAGTCTATGTGGATTAATTTATATCACAGTTTGAATTCAGAATGAATTTTTGTGGTTTACATTGATCCACGTAAACTTAAGGGAGAATTGGCTATATAGCCTTTTTTCAACAAATTCTTGGCTGTGTTTTTTTCCGTTTTTTTGACCGCGATTTTCTCCATTTTTTTTCACAAATGTGCACGATCTTAAGGTCCTCAAATCCCCTATAGGGTTCCCCCTTCCCAATTAGGGTTTAGTTTGGTTCAAAAAACACCTAAAACGCGAAGATTTAGAGGCTTCAAAAAGACTATATCCCCAAGATTTGTGGTCAAACACCCTTTTTAACCTTAAGCCCGTAAACTTAATCCACAAATAGAGTTAGCTCATATTTTTTATAACTATTAATTAGGTAATGCAAGCAATTGATTCTGAGGTTTTTGAAGTAGGGTTTTTTGTAATTCTTCCCAAACAATTGTCTTTTGGCCTCTGATGTGGTAAATACATTATCGGACAAGACGGATTCTTTTTTTCGAACCTGCAAAACCATAAGCAAAATAAAAATCGTAACGAATAATGATAATGTTATACAATCAATCCGACTAATCAAATCAACATGATACGATAATGTGACCTATCATAATGTGGCAATGAGCGTTAACTAACATGGTTGAGAGGTTAAGGTTTACTAGACTAATAATATTTTTCTTGCTGTTAATGAAGAATGCATAATACGCGCATCATAGAAAATAAATAAATAAACAACTCACCTGTAATACAAGAGGAAGTAGTGAAGATAAATAGCTATTTCAAGCTTTGCAAGATCATTGCCTGGGCACAAATGGCCACCTCCGCCAAAAGGTAAAAATGTTCCTGCTTTTGCTCTCATATTCTGCAACACATATATATATTTCCAATTATTAACATAATAAAAACCATTTAAAATACTTTCTTACATAAGAAAACGACAACATAATTCCACATATGTTGATGTGACATGGGCAAGAGTATATCGAAATTCAAAAATATGATATTGGCTCCTACCACATCATCAAGAGTAAAATATGCTGTGGGCTTATATTATGGATGTATCACTACCTTTTAAAGAAGGTATATACGTTTTAGATGGGCGTGAAGAAGATGATAAACCAAACATACAACAAAACTTTACAAAGCTTTAATGTGAGAACTCACATCCCATCTGGATGGATCAAATTTTTTCGGATCCGGATACACTTCAGAATCTAAATGAACGCCCCTAAACCAGACCAAGATTCGCCATCCTTTGGGGATAAGATAACCTAAACCACAAGACATCACCATAATTTTTTATGCATGATTACAAGAAATTATTAGAAAGCATCATATAATTCTAATAATATATGTAAATCATATATTATAAGTAAACTCACCATTGATGCTAACATCCTTGGTTGCCTCTCGAAAGACGACGAATGAGAAGGTGACAATGCGAAGTAATTCATCGATTACCTACATGATGTTTTTTGCGAATAAAAGATAATTAGATATTGTAACTAAAATAGTAGGACTTTTAAGTATTTTCTCTTCATACGGATTCATCTCACAAAAAAATACATGAGGATTCTCTACCTTGTTAAGATAGTCCATTTGCCGAATTTCCTTTAGTGACAAACCTTTTTGTTCGGGTGGTCTGTTCTTTAGAACCGCTTCTTGCTCGGCCTGCAAAAATATCCACCACATAAACATACGTAATGACTACCTCGGGCACTCGGGCACAACGTCAAACTTACGGTGATACTATATTAATATATGATCGATTTTCAAAATGTGTAATGTATTGGCCATAATAAGTTTTAGATAGTGTCATTAAAGAAATGACACTCTTGAATAACAAAGTACATAGATTAGTATATATGATTATGTTACTTACCTTTGCCTTTTCAAGGACATGATGGTGGTTCTGGAGAATAAGGGTAGCCCACATGCATATATGACTTGATGATTCGTGACCAGCATTCAGGTACATTAGCAAGAGATCAATAATCTCTTCATCATCTAGTTTTGTACCATTTTCGTCTTCAACACTCAATAGCATATCCATCATATCTTTCTTCTCGGTAACTGGATTTTCCTTTGCCCGAGCCCTCCTCTCGTTCACAACAGTTTGAAATATAGCAACCAAGTTTTTTTCTTGCCTGAAATCAATCAAGCTGGGTGTTTAGTCTAGTCAACTTCCGCTTGATCTAAAATGGTTATCCACGTCACTGGACTCATAATATGTCAATATTATATCTTGATTTTTCAAGCCATTATAAAAGAAACATATAAATAAAAGAATATGATACATGACATTGGGATCGTCGAACTGACCTTGAGTGCACGATGAAAAGCGAAACCAGGAATGTTGATAGCCATGGCTCTTACGCCATAGTTAAGGTTACTGTATTCCTTCTCTAAAGCTCCCATCACTTGATCACCCTCAGAACTCAAGAAAATGTGCATAATTATTTTAAATGTTACCCTTCTAAGTTCACTCAAGAACTCTATTTCCTTCATACCTGCCCATTTTTCCAAGCCTTTCGCAAAATTTTCTTCAATGTATCCAAGGTATATGGACAATGCCTCATGGCCATTAATTGGTGCTGCAGTTAATCTACGTATTCGTTTATGTTCCTCTAGACTTAAGAATAGAAATGATTTTTCTCCTATAAGTTTGTTGGTTGCATGTGGCCACCCTGGTATGAAGGTCACGTCATCTGTCAATACTCTCCGGCAACTCTCTGGTGTAGTCACGATGATGCTCGGACGCCCGAACATCACTGCCTTGTAAAGTCCAACACGTCCAAATCTGCATCAACGACGATAAGTATGCATAAACTTTTACAGAATAGCTATATAAAACTAATGAGGAATCACCACACCCACCGCTACACCAAGTGGGCTAGGGAATGAGTAGCTTAAGGGGGGTGATGGGGTGGGGTTGGATGCAGTGAGGTACGGGTGGGTAAAAGTGATGGGAATATGAGGGGTGAGGTGGGTGGGATGAAGGTTGCGGGAGATCACGGTGAGCAGAGTGGGGTGGAGGTAGGCTAGTGATCGGGGTTGGGGTTGGGGTGGGGTTTGGAGAGATACGGTGAGGTGGGTGTACGTAAAGGTTGGGGTAAGATGGGAGTAGGGTAAGGTGAGTAAGGTGAGGTTGAGGTAGGGGTGGGATGGATAAGGTAGGTGGCGGTGGGGTGGGGGTAGAGGCAAAGGGTGCTTGCAAGGGTGAGGTTAAGGTGGTAGTAGGTGGCAGTGGGGTGGGGGTAAGGGCAAATGGTGCAAGTGAGGGTGAGGTTAAGGTGGTAGTGGATGGGTGAGAGTGGGATTAGGGTTATGAGTAGGATGGAGTGGAGCGGAGTGGAGTGAGATGAGGCATGGTAGGGAAATAAGTGAATGGGATAGGGTAGGATGTGCTAGCATAAGTGTAAGGTGGGCGTTATTTGTTATAACATATGTAGTTTTATTCATATTATTACAATGCTTACTAAACTTCAGTAACGGAGTAATGCTTTAGATTTATCTTCTTTTCATTTCATTACATTCATTGTATTATTTTACAACAATTAAAACAATCACTTAGAGGTTTATAAATTGGTTGTTTTAATGAAAAAAAATTACCGGTCTGCTGCTTTACAAGTGAGGAGCATAAATATGTAAGACCTAATGAAATCCATTCGAATTTCTACATAGTAATGATATGGGCACAACCATTGTTGTACAACGAGTGACAAAACGATGATCTGCACCGTTGATCGTATTAGATTTACATTTGATCAATTTAGACACATTATTATCAACGGTGCAGATCACCGTTGTGCCACTCGTTGCGGTTCAACGGTTGTGCTCGTATCATTGCTGGGAAAAATGGCATTGAATGCTCACTTAACATGAATGAGTAGTGGCTATTATTATGGTGTAGTGAGCTAAGCGGTTTTATTTAATATCATAGTGGTTATTAATGGGCAGTTTTTTTTTCACCCTAACCGAAAGGGCTCCACTCCCTTGTCTCACGGAATGAGTGAAGATATTAATTAGGTAACCTATTGGCTCAAAGTCAAGGGTTGCCATTATACCATGATACTGAAAGAATTCGTCTTTTTACGGGATTCGAACCTCCACACTCCAGCTCCTGGTCCAGCTGTTATTACAACACCTAATCTCTTTACCACTAGGCCATGTCCTGGAGACTTCCTATATATTAATTCCCTACATGAGTGAAAAGGCTAGTATGTATGAAAATGAATAAAAATTCTTCATATGCATATAGAGTTGTAGCTTGCATTTGTAGAAGAGAATGTCGGGATACCGGAAGGGTTCATCGTCTGTTCGAAGTTTGGAGTATCACTACATCGAACATGTGAAACCGTTGTATTCTGTGAGACAATTACAAGCACCGTGGGCACTATACCGGAGCAAATTTGTCTTAAGGACAAAGTATTTGCACTCGCCTCGGTTTTGTGAGTCTTTTATTTTTGCATTCAGTTGTACTGTTGTGTATGCAATATCTCATTAAATTGTTAGAATAAAATCATTGTTTTTGTTATGGTGTAATCTTTTTTAGTACATATTGTACCACAATAATAACAATCATTAATCTTTCTACGGCCATTAGTTTGAATAGAAATCACATATATATTCATACGTTGTAAATAGCATAAATTTACGGATTCTATATTTTACACATTTTCTTAGAACTATATTTTACTCTCGTGTTTTAGTCATTTTTTTTTTTTTTTTTGTCAAAAGAGATGGCAGTGTTCCCACTTATTTTTTTGGCTAAGGAAATTAAGCCTTTAAGTTAGATGAGTGTATTGTTTAGGGTTCCACCTCTCTCTGTCCCACGTTATTATGACATGTACCTCTGACATTGCAGTTTAAACAAAATTACTTTCCCCTAAAAAAATATCATATACATGTTTATTTTACATATTAATCTTATGTTACATACTAAAATAAAACTTTTTATTTAAATCTTTAAATAGTTTATAATAAACGACTTTTAAGTCGATTATTAATATGATATAGCACTACTGTGTTAAAAAAAAATGATATAGCACTATATATATATATATGGTCCCCAGTTGTAAAGGAAATATTTTAACCCACATAACGTCTTTGTAATGTTTTAAAAAATTCAGTTACTACTATCCTACTATGATAGAATTATTGATTTGAAACGTCTCAATTGTTGTAGTTGATTATTCTGAGTTAATTTCAGTCTGAAGTTCAGTGTTTTTTTAGACTTAATACAGGTTAAAAATTAGTTCATACAATCTAACCCAAATTCGGGAAGAAAAAAATTTTACATTCTGCCTAATGGGTCAGAATGAATATGCGTGAATATTTCAAGGATAAAATTGAAGAAATAAAGGCATGTTGTTGTGTGAAAAGAATTTAAAAGAAAACCTGACAGCAAAACCGTTCATGAACGAATCAGGATTTCCGGATTTGAAAGCTCTGAGAAACGACCACATGTTTCCGATGTACGGCCACCACCGGATCTCCGGGCGGCAGAGAAAATTTCTTGTCACCCAACTTTTCTTCATACAACCACCGGTTAATACTCTTTAAGAGCCTGTAACCAACTCCGCAAAAACCAATGAAAAAGGACAAACACAAAATGTAAATGATCCCACCTCCATTTTTGCAAATTCTATATAAATTGTTCACCCAAAGTTTTTGAAATAGCTAGTTTAGAAGTAAGAGGAAGGAAAACAATCACAAGAGATGAAAGGTTTTTGCTTGAATAAAATTAAATCTATAAGGATACATATTTATATACTACTTCCGTCTCAAAGTATAAGTCTGTTTAGACATTTTTACGTAGATTAAAAAAGTAGTTAAATGTCATTTATTATAATGGTAAAAGTCTATAATACCCTTTGAATCTCATTAATGTAATACTACATCCGTCTCATATTATAAGTCATCTTAGCATTATTCATCCGTCCCACACTATAAGTCATTCTCACATTTCAATGCAATAATTAATGCTCTTTTTTTGTTTTACCATTATTCCTTATTCTTACATTATTCTAATTAGCCTATGGGCATTTTAGCCCAAAACTATCAAAGTTGGATCATTTATTGAGTTTCTTTATCTGTGTGCATAAAACTATGATGACTTATAATATGCGACGGATGTAGTAGTTGTAAAGTAGGTAAATGTATAATAAATTATGGGTAAAAGAAAGAAAAATGTAATAAATACTCCATTGGTATTCTTAATTAATGACTTATATTATATGAAAAATTCAAAAACTTTAACGGAATTACATTTCCGGATGGTGGTTGTATAAATATATATTGAACAAAATAAAATTTGTCCGTTATAACATGCATGAACATGATAGGTGTGATTAATTTTTTATTATAGGCTTTATTGTTAAAAAAACAATTTAAAACTAGAAACACTTAAGGAAATGTCTTTTCACACAGTCATTCGTCTTATTGCATAACAATTACTTTCCAATTTTGCCCTTAATTTTTTTTTCACACGCGCCTACATTCTGACCGAAGTTCGGTCAAAATGTGAAACATTATACCTACCCAAATGTAGTCAGAACAATTTAGTTTATTCCTACCCAAACGTGGTCAGGAAAACATTACATGTTTGGCCTCTAAATAATCTTTTAAAAATACAAAAAAAAATTCTTTTTTTTCGCCAAGAATTATTACAGATCACAATTGATTCAAGAATTGGATTATTGGAGTTATCGGGTTATTAGTTTAGGGTTTCTATTTTTAACCATAGGTATTCTTTCGGGAGCAGTATGGGCGAATGAAGCATGGGGTCGTATTGGAATTGGGACCCAAAAGAAACGTGGGCAATGGTCCGATACGTTTTCGAAACTTTTATAGCGACGTTGTTATATTTTAAATTGAAATAGGGTTATACTTACTCAAATGTGGTCAGAATAATTTAGCTTATTCTGACCCGAACGTGATCAAGAAAATATTACATGTTCGGCCACTAAAATGGTCCGATACGTTTTCGAAATTTTCATAGCGCCGTGGTCATATTCTGACTTGAAATAGGAGCGAAAAACGTTATTTTCCGGCCTGTAAAATGGTCCGTATTGTTTCTCAAGCGTATATAATAATGTCTCTTTATTCAGACCAAAAATTGGTCTGGAAAACATAATGTTCCAGGCTTGTAACATGGTCTGAATAATATACAATTCCTGACTCATTCAGGGTCAGAATGATATGTGTTAAATGTCAAAACGAAGCCCACTCTCGCTCTTAGAATGTGTAAAACATGTTTTGTGTGAAAAGACACTCCCATAAAATAGAACAATGAAATTTTTTTTTGGGTAAAAAATACAAGTGTTTATGCCACTACAATTTAAATTCTCTCATATTTAAATACAAAATTGCAAAAATTTTTTGATCTGGACGTCAAAAGATCGTAATTCTTTCACTATATTTTTCCATTTTTCGTTCTAATTATTCAGACATCTCTATTTATATTTTTTCGATGTGAGTTCGAGTTCATTTTTGTCAAATACAACGGAACAACGAATAGTGGATTAGATGTCAATTCCACTATACCGAACCATGGATTTGGGGTAACGAATACTAGAATTTTCCTTATCACCAAATTTATTTTTTCAATGTCCCGATTCCTATTTTTTTTCTTATCGGTCCTTTATTCCCACTTCCTCTTAATTAATAAAAGGAAATGTGATTTGAATATTATTAAATTTGCATGCTAGCCAAGTGTCAGAATATATATGACCCAATAGTTGGGGGGGCCATGCCCCCTCCCTAAAAAAAATACATGAATTTAAGGGTTACGTTAATTTTTTACCCAATAACATATATATTTTATTTTTTTACATTGTTCTTTAATAACCTACCAGTCCAATAAGGTTTTTTTCTTTTTACCTTTTTTAAAATAAACCTAGATACATGTACGCTGTTTTTTTTGTTTTTGTTTTTGTTTTTTTAAAAGAAATTATTGACACTTTGATTTTCAAGTTCAAAACAAACAATTGACAATTCCAATCCCAAAATATATTTTTCCGTTTGACGAGACCAAAATTCGTCGGGTATAAATTCTGAGCTCTTTTTCTTCTAGTGGTAATCGAATCAAGGAAAAGCAGGTAGAAAAGTTATGAATATAGAGGGAAGATTTTTAGAGGGGGCTTTAGACTGAGCCCGGAATTTCCCAAGTTGCCCACGTATCCAAAGTATGAATTAGAATCAAGTCTGTCGTAGTTTTTATGAACGTTTATATAGGGAACATTTGTGCCCTAGGCCTGCATGGGCCGTGTCCACTCTGGACTCTATTTTCGTGTTTCACAAGAATAATTAAACCGTAATTACCCCTTGATTTTAAGAGATAATCTCGGCATTCAAATGATAAAGATCAGAGCCTTAATGGCCTAAGATTCTTCCCATAATTATCAGATAAATGTGTTATTATTATTAATGTACGCTCTAGCTGACCTGCGGCGAGCAACCAAGGTCGAGGCGACCGAACCGCGCAAGTCTGTCTTTACCCTGTCCTGACCGACCTGCGGTGGACTGAGGGGCGACCTGAGCAGCCCCCTCATTTGAATGTGGAAATCGGCCCTTAGGCCAACAACGGGACTCATGGTCCTTAAATTTAAGGTTCTGACTCCTACTTTTATCATGGCACGTGGCGTGGTGAAATCCGGTATCGTCACCGTTCATGCGACTGCCTGCCTCCCTCTCCCTTTGTTGTCGTCTTAGCTCTCAAGCATAAAAAAATTATCTTCTTAATTTCTTTAACAACAACTAGGAGAATTAGTAACACAAATTGAGTTTTTCTCAAGATTGTTTCAAGAATCAAGATGATAAAAGGACGAGGATGAAGATTCTTATTTTCCCCCAAAGATAGAAAACCCTAATCTTCAATTATTGATGTTTATCATTGTCAAAATATAATTGCAGATTGATTGAACAAATATGTTTTCTTTCAATTTTCCCAATTTACTTTCTCATATGAGCAGCAAATAGCAAGTAGCTAGGTTATTGTTTCTCCAATGTTCTTATTTGATTTTGAAAATTTCCATTTCTTTTGTTACTGTTTTTTTAGTTACTATTAATTTGTTTTAGAAGATCCTTTTTTTTTTCCCCCTGCCTAAATTTGGACGGGGACGCCCCTGCCAATAGTAAGTAATAAAATACACTATAAAAGATGGAAACTTGTTTTTGGTCTCAAGAATGTCAAGTAATATATAAAATAATACAAAAAATTATCTCATAAAGAAGTGATTCAATATATCTCTATATCTTATGTAAAGAGACTCAAATTGAATGAGAGGCTGACACGTGGCAAGTTCTGCGCTTGACACGTGTCAGCAAGGAAAAAATTAAAAAAAAAAAATATTGTGGTTCTTTTGAACCAAAAAAAAAAAAAAACCAAATTGTATTAAAAAAAAAACATAGGGAAAATTCATGTATTCATTTCTTCATATGATGTATCCAATGTGTATGTACATTTATGTGATATGAAGTATCTATATACACATCTAGAAGAAAACAAATTCATCATTTATGAAAACGGATAAGAACATCATATTATTATTTTTTGATAAACCAAAAATCTATATATTATAAAAAGAGAGAAAGATGAGCACACAGCCTTCCACGTCTCCCATCTGCTTCATTTTTGGTGTGTTCCCTTGCTGACACGTGTCAAGTTGTGAGCTTGACACGTGTCAGACGGTTTTAATGTGTTTTTTTTTATTTATATTTTAAAAAGTGGTTTTAATGTTAAAAAAAAAATTCTACCGTATTATATTTATATATACTATATATATAGAGAGGAAGGGTTTTAACCCAATTACCCGTTAATTGACCCGGAAAATACACTGCAAAAACCGTTTTCAATATCCGATAACCCGCTAAAAATAAAAGATAAATCTTATTAAAAAACGGATCATAGAATAGTGGGGAGTTAGAATGGAAGTTGTGGTAATAGTGGGTTGGTTAATTTCTTTTTATTAGTGGTGATAGCTTAAAATTTCTTTTTTAATTTCTTTCACTCTTATCTCTTTTACTACTTTGGTATTTTAATTTTTTTTTCAGGCAAACGTGGGACGTGGGAACATGGGAAATGAATTTGCGGTTTAGGTATATTGCGGTTTACGTGGGTGTGGGGGGAGGGGGGCGGGTATATTGCAGACAAAAACTAACTCATTTAACATTTATAACCAATGAAAAAAAAGCATCAAAACTAAAAATAAAATAAAAAAATTAAATATCCCGGACAATTTCCCATTTACGTACGTGATTGGCAGTTGATACATGAACCACCATCTCCACGTCCCCGTTAAACTTCCGGAAAATCTTATCTTATTAATTAAATCCACTGCCTTCAATTCCCACTATAAAAACACTCCATTCCTTTGCGAAATCGATCACAATAACCTCAATCACATTCCTAAATTTCAGTCTCAATACAACAATGGTCACTTCACCGGAAATTGTCGTGTACGTAGATGACACGCCAATATTGTGTGCCAAAAATTTCGACCACATGAAATTTTTAGAAATGATTGAAGATTGTTTCATTCTGGATTTTAATCCTTCATCTCCACGTCCACCTCCAATTATTTCTATGACAAATATTCAACAGATGTCCGACGTTGAGAAAACTGAAATAACTATGGTCCGACCTCGACAAAAAAAGGGTTTCGGTCCATACCAATCCACCTGAAGGATGCTCTCCCCTACCGGGGTCTCCAAATGATACACATATGTCCCCTCTGGAGGAGACCGAAGAGTGTGTCATTATCGATTTTCAGCCTTAGGTTTCTTCTGTTGCTGCTGTCGACATTTCTAATGATTCTGGTATTTATGTTGTTGCCGAAAATGGGCAGGTATATTCCTCTGGCTAAATGTTTGTGTGTCCAAACTACATATTTTTTTTAATAATGTTGTTCATATCTTAAAATATTGTTTTTTTTAGGTGGCATGTAGAGATTACCCCATTCCGTACACGTGTGTGTCACGTACCCTTTTCGCAGTCGCCTCCATGACCACTACTGTCAGCTGGTATTCTTTCTATAAATTTATTATATTTTTTTATATTTTTTTTTAAGGATATGGTAGTAGTATCTTATCCTGTGTTGCTGAAACATTTTTTTGCCATTGCAGTGTTATTGTTTCGTTTGTGATATGCCCGCTCCTTGCAAATTGTGGATTGGTGTTAGCGGACATTGCCACGCTGTGGGTGGACACAAAAGCATGGCAGGATAAGCGAGATAAAACTAGGAATAAACGTCTACATTTATAAATAAATGTTGTAATTTACTATTATGTTGTCTACTTTTTTTTTTTCATATTTCATTTCTTTCAACTTTTAATGTAGGGTTTTCTATTGAACTTCTTGATTTCATTTTATGTTCCTTTATTAATGTTTAATTTAATGGTTTATCCTTTCATTTTTTTTAAATTTATTTTCCTTCTGCTTCAACGGCTGATGAGTCTCGATTAAAGATTTTTTCTGTGAAACAAATTCTTGCCGCAATTTCAGACTGTGGTTCTAATAATAAAAATAAAAAATCACTTTCAAGTGGATATTGATTTATCTAAATTAATTCTTGCTCGGTAATTAAATATTGATTGCAATAATTTTGTAATTTTTAGTAGGTAGGTGACATTGCATCACTGTCGTTTAAACGTGTTTTATTAGTATTTGTATTCTTTAATTTGTCGTATAATTGAGTTGTAAGCCACAACTTTTAATTATTAGTAATATAATCGCTAATATTTCTTCTTCTTATATAATGTCATGAATGGTTCGTGATAAACTGCCGCATCAATATTAAAACAAAAAAAATATATTAATAAAAAAACAAACGTCTGTGCATCGTGTCTTATCTAAATAGTATCATGTATAATAATAGTATCATGTAAATTACAAAAATAGTATCATTCAGTAAAGAAAAAAAATAGTATGCAGTTTCATTTAGTTATTATCATCTATATCTATATATATTTGAAAGCAACATTTAACCCAATTACCCATGATTTAAACCCAAACCCGGAAATTAACCCAACTTATACCCGCAAATGTTTTTTTATAAAAAATAATAATACTCCTTATATTTTTTTTTTTGTTGCGCAAATTACTAAACCTCTCAACGTCCTTTCCGTAAAACACTCACCCTCAGTAAAACTTTCAAACTAACACCCTTATCTCCTTTAAAAAAAACCAAAAAAAAACAAAGCCTTAATCTTTTCCTAATATCCAATTTTCTGCTCATACCAAAACAAACTCCTACTTATCTGATGTTTTTCTTTGATCAATTAGGTTCCAATATCCAATTTTCTGTTCAATTAGGCTTTGATGTTTTTCTGTTTTGAAGAAAATCATCATTTGATCGCTACAGATTACTTAATTGAGTAGAGGTTGCAGAGGAAATTGAGTAAGTCGAGAGAACTGGGTTGTATGATTTTAAGTTCCTCTTCATCATCAAAGTCGGAGGCTCTCCAAGCGATGAGAGATAAGGGGAAATGCATGAGTTTATGCCCCAAAGCGCCCGCTGCATCTACGGCTTCCATATGACTTTCCACGCAGACGGCGAAATGGTATTTTATCTTCACCAGCAAAAATGTTTTTCTTCCCCTATTTGCTTCAGCAGGCGTTCATGATTATTATTATTTTTTTTCATAAACTAATGTTGGTTTTTAATTTTAGTCGGGATAGAAATGTTTGATTTAGATTTAATTTAATTGGGTATTTTGCATGTATTGATTTATTTTGTTGATTATGAAAATTGGTTACATTCATGTCTTTTCATCCCTTTCATAGGATAATAATGTGTGTTGCTGAGAAAGGTTATGGGATATCAGGGTGAAGTGGATGAAGTGCTCTATACTGGTAGGGGTTTCTGGCATCTATCAGGTGAGATGTGATCAAAATTACAAACTTTTCTTCAAATGCGTCTATCTTTTTGTTCTGTCCATGTAAAATTTATGAGAGTATAATGATATCATACAGAATTCAATGGTAAATATTGAACGGAATTCACTTTCTCTGCTACTGTGAGATGGTATCAGTGGACTATTTGTGTGACGATTTGGAAGTCTCCCATGTTGTGGAAGAAGAAGAAGCAGCATCAGGTAGTCTCAACCCAATTGCGCACCAACATCATTTTACTACCACATAATTACACTTTTTATGAATCATCTAAGCAGCTTTGGCATCCTGATTATTCTAAATGGCGTTTAACAATTACACTCTTTACGAATTATCTAAGCATTTTTGGCATCTTGATTATTCTAAATGGCGTTTTACAATTTTTATCCAAGGAACAGTTGCAACACACATGCTTTGAATAAGACGGGATATGAGTATTCGGACATAGATTTGAGGGAATTGGAGGTCAAAGTGTCATTTCTCATGTCATTGCACAATTTATATACTTACAAGAAATAGCTTGAAGGTAAGAAAATGCATTTACACATTCTCTGCATCCAATGACTTCAACTAAAGTAGTTGCTCTGCTAGAATTTATATTCCCATAAAACTAGATTTATGCTTAGATAAGTCGTTTTTTTTAATAATTTTTTTTGTTGCAGGTTTTGTGGTTTGATCTTTTCTCATTTGAGCATTGTCTTATGAATTTTTTCTTTTTTATGGTTCTTCCATTTGCCACAGATTTAAAAAAGATGCTGTCGTTACTTCAAATTTCATAGAAGTTGTAGAAACTAGAAAGCAAGTTTAGTTGCTTTTGATGATTGTACTTTTTTATGATTCTTCCATATGCATAGTTTTTTTATTACCTTTTAAGGTGCTGAATTTTACTCCACATTTATCTTTCTCTTATATCATTCATTTACGCGGCTGAGACAAGCAACATCTGTAGGATATGCGCAACTGCTCTTCATCATAAAGTCGAAGCAAATTTTGAAAATCAGGTGATATGTTTATTCTGTTTTTTTTTTCCGGATTTGTGCCCCACGGTGTACTATATTTTCTTTTGATACTTCAATATATATCTCGCTCTGTTTTTTTTCTTCTTATTTTTGAACCCGAATCTTTAATGAACATTTTCAGTTTGGTGTTTCTCATCTTTTTGCAGTTTGCGGTTCGATAGGAAGTTGTGGCCATTTAATGTTATTGTTGCTGACATTGTTTTCCAGGTATAATCTCCCTTTTCAATTCATTAACCTTTTTTTTTCCTCAAATGATTGTCATTCAAGATCTGGTGTTTTATTCAGCCTGCTATATATGCCATTTTGCTATAAAAATATATAGCACATTTATATTCTTGCAATTTCAAAGGATGAGCAACAATAATTATATTTTGATTTGATTATTTCAGCGGTTTGCGTTGTAGGTCTCTTTTACGCTTCTTGCTCTTTCTCCTTCTTTTGTATGTTTGTATAGTTGTTTTTTCCTTCACCTCAGACGAATGATAATGGACCTAGGGGTACTACAAATTAAATGCTTTGAGTTAAATAAAAGTCTAGGCGTACGTGGTGGATAAAATCCTAATTGTGCATCTTCACATCAATTAGATGTTTCTGTTGTCACAGTATGTACGTACCTTGGGTTCAAAATTGTATATTGTCTAATGCAAAAGTGGAAGTACATACTATTTTTGTGTATCGATACTTCCTCTAATACATAACCCCAAGGTTATGATATTTGCTACTGATTATATTATTGAATTTGGTGTAATGTCAAAAGCCACACGCTCATGTTAATAGTGGTGTTTTTGTGATAGTTAGTGTTATTGCAGTATCGACTATCACTAAGAAACATCTTAATTAGCAAGACCAAGTAGATATGGTCATCATTGACTGAGCTTAAGACTAAGTAATAAAGAATAATGAGCATGACATTGCCACACGAAATAAGCATAGCTGGACCATCAAAGAAATAAGAAAATTCCTCACTTGAATTCTCAAGACAAAAGCATGTTTGTTATTTCAAATCTTTCCAACATCAAAGTGCACCTTAGTCTTCTGTCTCAACATTCAAGTGATTTTGCTGGAGTTGCATGTTCTCCTAAGGATCTGCCACCTGAGGAACGTTCTTTGTATGTTAAGCGGCAGATACTGATATTTGAATGCAAATATGATATTTTTGTATACAGTTCTTTTTGGTAAAGGGGACTGCTATCTAATTTTGTTTAATGACGTATTCCTTGGGTATTGGAGCATTATTGTCGTTGGTCATGCTTTCTTGATGACGTCACACATGTTAGATTGTTGCTTGCTTTTCTTTTTCTCTATTCTAATGTTTTTGGTGGCTGATGATTTAAGTGGCTAAGGTAGATAAATGGATGTCTACTTTTTTTGCTCACTTTTTGATGGTTTTTTTGTATGTTGTTTTGTGTTTTTGTTGCATTGAAGTATTGTTGTTGATTTTTTTTCTCAGGGCAAATTAGTGACATTATAAAGGAATTGCATCTTTTATTGCTTTTGACATGCTTTTAGGGGACTGAGTGATGTTTTTCTTGAAGACCATTGAAGAATATGTCTGGCATGGAATCTAAAATGAGGTTTGCAACGTATCAAATAATGCATATTGTTCAATGTTAAATCGGAATAGGGTTCTCATTTTCTCATGGACACTTTCCTTCCAGACGTCAATTGACCATAAGTCCCTGGCAATACGAGGAGATAATGGGAAATCACATGGAGTTATTGGATGCTACAGTGGGAATTATTGCAAGATTTTATTATCATTGCAGATTGCATAAAAGCATTATGACCCTTTCTCCACCAATGACAATTGCCTGCAACAGAAGCAAAATGGTGACTTTAGCAGTGGCATTGGTGATGGAAGGGTGGCGTCTTAGGTCCAAGGCTTGGGCTAGAGTACGTATCAACTGATTTCATCTTTATAGTGTTTTGTAATTGAATTTTGAGTGCGAGACGAAGTATTACTAAATTAGTATAGAAAAAGTTATCATTTGTCTTACTTGAACAGAACATCTAAACGAAAATTTTATACTATATATGATAGCTGACTGTTTTTACTCCCCGTTCCTTGGTTATATCATATCAGAAGGTGTGAGCTAATGCGTTTTAAATTTTTAGAGGCTGATGTTTCCGGGAAACTAGGTGGGAAAAAAAACAAAAAAGGCTAAACATGTATTCTTGGGCAATGATACAATCACAATCAAATGACACAACCAATTGACACACCATCGAATATTGTGGGACTTAGATCGATCATTGTTGATTCCTTTATAATCAATGAAATGGTGTAGATTAGTGTTATTCAATTGGTTGTGTAATTTGATTATGGTTATCATTTCTCTTCCGGTAACCAGGACATTGTATTGTAGAGACGATAAGAAAAGAAAATACACTCATTAGTGGGAAGGTGGGAATGCATTGACAATTAATCAAAGGATGATATTGTCAATGAAATCAACTTTTTGTTAAGAAGGTCAATTACCTGTGGAACATTAATCTTTTTAACATATTTCTATTTTTTTAACAGTCAAATCATCCCGTGCATAATGCACGGGTTATTGGCTAGTTTTTTAAAAATAGAGATAATACAGTTAATGGGAAGATTTAAAGCTAAATATCTCTCATAATATCACAACTGCAACTAACTCAAAACACAAATACACGCTTTTCTTTCTTTACTGAATATTTCTCATAAGATTAAAGATTTATCGTTTTTATCGTGTATACGTTATACATGACTTATGTAAACAAATAAGAATGTAAACAAATAGAAGGGATCATTTTTGTATTGGGAGTGAAAGTTAAGAATGTAATTGAGTTTATTGAGATAATCTTATTATTTATCTCTCATAATAATTAGAATATTTATCATTTGTTTTGTGTTTTTATCGTGTATACGTTATACATGACTTATGTAAACAAATACTGCACATGATGTGTCAAAGTCCCATGTACACAACTCTCTTTATTAGTCATTAATTAATTAAATATCTATATAAAACCTTAAAAAAATTCTGATTTGGATTAACTTAAAGCTGATATCATTTATCCACACACACTCAAAAACAAAAACAAAAACCAAAAAATTCACTATATATATAATCATTCATTTCTTCTTTCTCAGCTTCATATTGTTTCCAGTATCATAATATTTTTTTTAATTTCGTTTTAAGAGATCATTATGTTTTCTCACTTGATTATGTGTTCAATATCTTTTATGTGTTGAATAAGAGATACTAATATTACTTCAACTAATTTGCTTAGTTTTAGGTAAGTTATAAACCACTATAAAAAAAAGGCAACGTGATGTAAATTTAAGAAACAAAAAAAAAATTACGTTATAAGATATCATTATGTATTCTAAGTTGATTATGTGTTGACTTTCTTTTATGGTTTTGAAGCAGTTGACAGGACATTGTCAGATATTTTGAAGTATGCAGGTGGTATTGATGAACGGCGCCCTTTCAATGGTAAATTGTTTGTTCCTGGTGGTGATTTCAGGCAAACCTTACCTATAGTAACTACCGGAAGACGGGAGGCCACAATACAAGCCACAATCACACAGTCTCGAATTTGGAGACGTTGTCGAGTGCTACGCTTAATGAGAAACATGCGAGTTTTTCCGGTAATTTATCAAATGCCACACGCCAACAAACTTCATGATTTCGTACTTGGATTTTATCAATAGGTGATGGCCGCCCTCGCCATATCACTATCGATCTAGGGGAAACAAATTGGGTTAAAATACCCGATGATTTTTTAATTAGACACGTACTACCGCATTGAATGAGTTGATTGACTTCACATACCCAAATCTTTCGAACGTTACAGAGATACGACCTATTTGAAAGATCGTGCAATACTTGCTCCTAAAAACATCGATGTCAATATACTTAATGACATCATGTTGGCAACCATTCCCGGAGTTGGACGCACGTACCTGAGTGCCGATACTATTTCGGATGAGGAACAACATGACGTTGACCCTAACATAAATCCACCGGAATACCTAAATTCTTTAGATTTTCCGGGGATTCCAAACCATTGTTTATCTCTCAAGAATGGAGCACCTGTAATCTTATTGCGAAATTTTAATCAATCAGCAGGAATGTGCAATGGGACACGTCTCCAAATTACGCACCTTGGTGATAAAATTCTAGAAGCAAGAATTCTGACATAGTATATCTACAGAAAACATGTTTTACGAGTCATGCAATAATTGTAATACAGAGGTACATGTTGATGAAGGACGTTTAATGTGTTCTCGCTGTCATGCAGTCGTCACCTCATGTCGTGCGGTAAATAATCTATTGCAATAATTATTATTCATAATTTATCATTATTTCCATATTAAATACATGTTATTTTCTTTATTTTTGCAGTTATAGAGTTCGAGCTTCAATATTGGATGCTACCGGTGGTCTACCAATAGTCTTGACTGGCGTAGGTGCTGAGTATCTTTTCCGCTCCCCACCTTTGTCCCTACATAATACTTTGCAAACGGTCATTTTTATTACCTTACTTTTAATACTTACATTTTCATTTGATTTTATTGCTGCAATATCCTAAATTCAATTCCCTATCTTAATTTTTTAGGTGGATGGACGTCATCGTTTTCATCAGTACATACAAACAATATTGGGACGTTCTTACACTTTTGTTATACATGCTCCATCCAATCCACAACTTACCGAACCACCACAAACATTATTTATATTGAAAGTTGGTACGGGGTGAGGCGCATGCTCAAGCTTTCATACGCATGTATAAAAGAAAACAAATAAAACGTAATAATTTATAGACATGTTTGCTAATCTATATTTTTATTGCTTTCATAACATTATTTCTTTTTACTAACTAACAATTCTTCAACAACTCTTTTCGGTGTTAATTAAAATTGGGTGTCTCGGTAGTTGCAAGCCAAGAAAATTACCGATACCGTATTATATTTATATATACCTCTACATATATAAATAGTTAAACAAAAACGTTTTCGCATTGAATTTTCAGTTTATAATCGTATCGCGTCTGGATGTGAATATAAAATCCAAAAACATTTTCGTTTGGATGTGAATATAATCCGGTTTGGCCGCTTTTTTCCATTCTATAAAAACAAACCATTTTATACGGTTTCTTTATTTTCAACCCAAACTGAAATGAGTTTTAGGTTAAAACCATTTGTTCGGTTTGGTTTGGTTCGAATTTGGGTCGATTTTTCACGGTTTTCATTAAAAAATAAAATTATCGATTTAAAATGACTACTTATCCAAAAAAAAAAAAAAAACATCGTTAGGCTAAAACCATTTCTTCGGTCCGATTTGGTTCCACTTTGTTTCGATTTTTCACGGTTTTCATTAACAAATAAAATTATCGATTTAAAATGACTACTTATAAAAAAAAACATCGTTAGACTAAAATCATTTGTTCGGTCCAGTTTGGTATGACTTTGTTCTGGTTTTTCATGAACAAAAAAATTATCGATTAAAAATGACTACTTATCCAAAATAAAAATATGGTAATATAGA
Organism: Gentiana straminea; assembly: GCA_036785695.1. Taxonomy (NCBI): domain Eukaryota; kingdom Viridiplantae; phylum Streptophyta; class Magnoliopsida; order Gentianales; family Gentianaceae; genus Gentiana; species Gentiana straminea. The sequence continues at coordinate 1,464,653 of JAVUPR010000462.1, read as the reverse complement.
TACTACATCAATACTACTATGTATATGATTGAACCCGAATAGATGATATAACAAATTATCTATATTGAACTAATTCATACTAATCCTAAAATTGGATCCCAAAATCAAAACAACCCCCCCCCCCCCCCCCAACTCCCAACCATCATCCATCATCCAAATTAAGACATGCATTACCTACCACCGAATTTCTTAACTAGGTTTAGTCAAGATAATAACCAATCGTATTTCTCTCATTTCAATTCACCAATGAACATTTAACACCAACACATTATTAATTATTAATATCGAGGTAACATCTTCCTTAAAAAACTATCAACGACAATATTGAATAATTAATATAGAAAAATAACAACGTACTTAAGACAAAATAGTATTTCAGTGAGTTCAAAGGAGAAATATCAACGTATTATTTTCCGTAACTCGGTGAGATAGATGAATGTAACTATTTTAGGCATATATTAGAAAAATATTTATGTGTCGTCTCAAATATTGGTCTTGATAAAGCAAATATAACATAGAGTTAGAGATTGTAAATCGTTAATTGATTCGTGTTGTGTTGTTCTTTTATGATATCGATTTATTGAAATAAAAGATGTTAGATATTTTTTCATAAAGTAAATATTTTTATAATTGTTTGCATACGAGTTATTGTACGAATTAATGTTATCGCAACAAAACGGGGTTCGACCTGCCTGGTCAGCGCCAACTCGTGGGGGTTCGAGGGCAACACCCCCAAAACCTAAACGGATACATGGTGAAGGAAAAGGCAAGTTAAAAGTTGGTGTATGTTTATGTACTAATAATGCAATCATGGTTGTTTTGTAATCTTTTTAAAAACAAAACTTTAATGTAGTGGAGAACATAGTTAGTATATTACCACAATTATCTTTTGTCATCAATAATGTTTAATGGTGTAGTGATATACATAACTAGAAGTGCTTGCAATGATTGTATTCCACTATCTTTTGCAACTTATGATTGCCAAACTAAGGTTTTTTTTTGAATTATATGACTTAATATTAATAAAAATCCATGATTGTATCATCTAAATGATTGTAAAAATATCATCCATTTCTATGTTTATGGCTTTAACGGCACGCCGTGCCTTGCACGGCGTAATCATAACCATTAGTATCTTATATTATATTTTAGAGTGAAAAACCGTCAATTGACCCGCTTTTCACCCAATTATCCGTACATTACCCGGTTTATATACATGAAAAAAAAATATCCGACAAAAAACAACCCACGATAGAATAAATACAATTTATCCCACGTTCTCCATTTGACCATTTGACCCGAACATTGGCAGTTTTGAACTACTGTAGTCGCAAATGAGCCGGACATTTCTCCTTCCGTTCCCAGCCACGATCTCCTTGCACAAGAAATACATATCCACGTTCTTTTTCCTAAAACTCCGAATCCCTTACTCGCTACTTCTGCTGCTGTTGCAAATTCGTCCAGCCACATCTCCAATCCATGAAAGCTTTTACCGATCCCGAATGGAATGGAAGGAGGAGCAGATGTGGTCACACAATCGGAAGCTCTACTCAATTTGATCTCGGAAGCCATAATCCAAGTTAATTTTTTTCTAATTTCATCTATCTTTTTACCCTATTTCATTTTCATACTTTTGTAACCCTCTCACGTAGGAAAGCAGGGTTTTTTTGGCCGATTCCGTGCGATTCGTATGCACTCGGTGAAAAGAAAGTCGGATGATGAACAAGTATTTGAGCACTCCACTACAATGGGGTAAGAGGTGGTTGAGTCTGAGGTGGAGAGTTTCATCTTTGCACGCCTTTGTGGGAGTTACTTATGTTCTGTCATGTACAATTGAATCCACTTAACAAAAAAGGTATTTCACATTGATGTCTTTTTGTTGAACCTTCGTTGAAATTGATGTCATTTGTCCTTAAGTCTACAGGTGTCTTCTCTTAGTTGTTTATATTTTTGTAAGAGTGGTGATGAATTATTTCACATACCACTACATGATTTATTTCCATTTATTAAAGTGATGAATTATTTATTGTGATTGATCCCAGAAAAATATATAGTGTTGAGTGTATTGTGTAGGATGTTGTGTTGAAAGGAACTACTCTTCAATTTATTTTAATCTAAGAACGTTGATTTTTTTTTAACCTGCCTATTGAATACCGGGTTTGGTGCGGGATTGGTCGAGACATTGAATGAGGGGTAAATGCTATTTTTATGAGTTATTACTATTGTTTTAATTAATTTTTTTTAACAATTTTTTAAGTGGACCTGTGTATTACTATTTTGTTTTTTGGCTCTCATATAGAGATTGTTTGTGTTTTTTTTTAATTTATTTTTTGTTCGGCTGATATTTTTTTTTTTAGATTGTAGGAGTCGTTTAAAGAGTCAGTTGATGTTAATTTTTTTTTTAAGGATTCTCGTATACAAATTTTTTGTGGTTTTTATCATTATTTTTTGGTGTAGTACAATCTTTTTTTGAAAGGATATATAAAAAAGAATCTTAAAGAAATAAGTTGATGATTTTCTTGGTTAGATTGTTTAGATAATATTTTGATATTGCTTCCCTGATTTTTGATTTTGTTTTTTCAGCGGATATAAAGCGGGGCGATTTACGGGTCTGGGTCAAAATTCCGGGTAATATGATTAAATCCATTCCTCTATATATACTAGTAGGAAACCCGTGCGATGCACGGGAGAACATAAAATTTGAAGAATAAACCAATGCAATGCAGGGAAATGCACCTACAATGTATGTGCAGTGTCTTTTTTTTTTTTTTTTTTTAAATCCAGGAAAAATACAATTTTCTTTGCTTGACATTAAGAATTCTTCATAATTGAATGTAAATAAAGCTAAATAAAACTTCTGCAAAATAAATAAACATCATCCCCTGAACACAACAATGTAAAGAGAAATGAAAATCTTATTCATCATCAAAAGGCCCGCGGGTAAGAGCATGCTTCGCATTGCTTCCAGTCCAAACTGTTAAAATATGTGCAGTCTTCGCACATCCAACCTTCTAAACCTTCTTCATAAGAATCTGCATCATCATCAACTGTTTCGATTCTCGAGTCTACGTCTTCAAGACCGTTTTCAAGTGCTCTAACTAAATGATCAAAGTATTTTCGAGTCACTTCTGTCATTCGAATTAATTTCTCTCTCAAATCGATGAAATCCGGTGTAAGGCTTTTCGCGTTTGCGTATTTCATCACATCTTCTTCTGCACATTGATGTAGCCGCTCTAGATTAGCCTCTGCTTCGCCTTGTGTGAACTTAAAAAAGCATTTTTTTTTCGCCTTGTCCTCGATTGGTATGTAGTATCCATATGCATAAGCCCATTTCAATACCCTCCTGCATTCGATAATTTGCTCCCAAGCTTTCGTTATGTACTCGATATCTGTAATGAAAACTTTTTGAACGTCACATAATTTCTCGAGTAGTCCGTTTTCCAGTTTCTTCAAATGCAAGAGGGATAGTAAGATAGTTTTCTTGAAGATTCATTAACTGCCCATCTCTGGAAAAAAATGTGTATCTCTTTATTGATTATTTAGCTGCCATTCTTTTCTTCTCTTCTTCAGTAAATTTGCCTTCTTTTTTCTCTTCTTTATACTTGTTGCACGCATAGATACCCGACTTGTGTGTTTTCCATGGGCCTAAACACAGCCAGCAAAAGTCATGCTTACATGGAGTTGTGCAAGACATGCATACAACCTTGATTCTTCTCGATCGGCTTCTTGCATTTTGGACACGGCTTCGAATTTGCTAAGATCCATTCTATGTTATTATCTTCGTTGCAGTTTTTATAGTTCCATTTTGTTGCGGTTTCACAATCAACAGGACGGTGGATTTCCTCTAAGCAATTCCAATAGAAACTTTATGAACAATCACACTTGACATCGAAATTCTTGCTTCCTGATATGTATTCAATAGCGTTATCACAATCTGGGGCAGGACACCACTTCAAGTTCTTGTTATTCCAACATAGGATCTCATCAAGTAGCTCCTGTATTTCTTTTCATCCTTCTCTTTCGAAACCAGTTTCAGCATATCTTCACCAATTGCAGCAGAACATGATGTATCGGGGCACCGAATAGACAAACAACCCGGACCATCATTGATCGAAATACTAATATACGAATTCCAGCAAACATTGCAGAATAGATGCCCACATGCAGCTGCACTCATTTGATTTAAATCGAAATCCTCAAAACAAATTCTACACCTAATTGATTCCTGGTTTGACCATTCAAAAACAACGGGACCAGTTAGAAACCCGATCGCTTTACGAATCCGTTCTTCGTCTATAAACCATTCCTCTTTAGTTCTATTCAAGTTCCTGAAGTGCAACAAAAGCAAGATTGCGATTTCTCTAGAAACAGATAAAAATAGCAAACAGAACATACATCAGCATACTGACGTTTCTGAATTCCTTCTACCGATAGGACATCAAAAATTCTTAATGATTTTTTTTGTGCTGCATTTCAAGTAAAGAATTCAACACAACGACATATTCAATCCTCAATCTCAATCTAAAAATTGAAAATTTGTACCGAGCACAAATCCATAAAATTTACGAATAATATTGATAAGTCTATATATAAAACAATGTTTTACCTTTATAATCCTCTTTTTCTGACACTGTCCATCTGCCCTCAAACGCCTCATCAAAAGACTCGTAAAATTTCTGCAATCATAAGATATATAATATAAGAATTTTTGTATAGACAAAGCTCCCAGCAAAATTCACTTCGATTAATAGACCATTAAGTTGTCCACTTACACAAAATCAACCACATAAATGCAACATCTATCCAAAAAGAAAGAAACAACTTACGTCCAAACATTAAGGGTATCATTATGAAGGGAAAAGATGTTGAGAAGTCAATAAGCTGAGGCTTCGAATCCTAAACCAACTCACAAAACAATTTACAAAACAAAATGTGTAGTGCACATACCATTTCCCTAAATTGAATGTGCTTCGCTCCTTCTTCCTCAAATCTCGCCGTAGATGGTTCAGTTATACAAGATTTGATTTTCCAACGATTCTCTATTTATCTGTAGTGCACATACCATTTCCTAAATTGAATGTGCTTCGCTCCTTCTTCCTCAAATCTCGCCGTAGATGGTTCAGTTATACAAGATTTGATTTTCCAATGATTCTCTATTTATCTTTGTTATTTTTCCATTCGATTTGATTTTCCATTTATCTTTGTTATTTTTCCATTTGATTTTCGAATGATTTTCCATTTATCTCAACGTGCTTCGCCAAAGATTTTCGGTTACACAAGATTTGATTTTCCAAAAAAAAAAAAAATTTTTTTTTTTAACGTGCTTCGCTCATTCTTCCTCAAATCTTGCCATATAATGCTTCGGTTACGGAAGATTTGATTTTCCAATGATTCTATATTTATCTTTGTTATTTTTCCATTTGATTCTCTTAAACTATCGTCTTAAAAATAATTAGGAAAAGGTCATAGAGGACAAGTTTACATCTTATTTATGTAAAAAGGACAAAATAATAATGCAAAGGTTGTGAAGGACAAAAAATAATATATATCCAAAAATACCCTTTTTAATTATAACTAGCCTCATTCCTCCATTATCCCAAAATGTAGAAACCCTAGCCTCCATCCTCTGAAACGTTTTCCCCTCTCCTCTTCAGCTTCCTCCGCAGCCGCCACCGCCACCGCCTTCAACGTCTCCGGCTTAATTCGAGGATTCAAACTCAATTGATCCTGCTATATACATTCCTCGGAGAAACGATCGGAAAAAAAAGCAGAGAAAAAAAAACGATCGGATTCACGTTATTCGAGGATTCAAACTCAAAACGTCTCCGGCTTAATTCGAGGATACAAACGCAGAAAGAGAATCCGCCTTCCTCCTCCGCTTGTTTTCAAACGCAAAAAAAAACGCGAGAGAAAAACACCGAGAAGAAGCTTCGAGGATTCAAACTCAAAACTCAATTGATCCGCCTTCTTTTCAAACGCAAAAAAAACGCGAGAAAGAGAATTTTTTGGAAGCAATTTTTTTTCGGTTTTGGAAGCAATTTTTTTAGGTTTTGCTGCATTTCAATGCATTTTTGCAATTTTTTTTAGGTTTTGCTTTGCATTTCGGTTTTGATCAATTGTTGTTGTATGAATCCTCTTGTCTTTATTTTTGTTCTTGAAGAATTGTTGTTGAAGAATTATCAATTGTTTGTTTTTGAGGAATTATCAATGCCTTTTTTGTAATGTTACTACATTTTTGTATGAATGTGCACGATCTTAAGGTACACAAATCATATATTGGGGTTAAAAACTTTCCAAGTAGGGTATAGAAAGAGTAACGTTTTGGCATTTTTTATGAATGTGCGCGATCTTAAGGTACACAAATCACTATTGGGGTTCCCTTCCCAAGTAGGGTATAGAAAGCAATGGAAACACCCTCAAACATAGTAACACATAATGTAGTAACTCGTAGTAACACCAACACGTAGTAACACCAGCACGGCTTTAATGTGAAAAGAAAAAAAAATATTATCATTAAGGGTATTTTTGTACATCTCTTTTTTTTGTCCTATTCTTCATTTAAGATGTAAAGTTGTCCTTTAGGACCACCACCCGAAAAATAATAAACCCATCAGCAATATTATTTCCAACGCCAAATCACTCCGGCGTAGTACAAGAATCCATTTTAAGGTTTCTTTCCTACGCGTATCCTCATTTCTTCGTATCTTAATCACATAATGTTAATGTTGTTGTTGTTTTTTAATCGGGTGAAGGGGCCAGAAGGACAAAAATTTAAATAATTAGGATGTAAGGACAATTTACTTTTATCGTAATTAAAAAGGACAATTTCATAATTATTGGACAAAAATATCCTTGATAGATGAGAAAACACATTAATAAGAAGCAATAAATTTCGGCTATAAATGTGGAGTGATTATGGGGGAATGAATATTCCAAACGGTTATACAATATTTCAATAAATAAATATTTACGGTAAAAAATTGTAGTAACACTTGATAATGATAAATAAGATGTAGCTACAGCCAAAAAATTAGTAGTAACACATAAAAAAAGTTGTAACAACCAATGAATTAGATATAGTTAAAAAAATGTAGTAACACTAAAAAAAATAATTAATAACAACCAATAAAAAATAGATGTAATTACACCAACAAAACAAATATAGTAACACTAAAAAAATGTAGTAGCAAATCAATAAAATAGATGTAGTTACGGCAAAAAATGTAGGAATATTAATAAAAAAAAAGTATAGTTACGTAAAAAAAAAAAACGCAGTAACACATAAAAATAAATATTAACGGACAATGAAATACATGTAGTGACAAAAAAAAAATATAGTAACACTGAAAAACAAGTAGTAACAACTAATAAAATAGATGCAAAAAAGTGTATTAACACTGATATGGACCAATGATTGTAATTGGAGTCATTTTTGCGTAGAATATATGAGAAGTAAATTTTTGTGTCAAAAATGCAGATGAAGTGAATATTTTATTTCTTGTTAAAATCAAATTTGTATAGTCATAATAAATGCCTAAAATAATGGAAAATTGTTTGTGAACAAATGCAATGATTTTTAGAAAAATCAAAACTGTAGATTAATTGAGTAATTTTATCCCTTGATTTCAAAAATATATAGTGATAATGATTTTCCTAAAATCATGGAAAATAGATTGTCGGTTACAATATTTGCTTCCCTAAAGAAAACTGATCTAATTTATTATTATATTTATGACTCTCGAAGAAGTAGATGAGGGTAATTTAGGAATAACCAAGCATTTTGTCCTAATTAAAACTCAATGACCTTTCATCCCTATTTACTAGATAAAATATCTTTCTAGACAAAAATCTATTTTTTAATCTACTCTTTTCTGCAGTTTTTTCCTTGCAAACTACTCACAAGGTGTTTTTTTTTCCTTTCTTCCTTCATCTACTCTTTTCTGCAGTTTTTTCCTTACATACTACTCACAATTCTCGAAGAACAACAAATTGAAAGGTACCAAGTTCATTTTGTAAAAGTATATATTTCTGTAAATTGTTTTTTTTAATATTTAAATGCAGGAGGACTATAGCCAAACACAACAACGACGCCCGGACACATGTTTAAATAGAATATTGAGTTTTCCACCCATGATTATACACATGGTTTCGGTAGGTAGTCAGATATCCATCTGGATATACTATACTTTGAGAAATTTTTATGTGGTATTTTTTGTTCCCTGTTTATATGAATACACCAGATCCCCTTGATTTCTGTAATGATGCATCACTATCTCTCTTATGTATTTTGGGTGCTCGTCTTACCTTGAATCTTCTTACTTCATGTTTTTGCCTATTTTAGTGTTGCAAGTTCCTTACACATGGATTTTTGTTTGAATAGTTTGATTTATGTTTCATGTAAATTGTGATTTAACAATTCATTCTTTTTTCCATTTTTCTGTGAACATTGTGTGAGTGTGTTTTTTTTACCTTTGGTTATTCTGTGGATAATATTTCCTCTTATGTGTGTAGCAGTGGCGGATCCAGGAATTTATTCCAGTGATGTCTCCGGAGTCTAAAACTACATCTTTTATCCAAAAAAAATTCCAATGGGGTCACCGTAGTCTAAAACATCAATTTTTATCGACAAAACGACTTTTAACAACAAAACTATATCGTTTTAATACTAAAAAAAAAAAAATTTATATAAAAATCCAGTAGGGTCACGTGACCTCCCGGGGTACGTGGATCCGCCCTTGGCGTGTAGCAATGTGTAGACAATGAATAGGGGGGCAAGGTTACCGGGGAAATAAGGGAGCTCAATTTCACCATCCAGTTGCATTGTTGTAGTGCGAAGAAGCTAGGTTTTTTTTCTCCTCCATCTTCTACTTGCTTTTGGAATATGGTGCGAATATGCGTTTCATAAATGGTTTGGCCTTTAATTAAAACTTCACTCTTAATGCTTTGTTCTTTTAGAATAATTATACACGATGTAGTCTATGTATAATTATTCTAAAAGAACAAAGCATCATGTAGTAGTATCTGACTCTTTTGTGTGATGTACTGTAGCATCAATTATTGCATTGGAGTTCCCATAATACAGGGACGAGCAGACCATGATATCCAATAGACCCGTCAGCCCTTCCGAATACCCAAGATAGGTAAAATACTAAAATGCTTTATACATAGATTTTTTAAATCTTTCTTAGTTTCATATATATTGGTAATTCAAAGTGTGTGTTTTATTTATTTATTAGTGATATATATATATATGGGCGCCGTTTGTTAATTTGTTAATTAGAGGGATGACAAATTACAATAATATTGTTTGGAGATGATGGTAGGATATTTAATTTGCCTTTTTGGATTGGTGTAGGTAGATTTGAGTTCACATATTCGGTTCGGGTAGGTACTATCAGCTTCCCTCCCTATAATTGTATCACTGAATTCTCGCGGGGTTTTACTTATTTCAAGTACGTACTTTCGGAAATATATAGACAATCAAAATGATGTGTTATTTAGGATTTCTTCTTTCTAATGTCTTGTTTATTGAACAGGTGGATTCTTGAGATCCGTAAATACAACTGTAAAAAGTATTTTGAGATCTAATATAAGTAAATAGCCAACTATTTTGCTTCCTTATTTACGGATATTTACTTCCGACACATTTTCCACACGACGCGTGATGAGAGTCAACCCTCCTACGCATTTCACACTTTTATAGCATTTCGGGGCATTATTTTTACCATTTAGATGCTATCTCACGCTACTTTCAACACTCACGTTTCCACATCCGCACTTAACCGAAAATCTCATTTTTATCGTTGATATGTGGACTTGTAGGTTTATCTTGTGGAGATTGAACGCATACAAACTGTTTGATATATTGCCGCAGTCAGTAAGTCTGTATCCATCTTTCTTGAAACTCTTTTGCATATTTATCTTCTCTTTTGAATTTGTGAAAACTTTATGATAATGCTTAAATAATATGATATTTCTGACTTAATGCTCGACTCATATTTGAACTGCTTTCTGATTCTTGAGCTATTGGGCATGTACGTTAAACCGACTCATATTTGAACTGCTTAAATAATTTGTGAAAACTCGTTATTGTCATTATAGTTCAGAGTCGGTTTAACTTCCCTAACACGTACTTGTAATTGCAGCTGAAAAGGCGTCGGACTACAACTTACAAGACCTTACACATAGGAATGAAACTGGAAACAGATTTTTACCCTTGTCCAATGCCTAATCCTAATGTCCACTGCAATAATCACTCTGATTGCCCAGCGGATAAATTTTGTATATGTGATGATGAAGATCATAACAAAACTTTCGTTTGCGTCACGATCGATAATTAATCTAGGGAAATGACTGAGATATGCATGCCTAGAAATTTTCTCGGGCGTTTCTCCAATCTAAATACCATGCATTTCACCATTTGAAAAACTTCTCGATCTCCTCTTCTCGGCGGTTTACAGGAAAAAATTTCCGCCATCCACCATTAAATTCGTGTGTCATGTATTGTCGGTCTATATATATTTCTTAACGTGTGATATTATATTCTACAAAATAAAACTTGTCAAATATTGTAATATCCCGATTTTCGAATAAAGGGCAATTCGGTCCTTTAATAAATCGGAATATTGTGTTCCTTTGTTTTAAAGGTTTCATAAAAGAAAAAGGGATAATTAGGGACTTAAATAATAATTAGAGATAATTGGGATTTATAAAAAGGGATATAATCCTAATTATTAACCTAGTTGTTATTTTGTAAAAAAAAAAAAAAGGAGTAGCCGCATCTTTTCTTTGAGGAGAGCCGCAAGTTTTAAAAAAAAAAGGGGGAAAGAAGCTTTTGAAGCCCAAGGTTAATCCGTCGTTCGTTTGAACAGATTCATCAAGAGAAAAAGGATCACCGCTACAAGAGGATCGTTTGGATACCAACAATCCTTAGAACCGTTATCGTAAGTTTTTAACATCGTTTTCGTTTTAGGGTTGATCATCTTTTACCTGCGTTTCTGCGTTTATCGGCATCGTAGTGATTAGCTTTTGGTGTTAATCGTTTATAGGATTGGTGATAAAGGGTTAAACTTTTTAAAGTTGAAGCTTGGAGTGTGTACCACGCAAAATCGAGGTAACGTGGTTTTCTTATCGTATGGCTAAGTTCTCGTAAGGTTGTAGGCAATTTTGTATGGTTTTCTCGCCGTTTTTAGGCGTTAAAAATCGAGTCTTGGGTTGCATATGGGATGGAGATCGCAGAGAAAAGTTGCAGAAATTCTGGGAAAATCCCAGGTGGACGGGCGTCTGCCTTTTCAGACGGGCGTCCGGTTCCTCTGCAAGTCGAACGAGCGTCCAGTTCTATTGGACGGGCGTTCAGAGTGAAATTTTGATTCAGGATGTAACAGCGTCTGGGTGGACGGGTGTCCAGCCTTTTTGGACGGGCGTCCAAATCCAAACGGGCGTTTGCCCTGGCCAAACGGGCGTTCGACCTGGGGCTTTCAGTTTTTATCGTTTTGTAATGTCAGCTTGGGTTCAGGCTTTATGATTTTGTCTTTATTTCATAACCTTACGTGACAAAGCTCTGAACTAGCTTCTGGTGCGTTTAGTTCCGGCACCACATGGATTCCCTAAAAAGATGAAGTGTGGGACCACCGAAAGCTTCGGATTTGCCTTGTACTTCGATAAGCTAGGGTTTATCGATGTCTGTGTAATTGCTAGGGCTTGTCCGTGTCTAGAGGTCTAAGTACGAGGGTAGGAAGTGTGAGGGAGCTTACCTGAAAACACTTAGGTGGCTAGTTAAACATCTAATCAAACGTATGTGTTAGATTAAAATCTTAAACATCATGCAATACTTGGTAAGGCATAGTACAATATCGCGATGTGTCCTCTGACCAGACAAAGTAGATTGTACCCACGCCGGTCAATCGATTGGCCAGACAAAGCGTCGGTGCATTCTGCCGGTCATCACACCATCGGGACTCAGATATTCCCGGGGCTACTAGAGCGTGTCTCTAAGTAGGTTGCACCCAGTTGTCCTAGTACATCCTATTACTAGGCGTAGTGCCCTTGTTATTCATGATGTAACAAACTTGAGCTAAGATAGATACCCTTGGAACCTCATGTTATGCTATGAACATAATATGATAGTTAGCTAGGATTAATAACGGAAATGAATTAATAAAAGACGACGTTGCTTTTATTTCTTTATGAGATCATGGTTATACGATCTTCTACACGTTACTGAGTACTTTTGTACTTACCCCGTTACGTTATCTTTGTCTTTCCCTTTCCCCAAAGAAGATGAACAGGTGGTTACCGCTGATGAGTTCCTTGATGACGAGGACGTTTGAGTTGGAGTTTGAAGGCTTAGATCGTTTAGATGTTTTCTTTTCATAAACAGTTGTTTCAAGTTTTGAATAATGTTGTTCTTCCTTTTGGATTAGTTACCTTTGACCCTTTTGGATTTAATTTTGGATGATTAGTTCTTTGAATGGATTTTAGATTTTTCACAGCATTGATTACCGTTTGTTGCGATCGTTTGGTTTCCCGAGTTGCCGAGTTGTTTTATCTTCCGCGTCGTTTGGATTCTGATGTATGACGTAAGGCTTGCATGTATTATTGAGTTTTATTTGATAATATATGTGCCGAGCGCTCTTTCCGGATAAGGACTCGGTGTCCGGAAACGGGGCGTTACAGTTGGTATCAGAGAGAAAGGTTTTCCTTGCTGTGTAGGACTTGATTTTTCTTTAAGATAAGGTTAGAGCTTTAGTAACCCCTCTCTTTCTTGGCTACAGGATGGTGCTTACTAGAGGAGGAGCTAGTTCGTATAACGCCGAGGCGATAATACCCGGACAAGTAACGCGAGACGGATTTTACCGAGGTTGTGGTTCCGAGAAGGAGGAGGAGTGGACCGGCTACTCGGGTTCCTCCGGTCACTCAAGTGAACAACCCCCTAGTCATGGTGGAAATCAAGGACCAAGTAATTCGTTAGAGGTCGAGTGGAACAAGCGGGTCCTTCAAGGTTTAGCACCCGCGTACCGGTTCTACATCGGCCCCAAGGACCACCACTTGGACCGGGTTGGGACTTTCTAACCCACCGGCCGCCGGTTCTTCGCTTATCCACGGTATCCATGTTTCCGTCTACACCGTTGAGTTTCACTCCTCAGCCGATAGTTCGACCTCCACCACCACCTAGATCGAGTTCTTTCGTAGCACCTGGCTACACCCAGCGGCAGCAGAGTTATCAGAATGCCCCACCGGTACTGCAGCAGTTTCAGCACCAGCAGTTTGGGGGTTACGATAGACCAATAGACTGGTATGAGAAGGTGAAGAAGCACAGGGTACCAGAGTTTTTCGGTAATGTTGAGCCGGCGAGCGAGCGGACTTGTGGCTTCGTCGTTTTGAAAAGGCATGCGAAAACATGAGGGCCCCGAATCCGAATGGGCTCGGTTGGCGGTATCCTTGTTGGCGGTAATGCAGAGAGTTGGATGGAGTCTTATGAGCAAGCTAATCCTAGAATCACGATTGGGCGGTATTCAAGAATTTGTTCTATCGGAATACTTCCCTAGAACGGCACAAAATGCAAAGGCCAACGAGTTTCGAGTTTAAAACGGGGAAGAAATACTACGGTGACACGGTACTCGCGAAGTTTCATGAGTTGGGCAGGTTCTATCCCGAGATTATGAAAAGTGAGGAAAAGAAGATAGACAAGTTTATGGAAGGGTTGTCCCATGATGTGGCGAAAGGTATGCTTGGAGATAGACCGACGAGTATGGCAAGCGTCATGGATAGAGCATTGACAGCGGAAAGGTTTGCCAACAGGCCGACAGTTGTAGTTGGGGACAAGAGGCCATTCTCAAATTTTCAAGGAGGTAATAGAGGGGCGCCACAACAAAATGTTAAGAAGACAGGGAGTTCAGCAGCGAAGAGTTCGACAAGTGGAACACCACCGGTTTGTGCTAAGTGTAAGCACACTCGGGTGATTGCATGGCAGGTAGCACGAGTTGTTTCCACTGTGGGGAAGTGGGACATTACTCGAGGGCGTGTCCTAAGAAAATCTCTCAAGGAAATCGACACGGGGAGGACGAGGTAACCGGCGGGGCAATCGTCCTATGGGTAGCGTACCGCTTCGTATCTTTGCGGCGGATGCGAACCGGAGGAGCTAGATGACCTTGTGGTGACGGTACTTTCTCGGTGTTTGTGTTTCTTATAAATATTTAATATGATATAGCGCGCATATGATATTACATATTTGTACGTAAATGGATTCACTTGTTAGGTACCATAATCATAGATAATCTAGCGGTTTCGGCTACTGTTTGATACCGGAGCTTCGGGAACCTTTGTTTCTCCAAGGATAGTTAAGAAGTTGAACCTACCGCTTAAGGAGTTGGAGAGACCCTTGAGTATATCCACCCCTTTGGGCCGAGTCACCGATGTGCTCAAGTCACACCCTCCCGACATTAGAGTTGGGACTTACAAGTGCCGGCATGCTCGACGGTGTTGGATTTCTCGGACTTCGATGTTATCCTAGGCATGGACCGGTTGTCTAAGAACCATGTCTATATGGATTGCAAAGGCAAGAGAGTAATCTTTAAGGTTCCAAGAAAATCGGCTAAGACTTTTCGGGGTATCGTATACAAGCCTAGCAAGAAACGATCCGATCATCTCGGCGATTAAAGCTTTAAAAGCCTTGAGGCAGGGTTGCCAAGGTTTTGTGGTGTACGCGCTAGATAAGGAAAAGCTCAAACCCGAGTTAGGAGAGACTCGTGTGGTTAAAGAATTTCCTGAAGTCTTCCCAGAAGATTTGCCAGGACATATGCCTAATAGGGCCATTGAGTTTGAGATCGAGTTGATCGCGGGTGCTTCACCGATGCTAAAGCACCATACGGGATGGCACCACCGAGTTGAAAGAGTTGAAGATTCACTTAAGGAGATGTTAGAGAAAAACATCATCCAAATAAGTACATCACCGTGGGGAGCACCGGTTTTGTTTGTAAAGAAGAAAGATGGGAGTATGCGCTTGTGCATCGATTACGAGAGTTGAATAAACCGACAATCAAGAATAAGTATCCTTTACCAAGGATTGACGATCTGTTCACCATTGCAAGGTAAGAAGGTGTTCTCTAAGATTGATCTTAGGTCCGGTTACCATCGCTTGAAGATCAAGGTGTCGGATATACCTAAGACACCTTCGGTACGAGGTATGGACATTATGAGTTTTTGGTCATGCCGTTTGGACTCACTAATGCTCCATCGAAATTCATGGATTTGATGCAAAGAGTTTTCATGCCTTATCTCGATAAGTTTGTGATAGTCTTCATAGATGATATCTTGGTATACTCTAAAGATGTGGAAGAGCATGAGGAACATCTAAGGATAGTTCTACAGACCTTAAAAGAGAACAAACCGTATGCCAAGTTTTCTAAGTGTGAGTTTTGGTTGGACCAAGTTAGTTTTCTTGGGCATATAGTTTCTGGAAAAGGTATTAAGGTGGATCCAGCAAAGATAGAAGCCGTTTCTAAGTGGCCAAGACCGACATCGAACGAATAAATAAGAAGTTTCTTGGGTCTAGCAGGTATTACCGGAAGTTTGTAAAGGATTTCTCCAAGATAGCTACACCTCTTACGAGACTTACTCGAAGAACGTTAAGTATGAGTGGACCGATGAATGTGAGGAGGCCTTTCGGACTTTGAAAGAAAAGTTGACCACAACTCCGTGTGTTGGCTTTACCGGAAGTTTTTGGTAACTACGACGTGTATACGGATGCATCGGGTCAAGGTTTGGGTTGTGTATTGATGCAACGGGAAAGGTGATTGCTTATGCATCTAGGCGGCTAAAGGTGCATGAGAAGAATTACCCTACACACGACCTAGAGTTGGCGGCGGTAGTGTTTGCTCAAGCTTTGGAGACACTATTTGTATGGTGTCAAGACAAGGATCTTCACGGATCATAAGAGTCTTAAGTTCTTCTTTACTCAGGAGAATCTTAACATGAGACAAAGAAGATGGTTAGAGTTCGTGAAGGACTACGACTTGGACATTCAATACCACCCGGGTAAGGCGAATGTCGTAGCTGATGCACTTAGCCGGAGAGCGGTTAATGCTATCACTACCTTACAAGAAGTTGTGGATCAGTTGGATAGAATGCAGATTGAAGTGGTTGAGCAGAAGGATGAAGACCAGTTTTTGGCGCCATTGATGGCGAGGTCAGATCTACTAGATGAGATACGGTTTAAACAAGATAAGGACCCAGTGATGGTTAATTTGAAGCGTGTGGCCCGAGAAAAACCTACAGTGGGTTATCAGTTGGACAAGAGTGGTTATCTTTGGTATGGAGACCGTTTGTGTGTACCAGATGTGGATGGTCTAAGAGAGAAGGTTATGGATGAGGCTCACAAGATTGCTTTTGCGGTTCACCCCGGAGCCACTAAGATGTATAGAGATCTCGAGGAAAGATACTGCGGTGGCCTGGTATGAAGTTAGGGATCGCGAGTTCGTGGCGAGATGCGATACATGTCGAGGGTGAAAGCGAACATAAAAGGCCGGGAGGTTTGCTCGAAACCTTTGGAGTTACCGGAATGGAAATGGGAGAATATCACGATGGATTTCATCACCGGTTTGCCTAATACGAAGGGCGGTCATGACATGATTTGGGTGATTGTGGATAGACTTACCAAATCAGCCCATTTCTTGCCGTGTAAGGTAGACATGCCTATAAAGAAGTTCGCTACTATGTACATCGACAATATAGTGAAGCTTCATGGTGTGCCTTTATCTATTGTATCCGACAGGGATAGTAGATTCATCAGTCGCTTTTGGAAAGGTCTGCAGAAAGCCTTTGGAACGAAGACCGATTTGAGTACAGCGTTTCATCCTCAGACGGATGGACAGTCCGAGAGAACGATTCAGACTCTCGAGGATATGCTTAGAGCTTGTGTTCTGGATGCCGGAGGTTCATGGATAGATTACCTCAACTTGGCGGAGTTTGCTTACAATAATAGTTACCATGCAAGTTCGGGTATGCCACCTTTTGAGGCCTTGTACGGTAGGAAGTGTAGAACTCCACTTTACTGGGATGAAGTTGGAGAGAAGCACATCACAGGGCCGGAGATGGTTCAGCAAGCCAAGGAGAAGATTGAGTTGATAAGGAAGAATCTGAAAGCTGCTCAAGATCGTCAGAAGAGTTGGGCCGATGTTAGAAGAAGACCGCTAGAGTTTGAGGTCGGGGATAGAGTTTACCTTCGAGCATCTCCAATGAAGGGTGTCAAGAGGTTTGGTCAGAAAGGGAAGCTAAGTCCGAGATACGTAGGACCTTTTGATATCATCGAAAGAGTTGGAAAGTTGGCTTATAAACTACGGTTGCCGAATCGATGTCTCGTGTGCAATGTCTTCCACGTATCAATGCTTAAAAAGTGTTTATCAAAAGTGGATGTGGAATCGAAATTGATCCGGAGGTGTTACAAGACAACCTATCATACGTGGAAAAGCCGATCAAGATTCGGACGAAAGGAAAGAATGATCAAGAGGCGAATGATCCCGTTAGTGTTAGTGCAGTGGAGCAACCATGCACCGACGGAAGCCACTTGGGAAGTGGAAGCGGACATGATAGACGAGTTCCCAGAGTTCCCTCATCTTCCAGGTATGTTCTAGTTTCGAGGACGAAACTCCTCTTAAGGGGGGAGGAATGTAATATCCCGATTTTCGAATAAAGGGCAATTCGGTCCTTTAATAAATCGGAATATTATGTTCCTTTGTTTTAAAGGTTTCATAAAAGAAAAAGGGATAATTAGGGACTTAAATAATAATTAGAGATAATTGGGATTTATAAAAAGGGATATAATCCTAATTATTAACCTAGTTGTTATTTTGTAAAAAAAAAAAGGAGTAGCCGCATCTTTTCTTTGAGGAGAGCCGCAAGTTTTAAAAAAAAAAGGGGGAAAGAAGCTTTTGAAGCCCAAGGTTAATCCGTCGTTCGTTTGAACAGATTCATCAAGAGAAAAAGGATCACCGCTACAAGAGGATCGTTTGGATACCAACAATCCTTAGAACCGTTATCGTAAGTTTTTAACATCGTTTTCGTTTTAGGGTTGATCATCTTTTACCTGCGTTTCTGCGTTTATCGGCATCGTAGTGATTAGCTTTTGGTGTTAATCGTTTATAGGATTGGTGATAAAGGGTTAAACTTTTTAAAGTTGAAGCTTGGAGTGTGTACCACGCAAAATCGAGGTAACGTGGTTTTCTTATCGTATGGCTAAGTTCTCGTAAGGTTGTAGGCAATTTTTTGTATGGTTTTCTGCTGTTTTTAGCTGTTAAAAATCGAGTCTTGGGTTGCATATGGGATGGAGATCGCAGAGAAAAGTTGCAGAAATTCTGGGAAAATCCCAGGTGGACGGGCGTCTGCCTTTTCAGACGGGCGTCCGGTTCCTCGAACGAGCGTCCAGTTCTATTGGACGGGCGTTCAGAGTGAAATTTTGATTCAGGATGTAACAGCGTCTGGGTGGACGGGTGTCCAGCCTTTTTGGACGGGCGTCCAAATCCAAACGGGCGTTTGCCCTGGCCAAACGGGCGTTCGACCTGGGGCTTTCAGTTTTTATCGTTTTGTAATGTCAGCTTGGGTTCAGGCTTTATGATTTTGTCTTTATTTCATAACCTTACGTGACAAAGCTCTGAACTAGCTTCTGGTGCGTTTAGTTCCGGCACCACATGGATTCCCTAAAAAGATGAAGTGTGGGACCACCGAAAGCTTCGGATTTGCCTTGTACTTCGATAAGCTAGGGTTTATCGATGTACGTGTAATTGCTAGGGCTTGTCCGTGTCTAGAGGTCTAAGTACGAGGGTAGGAAGTGTGAGGGAGCTTACCTGAAAACACTTAGGTGGCTAGTTAAACATCTAATCAAACGTATGTGTTAGATTAAAATCTTAAACATCATGCAATACTTGGTAAGGCATAGTACAATATCGCGATGTGTCCTCGACCGGACAAAGTAGGCATGTACCCACGCCGGTCAATCGATTGGCCGGACAAAGCGTCGGTGCATTCGCCGGTCATCACACCATCGGGACTCGGATATTCCCGGGGCTACTTAGAGCGTGTCTCTAAGTAGGTTGCACCCGATTGTCCTAGTACATCCTATTACTAGGCGTAGTGCCATTGTTATTCATGATGTAACAAACTTGAGCTAAGATAGATACCCTTGGAACCTCATGTTATGCTATGAACATAATATGATAGTTAGCTAGGATTAATAACGGAAATGAATTAATAAAAGACGACGTTGCTTTTATTTCTTTATGAGATCATGGTTATACGATCTTCTACACGTTACTGAGTACTTTTGTACTTACCCCGTTACGTTATCTTTGTCTTTCCCTTTCCCCAAAGAAGATGAACAGGTGGTTACCGCTGATGAGTTCCTTGATGACGAGGACGTTTGAGTTGGAGTTTGAAGGCTTAGATCGTTTAGATGTTTTCTTTTCATAAACAGTTGTTTCAAGTTTTGAATAATGTTGTTCTTCCTTTTGGATTAGTTACCTTTGACCCTTTTGGATTTAATTTTGGATGATTAGTTCTTTGAATGGATTTTAGATTTTTCACAGCATTGATTACCGTTTGTTGCGATCGTTTGGTTTCCCGAGTTGTCGAGTTGTTTTATCTTCCGCGTCGTTTGGATTCTGATGTATGACGTAAGGCTTGCATGTATTATTGAGTTTTATTTGATAATATATGTGCCGAGCGCTCTTTCCGGATAAGGACTCGGTGTCCGGAAACGGGGCGTTACAAATATGGCAATGCAATGATATGTTTAGTGTGATATATGTTTCTTGTGTTTTAATTAATGCAATTGTTGTCATTTGAATTTAAAGGTGGATTGTGGTTGATAGGATTATAATATATATATATATATATATAGTACGTGTTTAATGAAGTTAAAAAGTGTATTTGGATTTGTGTTACAACTTATAACATGTACTACCTCCGTCCCAAAATATAAATTCATTTATAATTTTTCACACAGATTAAAAAAGTTGGTTAAATTGGTTATAATATGCCATTAATTTTGATGAAAAAAGACTAAAATGACCTTTGACCGTTATTAATGCAAAGTAATGAAAAGTGTGTGAGTGTATAATAAATGAGGGTAAAAGGAGAAAAATGTAATTAATAAATGCTTCATTGATTATCTAAATGAACTTATATTTTGGGATAAATCCAAAATGCTAAACGGACTTATATTTTAGGACGGAGGTAGTACCTTTTATGGATGCCATCTATGCAATTTTCTTAGTGGGTTGATTTGGAGGACACAGTTTCAGTGTAAATTTGAAAAGTGAATCACAGAGACTCGGGCTACACTTTGGTGTGCATGGTGTTGTGTACACTTCACACCATGATCTTTGATGTAAATATGTGTCACACACAATGATAAACATTATGAAAATATGTATTCACTTTGTTGTGACAATTTTATACATTCAAGTGCAGATCATATCATCTATGTTGGACCATCTTGTATGCACATTTTATCTATGATCAAGAATTAAATTTTAAGAAGAAAAAAAAAAGGTCAAAAGCGGAGCATAATTTTTTAAATTGTGTCGAAATAAGTATGATTTGATACTCCATATTCAATAAAATCTAAGATAAAATATTGGACCACTTAATTTGTAAAATTTTATATCCTTGTTTTTTAAATATTCTCATTTTTTTAAAAATATATATTTGATTGGTGAAAGATACATGACAACGGAGTTTATAACGCCATTTCTCAAGTCATATACTATGCTTTGATTTTCTTCATGGATTTGCAGTGAAGAAATGAAAATGGAGCTTATGGGCCAAGCATGGAGTTAGACACCTTATTATTATCTTCTGGGCCTTGCATGGTTTTATGCTGTCTATATGGGCTTGTAATGGTCTAATGTAATTTAGACGGCTTCTATCTATACCATATTTTTACATTGACATCACGGTTACTCTCGACATTTAAAAAATTACTTCGAACACCAATATTATTTCTCGTGCAAATAACATCAGTGACACTGACATTACTTTCATAATATAACGTCCTTGGCACTGGCGTTACTTTTCTAAAATAACGTCGGTAACACTGAAATTATAGTTATAAAAGTGTAACTGTTGGATAACGTCTGATCGACTGACGTTATTTTTGAAAATAAACGTCGGTGGCATTGACGTTCATAGTGTGGTGGCGGAATTAAAAAAAATAAAATAAAATAAGTGTTAAGTTGTGCTACACATTTCTAGAAAAAAGAAAATAAATATCAAGATTGTATGAAAACTCTAGAAATACATTTCTAGAATAGAAGCTTCTAGATATGTAAGACTCTAGAATAAATATCTAAGTATTTGGCTAGAGTAGAAGCTATTAGATGCATGTAGGGATTACTCAAAATCAAGAAATGTCTAGAACATCCTATTAGACACTTGAACTATCCAATGGGGGCTATAAATAGCACCACCACCATGTACTTAAGTAACCAACCAATCAAGCAATCAATACAATAAAATTCATTTCTACAATCTCTCCAACTTATCAATTCTTTTCCATCTCACACTCGTCATCCTAGCCTTCTTCATTCAACTTACTACAAAAATTCTAACAAGTGGTATCAGAGCTTGGTTTCGACACAACTACAACTGGGCGAAATCAACATCATGGCAGATTACACACTCCGCTCATCCATTCCGGTTCCAATTTTCCGGGGTGAAAATTTCGACTATTGGTTCATTAAAATGAGAACCTACTTTTGCGCTCAAGATTTATGGGATATCGTAAGTAAGGGATTTAGCATCCCCGACGACATCTCAAATTTATCTACCGCACAAAAGAAAGAACTCAAGGAGAATCAACAGAAAGATGCTCAAGCATTATTAGCCCTTCAGTTAAACTTGACTGAAGAATTGTTTCCAAGAATCATGAGTGCCAAGACGTCTAAAGAAGCAATGGATAAGTTGCAGGAGGAGTTTCAAGGCAATGAAAAGGTACGAGTCTCAAAACTCCATTCATTGAGGAGAAATTTAGAGAATTTAAAAATGAAAGAGTCAGAGAATGCTAAAGACTACTACACAAGAGTAGATTCATTAGCAAATCAATTGCGGGTGAATGGAGAAGACGTCCCAGAGAAGAAATTTGTGGAAAAAATATTAATTACATGTACAGAAAAATATGATCCAATCATTACAGCTATTGGGCAATCAAAAGATTTGGAAAAATTTTCTGCTTTAGAATTGATGGGGTCTTTAGAAGCTCATGAAAATAGATTGGAAAGGCGTCATGAAGGCACAACTGAAAATGCTTTTCAATCTAAGTTCAAAACGCCGTCACAAAAATCAAAACAAAATGATCGGAGATCAAATGAAGGTTCTAAAAATACAGAGCTTCCAAACAAAACATTTTCTCCTTGCGGTATATGCAAGAGGAAAAGCCATTTGGAGAAAGACTTGTTGGTTTAAAGGAAAACCACAATGCAAAAATTGCAAGAAATTTGGTCACGTCGAGAAGGTATGTCGATCAAAAAGGATCCATCAAGTTAACTTTTCGAAGAAAAGGACGTCGAAGACAATCTCTTCTATGCCCGTCAAGTAGCAATAGAGAGGAAAAGAAAGATACATGGTATCTTGACAGTGGTTGCAGCAATCACATGACAAAAGATGAATCTATATTTTGCCATCTTGAAAAATTCAAGACAAATATTAAGATAGGAAATGGCGACTTTATGGAGGCTATCGGAAAAGGCACTATTGTCATTAACACAAAGAAGGGCAAGCGATACATAAATGAGGTGCTCTTGGTTCCGAGTATAGATCAAAATCTATTGAGTGTCGGGCAAATGATGGAGAAAGGATACTCGTTACATTTTGAAGGAGATTCTTGTACAATAGATGATAAGAAAGATAAATCCCTTCATATTGCAAAAATAAAAATGAAGGAAAAACGATGCTTTCCGATCCAATGGAATTGTGCAAGAGATGTCGCAATGAAGGCACAAGTTGACGACTCGTGGTTATGGCACAGAAGGCTTGGTCACTTCAATTTCAATGGATTAAGAATACTACATCAGAAGAACATGATGAAAGACCTACCAACTATAAAGGCACCCGATCGTGTTTGCGAAGGATGCATGCTCGGGAAACAACATCGACAACCATTTCCTGTTGGAAAAGCTTGGAGAGCGAATGAGCCATTAGAATTGGTGCACACGGACGTTTGTGGCCCAATGCGCACTCCTTCACATGAACAAAATAGGTACTTCATTCTCTTCATTGATGATTTTACCAGAATGACATGGGTTTATTTTATGCGTGAAAGATCGCAAGTATATGAAATATTTAATAAATATAAGGCCTATGTCGAGAAACAAAGTGGTCACTATATGAAGACCATAAGAAGTGATCGAGGCATAGAATACACATCTAAAGAATTCAACAAGTTCTGTGAAGATGAAGGCGTGGAGCATCAATTGACAGTTGGATAAGCTCCAGAACAAAATGGTGTGTCAGAACGTAAAAATAGAACGATTATGGAGACAAAGACAAGAGCTATGCTAATGGAGAAAGGCCTTCCGAAAACATTTTAGGCGAGAGCGGTGCATACCGCAATCTACTTGCTAAACGTATGTCCAACCAAAGCCGTTCGGGACAAAACACCATTCGAAGCCTGGAGTGGGCGAAAGCCATCAGCAAAACATCTTAGAGTCTTCGGCTCCATCTGTTATGTTCACATTCCAAATGAGAAAATGAGTAAGCTGGATGAAAAGACAAAGAAAGGGATTTTCTAAGGCTATAGTACACAATCAAAAGGTTACCGTGTTTATAGCTTAAGAACAAGAAAGCTTATTGCCAGCCGAGATGTTGAATTTGACGAGGATGCAAGCTTCAATTGGGAAACAGAGGAAGTTGAAAGGAAAACTATTAATATGGCACCACTTTTACGAACCAACGAAGAAGACAACCGTCAACCAGAATCACCAGCTCATGCTATCATTGAAGAAACATCACAAGATAAAGGTTCTTCTCCAGAGACACCACCAAGGAAAACAAAATCCTTGAGTGAGATATATGAGAGATGCAATCTCACCTTGATAGAACCAGGAAGTTATGAAGAAGCTTCCAAAGAAGAAGTTTGGATAAAAGCAATGGAAGAAGAAATTAAGATGATAAACAAGAATGAAACGTGGGAGCTAGTAAGTCCATCTCCAGACAAAGAGGTCATCGGTGTTAAGTGGGTCTATAAAACAAAGCTTAATCCTGATGGCTCCATCCAAAAACACAAAGCAAGGCTTGTAGCCAAAGGCTACTCTCAACAGTTTGGAGTGGATTACAACGAGACATTTGCTCCTGTTGCACGATTGGATACGATACGTGCATTTTATTGCCCTCTCTGCAAAAAAAAGGATGGAAAATCCATCAGCTGGATGTAAAATCAGCATTTCTCAATGGATACCTTGAGGAAGAAATTTACGTGGAGCAGCCTCAAGGATTTATCGTGAAATGAGAAGAAGACAAAGTACTAAAGTTAAAGAAAGCTTTATACGGGCTCAAGCAAGCCCCACGGGCTTGGTATAGCAGAATTGATAATTACTTCATCACGCAAGGTTTCAGGATGAGCAAAAGCGAGCCTACACTTTACATTAAGACACGAGATTCAAGTGACAGACTTATTGTTTCCTTATACGTTGATGATCTCATCTTTACGGGAAACAATGAGGACATGATCAAGAGTTTTAGACAAGACATGATGAGGATGTTCGAAATGACAGACTTGGGATTAATGCACTACTTCCTTGGAATCGAGGTAAACCAAAAACAAAATGGGATTTTCATTTCCCAAAAGAAATATACAGATAGTCTTCTTGAAAAGTTCAAGATGAAAGGGTGCAAGAGTGTTGCAACTCCACTTGAAAGCAAATCACTCAAGAGTGAAGATAGTACGCCAAGGGCAGATTGTACCGTCTATCGGCGTCTCATTGGAAGTTTACTCTATCTAAAACTACAAGACCTGACATTATATTTGCAACAAGTTATCTCTCCAGGTTCATGCAATGCCCAAGTCAAGTTCACTTCGGAGCAGCTAAAAGAGTGCTAAGATATCTGCAAGGCACAAAGGATTATGGCATTTGGTATGGATCCAGTCCTGACTCAAAATTGATTGGGTACACTGATAGCGATTGGGCAGGATCATCAGATGATAAAAGCACATCTGGCTATGCATTCACTTTGGGCTCAGGAATATTCTCTTGGGCAACAAAAAAGCAAGACACAATAGCAATATCAACGAAGCGAAAGCGAGAATATGTAGCGACGGCATTGACAACATGCCAAGCTATATGGCTCAAACGGATACTTGAGGACATGGGGGAGCCTCAAGATGAAGCAACATTGATCTACTGTGACAGCAATTCGGCAATTTCAGTGGCGAAAAACCCAGTATTTCACAACAAGACTAAGCACATAACAATCAAGTACCACTTCATCAGAGAAGCTGTGGCCAATAAAGAAATAGAGGTCATGCATTGCAGGAGTGAAGAACAGTTAGCCGACATATTCACAAAAGCACTACCAAGAGACAAGTTCGAGCTATTGCGATAAAAGATTGGGGTCACTGAAATGTGTACCAAGGAGGAGTGTTAAGTTGTGCTACACATTTCCTTGAAAAAGAAAATAAATATCAAGATTGTATGAAAACTCTAGAAATACATTTCTAGAATAGAAGCTTCTAGATATGTAAGACTCTAGAATAAATATCTAAGTATTTGGCTAGAGTAGAAGCTACTAGATGCATGTAGGGATTACTCAAAATCAAGAAATGTCTAGAACATCCTATTAGACACTTGAACTATCCAATGGGGGCTATAAATAGCACCACCACTATGTACTTAAATAACCAATCAATCAAGCAATCAATACAATAAAATTCATTTCTACAATCTCTCCAACTTATCAATTCTTTTCCATCTCACACTCATCATCCTAGCCTTCTCCATTCAACTTACTACAAAAATTCTAACAATAAGGATGCCGAAAGCCACTGATGTGATCCGTAGCCGAATCATATCCGAAAATGCCCGAGGACTTGACTGAAGGCACCAATAAGATGAGCACCGTGACCCTTAACTAACATGTAGCCAAAAACCTTGGTATAATGGACACCCACAAGGTTCGCTCACAACCTCGATAAGTCCCGTTTGGAATCCACCAAAACCAACGTGAGAAAACTCACCAAGCTTAAAAGCTTCAAATATACTATATCAAAATTTGTCTGTCCAAAAATGATTACAACTAAAGCCTTTTTATAGGCTAGAATAAAAGAAATAAAACAGCTCATAACCGATGTGGGACAAAAATAAATAATAGAAATATAAAATAAAATAAACCTAATAAATAATAATAAAAGTCTACTAAAATCTGCCACAAAAACAATGTGGGATAGACGAGAAAATAAATAGGCTCCAAGCCACAACGTCTCATCTGCGATCACATCATTCCCTCCCGGTTGGAAATGATTCGTCCTCGAATCAATAGGACATCATAAAACTCAGCCTCACGCACCAATCTCGAACAAGGCACGGAAAACGTCAATGATATGCCTAGGTCAAAGATAATGCATAAATACAACTCCACAGCAACAGCTTGAGTAAATGGCGATCCATGCTTCTTCAATAGAATAGAAAAACAGTCTCTCTGCTGGATGTAAACGTGGATGAAGCGCTGAATGGCATCAATATATGTATAGCAAGGCAATTTAGCCGAATCATATCCGAAAATGCCCGAGGACTTGACTGAAGGCACCAATAAGATGAGCACCGTGACCCTTAACTAACATGTAGCCAAAAACCTTGGTATAATGGACACCCACAAGGTTCGCTCACAACCTCGATAAGTCCGGTTTGGAATCCACCAAAACCAACGTGAGAAAACTCACCAAGCTTAAAAGCTTCAAATATACTATATCAAAATTTGTCTGTCCAAAAAGATTACAACTAAAGCCTTTTTATAGGCTAGAATAAAAGAAATAAAACGACTCATAACCGATGTGGGACAAAAATAAATAATAGAAATATAAAATAAAATAAACCTAATAAATAATAATAAAAGTCTACTAAAATCTGCCACAGAAACAATGTGGGATAGACGAGAAAATAAATAGGCTCCAAGCCACAACGTCTCATCTGCGATCACATCATTCCCTTCCGGTTGGAAATGATTCGTCCTCGAATCAATAGGACGTCATAAAACTCAGCCTCACGCACCAATCTCGAACAACGCACGAAAAACGTCAATGATATGCCTAGGTCAAAGATAATGCATAAATACAACTCCACAGCAACAGCTTGAGTAAATGGCGATCCATGCTTCTTCAATAGAATAGAAAAACAGTCTCTCTGCTGGATGTAAACGTGGATGAAGCGCTGAATGGCATCAATATATGTATAGCAAGGCAATTTACGATTTTCACCAACATGCGTAACAAAAGGATCATTAAAAGTGTGATCCGGCTTTCCACCCATATCAACGGTGCCAAGGTCATCCATTTGCACTAGAGGTGTTGCATCGAGCACATCAAAAAAATCGTGTTCCACCTCAAGTGTATGCTCATCATGTACCTCCAAAGAAGATAAGATAGAGCTCGAACAAGGGACTAATGAGAGAGAATCAGATTCCCCTATCTCAACCGCCACATTCTCAACCACAAATTTAGGTGTATGTGCATCAACCATCCCCGCAACTCGTGGCTCATTTGCAAGATTCAGCTCCACCGGACTCTTATCTTCATCGTTTTCTGCTTCAACCAATTCTTTTGCCCTTGCTGATTCACGTTTTAAACGAGCTTCCTCGTCGATTCTACGTAGTTCTTGCAATAAATCAGGGCAATCATAATAGTGATGACCACTTCCTTTACAATGACCGCAAAAAACAGAAAACGGCTCTTTAGAAGTTTTCTTAACCATTTATGTACCACCACGGTTACCTCTACCACCATGATTACTTCTTCTGCCACGGTTATCTCTACCACTACAGTTAGATTGCTCAGTTACTCCCTTCAACATATTCTTCATCTCATCCATCATTTTATCAAAACGTCGTTCTATCATCTCCAAATTCCGATTCATCATATCATCAAAAATCCGAAAATACGCATCCATAATACTCTCTTTTGACATTACTCAAATTCGAAATTCACCAATAAATAGTACACGGCAAGTATCCAGAATGTCCAAACAAAAATATTCGAATTTTTTTTGGTTTTGAGAGATGTACTAGAAATTACGGGTGTGATAAAAATCACAAGTAGGTGTGATACCCACGTCAATTTGGCTGCTGTTTTTTTATTTTTTTTAATTTTAATTTTTAAATAAAGCTAGGGCCGGCTGCAATTATGATTATCAATAGAATATCAATACTCTCATTCATGCATCCTGGAGATCAAAATTGAGGTTGGAAAGAATTGCTGGGAAACGAATTGCTAGGGAAAATTGGTAATTTCTTTTTTTTTTTTTTTTTTTTTTTTGCAAACAGGTCAACGCAAGAAGAAGAAAAATGGCTAGGGATTTTTTTTTTTTTTTTTTGATGAACAATAAGAACAAGAACGAAGAAAAACAATCTGGAAATAATTTTTCTTTTTTTTTGAATAATAAGAACGGGAAACAGGAAGAAATAAAAAAAATAAGGGATATTTGGATACCGTCAGTGCCGAGCTCTGATACCAACTGATGTGATCCGTAGCCGAATCATATCCGAAAATGCCCGAGGACTTGACTGAAGGCACCAGTAAGATGAACACCGCGACCCTTATCTAACATGTAGCCAAAAACCTTGGTATAATGGACACCCACAAGGTTCGCTCACAACCTCGATAAGTCCCGTTTGGAATCCACCAAAACCAACGTGAGAAAACTCACCAAGCTTAAAAGCTTCAAATATACTATATCAAAATTTGTCTGTCCAAAAAAGATTACAACTAAAGCCTTTTTATAGGCTAGAATAAAAGAAATAAAACAGCTCATAACCGATGTGGGACAAAAATAAATAATAGAAATATAAAATAAAATAAACCTAATAAATAATAATAAAAGTCTACTAAAATCTGCCACAGAAACAATGTGGGATAGACGAGAAAATAAATAGGCTCCAAGCCACAACGTCTCATCTGCGATCACATCAGCCACTATTTGAGAGGATCATTGCTCCTGTTTTAATATTATTTTTTTTCCGGTTCCAAATTAGGGCATTGCCCCGGCTCCCTTGTATGTGGATCTGCCCATGTATACACATCCATATTTGAAATTTTGACCAACTATTTTCATGTATTAATTATTAAGTTATTTCAAAAGTAATATATAAGCTAAAGTTTAAATATCAAAAAGCCTGACAAATTTATGACAGTATCGTGGAGTCACCCGTGATAGAATAATAGAAAAAGATATTGTATCGCGTTACCTTGATTGAATACAATAGTAGGCTATTTATACTAATAGTCATAATGTGAACATAATAATAATCATAATGAAATTGATTACAATCAATTATTTTCCTAATTTTCTATATCTAGAATATTCTGTCATTATCTCTAACACGCCCCCGCAATCACATGGTAGTGCAACGAACATGGTGATTGGCTCGCAATGAATGGCTTGAGTCCCGAGTGTCGCGACAACTCGCATATCAATCGGCATCAACTTCTTCTCAACTTGATATTGCTTGAAGAAAAGGCGGGTGGGATAGACCCGAAAAAAAAAATACATAGAGGGATATACCCTAAAAAAACACACGAGGAGGGATTTACCCTTAAAAAGACAATAAATTGAGGGATATACCCTAAAATAAAAAACGATAGAGCAAGATAGAGCAAATCAAGTGAGTGAAAAGTCGAACTGCCGATGAAACAAGAAACAATTGAATTTGACCATGAGAAAGAAAGGGGCTTAGAAAAAGAAATTGATTGGGAGACCATCACCGTTAAACAAAATGAACTAGGTGTTGGCAGGGTTGGATCGACAATAATGACAAAATTTATTTTTTATTTTATTTTTTTATTTTATTGTTTTTATTTATTTATTTACTAGCCAATAACCCATGCATAATGCATGGGGCAATGAACATTAAAAATTTATTATTCAATGAGTTTGGACGAAGATTTTTTTGGAATATTTAATGCAATGCTCGAAAAATATTTGTGATATGACGAAGTGTAACATTACGGTCCACTACAACAAATTTTGATTTAAGTTAACATGAAAATGTAAACATTTTTGTATAAACATGAATTTTTTAGAGTAGAAAACACGATTTAAAACTATTAAAAACTTATCGTGTACAACAGTTCCTAAAAGAATAAAAATGGATTAAATACTTGGGAATCGAATCCGGTGTCGGTGCACTCGTGGTGAGAACCAGAGTAAGATCCTAATCCACGCCCGAATAAAAAAACACCCTTCCCCACCCAAAAAAATAATAAGTAAATGAATTAACTTATCGTGTAGTGCGAATATAAACATCAAATGCCAATACAAAGGCATTCTTAACAATAGATTGAAATCCTCCTTCATGTGTGGACTTTGGATCAAAGGCGTTTATAATAAGAACAGTTACAGTTGATATTGTAAATATATTAAAAACACTTTCATGTGTAGACTTTGGATCAAAGGCGTCGCAGTTACAGTAGATATGATGTAACTATTTTAAAAATTGTATTTTAAAATTTTCAACAAACAAATTTAAGGAAAAAACACTGCAACATATAATATATTTTATTCATCTAGGATAGAGATTCTACAAAATATAGTATTTGAAACTATAAAAATACCACTCAAAAAAAAAAAAAAAAACTATAAAAATGGAATCGTGGTTGAGAATACACGATGCAAGTGTTTTAAACAACCGAGTTAAGAAATTTACAACTTCTCGAAAAAAAAATACAACTTATGGATAATGTTTGCTAAATATAAGTTAATTTTAATTGCTTTTTGTTTTGTCCCACAATATCATTTATTTTACAATACCAATGCATTATGCAATTAAAAATGTTTTTTACCCGACTCAATGTCGTCTCCTCACAAAGATCTAGGCGAAATTGTCCAGTTTATACCATTGTGTGGATATGAATTAAAGTGAGGTGATGGATATACACGCTGCGGTTCTGATCACTACAACCATCACTTCCATCTATCACTTCCATCTATGTGGAATGAGTACCTACAAATTTCCCCTCCCAATCAAAACTTGCTTCAAAATTATGCAAAAACTACCTTGTGTTAATGAATTAGGATCCACAAACATAAGAGGAACAAAACACTGAAAGAAAATAATTGAATTCAACTAAAAGAAATGATTTTGAAGGGGAATAAGTGGGAAACTATATACTCTGAAAATATACAATTGATTGAATCTCTGGAAAGTTTCAAAGATGATGATTGAAGAAGCTAAACCTATTGCTACGATCGTTGTTACAATCATCACCACCTTCGTGGCTCGGCTCGGCCACCACCGGTAGGACACATTCCATTATGATTCTGATTAGCACATTGAATTTGAAGGAATAAAGAATTAGAACGCAGAAAAAAGAGCTCCAAGTTGATATCAACCGGCCGTGTGTGATGCATTGCTGCATTTGGATTAAGGGTAGAAGGGTGCTTTGTAGGCTTGTAGCACCGCTACCGCTCTTTCGGGGAGCCAAGCTGATAACTAAAACATTATTGCTCAGTTTGTCAATAGCATGGTGATTGCCGTCGATTTATGTGTATTCATCTTCACTTGGAATTGCTGAATGAACTACAAAAACAGTAAAAACATGATGAATCGACATGGGAAAACGATGAAACACCAAAATTAAAATAATGAACCAACATCCCACTTAATTTTGCAGCATAAACACCAAAGATGCAAATTCATTTAATATGTAAGCAGTACATAAAGTGTTAAAGGTAAAAAGTGAGTAACAATCCTTCCAAGGTAAGCACCAAAATCCTAAGAAAAAAGAAAAGGAAAGGAAAGGAAATTGTGATACATAATGAAAAGATTCAGTCAACTAAAAAGTAAATTAAGGTGAGTATTCACATGAACAAATTGCCAAAAGAATGTTATGAATATCAGTCTATACTTAAGACTTAATCATAAGGAAAAAAAATGTGGCTGTGGCTCCTTCACCAAAACTAAATTCAGAAGGCAAAGGCTTGGAAGTATACACAAACTAAAATGTAAAATGTGCACACATGTAAAAAACAGAGGAAATAGTACATAAAAAATTTCATGCTAAGTGCTGACTTCTATACTTTTCAACCACACCAAAACACAAAAACAATAACTAAAAAAATGTCAAAACAGACCATACGATATACTGCAATTCAACCAGAGCAAAAACGACCAACAAATAAACACATACTGACAATCTCTGAACCAAAATACGGAAACCTCTATACGGTTGATGAATTTCTTTGTTTAAATGGTAAATCTTCCTGATGAATTTACTTTATTACAGAAACAAAGATAGTTATTCGTCATTTTTTGGGCAAAAAAAAAAAAGAATAGACTTGTGTAGAGTAGACGGCGATGCTTGTGTAAAAATCTCTATCATCAAAAGAGAAAAGTAGCCTAAAAACATGAAGACAGATGAAAACATAAAAGAGATAACCCCCAACGCCATTGGTCAGCTTCTTCAACTTAATCTGAAAAACATTACACAAAAGAAAGGGAAAAAATGGGAGGGGAAGGGGGTTGTGGAGTCTTACTGAAACACATAAAAATATCATTGCAATACCACCGTCAGTGGGGAAAAAATTTTCGGGGTGTTGTGGAGTCTTACTTTATGAAAAAGGGTTTGTTCATACATAATAAAAAAATATCATTGCAATACCACCGCCACCGTTATTCATAGACTCGTAGATATAATCCAAGTACTTTTCATCTTTGGTAGCTAGGTACAACTCAACAGCATCACACAAAGAGTTCATCCTGAAAAAAATAGTCCTGCCACTATAAACAAATCATAAAATTTAATGTACCAATGAGCACAATAGCAATCTAAAATTCATATATACAAACGCAATTTTTTTCATATTAAGTATATATTCTTTCATTTCATTTTGCATCCACTATCATTTTCCCCCTCTAACTAAACAGAAGAACAGACTGAAACAGATAAATTTACTTTACTACAGAAACAGAGAACTTGAACCAGAAAGTTCCTATTAAGATAAACTCAAAGATTACATTTAATGAATGACTTACCTGAACTTGACTCCTGCTTAGTTGAACTTGACTCCTGCTTAGGAGTCATGAGAGTAGTTAAATGGTAAATCCTGCTTCCTTAAACAAACAAACAAAGCACAACCAATTAGGTACTCCTAAAACACCAACATGGTTCAACGAAAAATGAAATAAGAGTAAAGGTTTTCATATTTATAATTGTATCTCACTTAACCAACCTCCAAAAATCTTCAATGTTGTCAATGATACTTGATCGCATAGCTTGACCAAGCAGCATATTTCCTTGGGTAGGTGAAATTGACCTAAGAATTGCAACAACAACAAAAAAATAAAAATAAAAAAAGGAGAGAGGAAAAAGGGGACAATATTTTGATTATTTTGAGAAACAAATAAGGAAAAAAAATAAACAAAAGCACTTGAAGAGAAAGTACAAACAGGATTTACCAAAAATTCTTATGTAAAGTTCCGACCTTTAGAGAACACAACAAAAACAAAGAACCAATTCGATTTTAGGGCAAATCGCAAGATTCTGCAAGGTTTATGATGTTTTACAGATAGCACCGAAATAAGAGAAAGAATTAAAACTTTCATTGCTAGCCTGAGTTGTAAATGTCAATCACTCACTTCACAGGTGTCGCATGCTTCATCATTCATCAGCGTTTAAATATTTGACGTAGACATTGCAGATTTGAGGAGGATTCAGATAAAATTTCACAGGTTGTTCTGATTAAAAGTGAAATTTTGTATTTGAATTAAAGATAATGTGAAAGTTGAGATTAAAGGGATCTGGTAATTGCAAATTTGAATGTCGTAGTTGAACGGAGGAAGTATCGGGGGTTTGTTGCAGGTGAATCCGTGGTTTTTTTCTTCCTTTTTTCTTTTTTTCTTTAACGGGTGGGAGCCGGGTCAAACATGGGTCATAGAGGTAAATTACGGATAATTGGGTTAAATTACCCTTTCAAATATATATAGATATATATAGATTTTCTATATCTAGAATATTCTGTCATTATCTCTAACAACCCGTACGTGTAGGTGTGTATATATTGAAAATGAAATCTCCACTTGGCCATATATACAAGACAGCTTAGCTTGTGGACCTGGTATAGCTAATAACTATAATCCATTATTCGCTAGTTTTTACCATTTGGAATTGGAGCTATGCAAATTGATAATTGCAAAAAAAAAAAGCCATTATATGCTTTGGTTTAAAGATCCTTTCCATGCAACACGGTTTATACATACACATAATAATGATTTTGACACATTTTAATATAAATTTTGTGAATGTTGTTGGTGCATGTGTTTGTTTCATCTTGAAAAAGTATTTAGAGAGCTTTTAATTATTGAGTAAGTATTAGCACACACTACTTTGCAATTCCAATTCCTAGATAATATATATATATATATATATATATATATATATATATATATATATATATATATATATATATATATATATATATATATATATGTGTGTGTGTGTGTGTGTCTTTCCTTAATTTAGCTACTTGTAGCTACACAAGCATGTTTTCTCTTAAGCTGTTTTACACGGAAACGTATTTAGGCACAAACTTTGTGCACAAAAGAAATGCACCGAAGAATGATCGAAGGATTGGAATTTTTTTCTCGTGTTTTTTGTTTTTTTTTGGTAAATACGTGGCTTAGATCACTTTTCTGTGCAAATTTCGTTGTTTGTATCATCCTCCTTTTTAGACATACAAAAACATATCTCTCTCACTATATCATATATAGTAGTATATACTATTTAAACTCGCACGTTTGGTAGTACAGCTTTTTGCGACGTTTTGGTCATCCGGCTTTAGCGACGTTTTGGTCGTCGCTATACCAAAATTTTTGTCTTTTCCCTTTTTTTTTTTTTTTTTGGGTTAGATAAAACGAAGTCGTATGATTTGGTACGGTGTTATCGCATCAACGTGTTTATCACTAGAGTTTTTATTTGAAGCATTCAATTCTCTGATTCGAGTTTCGGAAATTTTAATTGTGTTATTATGTAGTTTCTATTGGTACACTGAAACTCTGGTTTGACTTTTTATGCACGAAGGTGCATTTCGATCTTCAGAATTTTTTGGTTAAGTAAAACAAGGTCGTATGATTTGGTACGGTGCCACAAAAACTACTAGAAAATAAAATATTGTAAAAATTAGACAAGGAATGAGAATGTTCATTCGATCTATGATACATAAAAGATAGATAAAAATAAAAAACGAGATCCAACTCCCATTTATCTTACTTATCCTTCGGTTAATTTACTTCGATAAAAGATAAGAAAATGAAAATCTTCCGAACCTTTTCTTTTTTATTTCTTTTTATTAGTATTAGTCGGGGTTAAGTCGCGCACGAATAATATTCTACGACTAACAATTCATTTATTCGAGTTTGGGAAATTTTAATTTTGTTATTATGTAGTTTTTATTGGTTCACGAAACTCGGTTTGACTTTTTTGCACGAAGGTGCATTTTGATCTTCGGATTTTTTCCCCACATGTAACCTTTCTTGCCGCAACACGCAGCATATATTGTCACCACTGTAGAGGACGGTTTAAATGCTTTTCTAAGCATTGAAGTAGGTTGATATCTTCTTTATTTTCGCTAAAATAAATTTATTGCGACATAAAAACTATAATCGGTGCATAAAAAAAGTGAGGGCACACCGTGCATCGCACGGTGGCCCCCACTAGTATATATATATATATATATATATATATATATATGGAAAATAAGACTTTTGGTCCTCCATTTTTCCTTATTTTCTCAAAACAATCTCATATATTTTATATTGACATATTTGGTCTCTTAATTATAATTTTTTACGGTTTTAGGATACTTAACATTTGACCCAATGTCATACCCGTTAATTATTAAAAATGTGTAAGAAAAATATGTATATACTCTGTTTCTATTTAACTGTCGCAGTTGTCAAAAAATACATATATTAATTAGAGTAGTTAATGCTTTGACTTAACATAAAAATGACAATAAGATCCTTTGAATATAATTAATGTAATATTGTTTTCTATATGATCTCACCCCTTAATAAATAAGAAGGGATGTAGAAAAATACAATAAATAGTGTTTTGGAAATGTAACTACGACAGATAAAAAGAAAATTTTATTTTTGACAACTACGACAGCTAAATAGGAACGGAGGGAGACCAAAGAATGTTTTATGAAAAAAGAGAATGATTATTTATGAAAAAAATAAGAAATGTGACACGTGTAGTAGGATACGCAAAACGTTATGCTTATGTTAAGTGTCCTAAAAGTGTAGCAAAAAAGTACCGTTATGGGACTAAAAATATAAATATAAGATAAATGCTAAAATAGAGGAAGGGGTCGATCCAGGGTTTGATACAATTGATTAATCCATGAATCTACAAAGAAGAGAAAAGCATCTAATCTAACCCGGATCACCCGAGCACAAGGCTCGGGTGACCGGCATCAAGCTCCCAAAGAAGTGCTTTGGCCGCTTTGCTCTCCCTTTAGAAATTATGTATGTGGAATTATGAGTTGTATTATGAATGAATATGTTTTGGGGCAGCTGGTATTTATAGAAAATTAGATGCAGACTTTCTGAACGCTGGTTTCATGTTGTGGAACGCCAGTTCTACAAGCTTTTTGAGCTCTCAGTATTGCTTTCAGCCCCTGGAACGCCAGTTCTATATTGGAACGCCGAGTTCCCATGCTTGAACGCCGGTTCGCCTATTCCCGAGCTGAACGGATTTGATCATTGTCCTTATCTCTTAACAACCCATCCTTATCCTTTTGTAACAAACCTTATCTCTTGGATATTCTAGATGATTCATGACTTGCTCTCCTTGATCTTATCCCTTGCCACTTGTCAATTCCAAACTTCAACACTTGTGAGCTCCTAATTAATCAATGAATAACACCAAAATGTAATACAATTCCAAAATAATAATAAATCATCAT
Organism: Gentiana straminea; assembly: GCA_036785695.1. Classification (NCBI taxonomy): domain Eukaryota; kingdom Viridiplantae; phylum Streptophyta; class Magnoliopsida; order Gentianales; family Gentianaceae; genus Gentiana; species Gentiana straminea. Next base: position 1,427,496 of record JAVUPR010000462.1, on the reverse strand, counting down.
TTAAGCACTAAATTTGATACATTTTGAAATTAACTCATTAAAAATATCATTTGCTCAATATTTAAATATAAATCTCGATTTCTATGAAAAACATAAGAATATGGGGGAAATTGATATAAAATATATCGTTAAAAATCGTATAATTTGACCGAGAACAACTCCCCCACACTTAGCTTTTTGCTCGTCCCGAGCAAAACAAAACAAAATCAAGACTCGAGACGTATAAACATTTATGCAAATATAAAACATATTCAAGTCGTTTAGAGGTTCACCCAGGTGTGTGTGCATAGCCATAATAAATTTCCACTAAAACCACACTTGAAATTGATTCAAGCAAAACTAGCTAACATCTCATTTAAATTAGAAATATAAAAACGATTATAACATGCACCTCACAAAACATACAAATTCGAAAAACAATAATAGGGAGTATTTAAAATATTTCCGACATACTTAGAGGATAATCCCTACAACATATCTTTCAGTTTATACTGGGGATAAGATATACGGTAACTATGTCTTATATTCAATTCATATCACTTCTCATCTAAGTTGATTTAATTATTTCTCATTTAAACACACATCAGAATGAGCTATTGCCCTCATAGTAGAATAGGACATTTCGAGATAATCCCCTACCTACTCAAATCATAAGGCAGCTTTTCCCCGATCGTCGTGAGCTTTTGGTCATCATAGTGGTGTAGGACATTTCGAGATAATGCCCTATCTCACTCCAATCATCGACCAGCTTTCGACATACTCAACTAATTCATTCATTAACTCAACTTTTCAAAAAAAAAAAAAAAATAGTTACGTGTCACTTATCACATTCAAACTTCAAGATATTCACAGTATGACATACTTTTAATTCTAAATACAAACTATTAAAATTTTCAAAATTCATATGAAAGCAAAGAATCATGCGATAATCATCAAATATCTCCAATCAAATGGGCATAGCTTTAAATTATAGCTCATCATCTACTATGGCATGTGAAATAGTGTTGGGTGAAACATCTAAAGTTACTAAATATGCAAAATAATGCACCAATGATATACAAACTCAAATAAAGATATGCATTTGTTCACTCGGGACAAAAACAAAAATTTTGAAAAATTTAGCATTTTTCATAGAAATATGACTAATATGGCAAAAGAGTGTAGATACTAATCCCTTCCCCCACACTTAGATTGCAACTTGTCCTCAAGTTGTACGAAATAAAAAGTTTAGGAACTTAGCCGATTGTATTTCCAAGCCGGCAATTACGGAAAGAACCCCCGAAGAACCAAAATTGCTTGACTATCCTTGGAAATGTGGAGCATCACGAGATCCAAGTAAGCTTGAATAGATCGGTAGAGACTTGTGGAGCATCACGGAATACCGACATCGACGTGAAAGCGCACAACAACTATCAAAAGTGTCCCGCATACTTGATCGGTGCAAAAAGAGTCTACGGGGAAAAAGAATTATACATTGAAAACACAAGGAGAATAAATCATAGAGATGTTTCAGATTAAGCTCAGATAAGGATGGAACATATACATGGACATTGCAAAATAGTAGGCTAGGTGCAACTACATTACAATGCAAACTACATGATATGTAATCCTAATAAAAGAAAACGCAAACAAAGCTCAGCCGAGCAGTTGTGAAGACAACCCTACGGTGACTACGGCCCTTAAAGAAAAGAAAACAATGCAACTAGATGACATGCAACTAAATGAGATGCACAAATAAAAGAAAATAAAAGAAAGAGAACTAGCCCACTCATTTGCAACATGACATGTATAAAATAAACGTCTACCAAATAATGACAAAGTTACGATAAACGACAGCAGTCTTGTCCATTACAATGCAAAGGTGTAGACGCGCCTTAAGACTCATCAAAAGTGATAGCATTATGGAAAACCAACGAGCTAGCTATACTAAACGATATAACTCATAAGACGCGATGGTAGCATACGGAAAACCGACGTAGCTACCCATATGAGTTATAAAAACAACAAGAAAGCACATAAGTCTCAAAGCTTAAAAGATTCATCACAATGCGGTGTGTAGCATACGGAAACCGATATTAGCTACTAACAAACAAAAAGACCAGTTATAGCTTACGAGAACCGACAGTCACTATAACTTGCATAGATGAATCAAGTATATTAAAGTAAATCAATTATTTAACATGGATTCGTAGATGGAAAGATATGAATTTGCAAGTTCGTAACATCTACGTAAAAATAAAAAGCCACGAAGCTAGTATAAAATTATCCATGTCAAACAAAAGCATTAAAAATCGATCAAGGAAAATTCGAACACCGAACCGCATTTCTCGGACCAAACGGACGTTCATGCAAACTGGACGAGCGTTCATCCGAAAATTTAGCACCGAACGGGCGTTTCATCACTCAAACGGGCGTTCCCCCGCATATTATAAACTTGGACGGGCGTTCGGATGCCTTGAACGCTCGTCCATTTCCAAAAATGCACGGATAGGCGGGAAAAATAACAAAGAACCCAAAACTAATCATAAACTCAACACACATATAGCACGGACAACGACCACGTATAAATTTTTAGCACGGGGTCGATTAGAAATCACATAAACACATAATTCACGTTGAACAAATTGAGTAAAAAAACTTTTTGCACATTCTTAACCAAACGGTCATCGAAACACGGCAAAAATAAAAACTCTCAATTTAGTTAACGCTACGAAACGTAACAAAATCGAGAAATTAACTCAACTAGATTCAACAAAACACCGATTCCCCGGCAACGGCGCCACTTTTGTTGAGAGGATTTTGCATCATTTAAACAAAAGAAAATTTATAAACCCTAACTTAGATGCAAAACTAACTCCTAACCGGCCAAACACCGGGTAGTTGATAGTATAGCGAGATAAGTAAGGGGTCGATCCACAGGGAATTGGGCTGTTGAAATCTAATTTCATTAACTCTCTCAATTGTTACTACTAATTATTACTAAACCTAAACTAAAGCGGAAAATAAACTGGACAGAGGATTTTTAGTCCAAAGCCAGGAAACACATAATTAAGAACAAACAAATAAGAACAACACAGAAGATAAAAAACAGTCCTAAAGCTAAGGAAAACATAAAAACGACCTAAACTAAGGAAACATGAAATCAAACAACGTACAAACCATGTAATTTCAATCCTACCTCATCTCATGATTTTAACTCGAATTGTGGTTTCACCTTACGAAGGTATGAATCCTACTTTCGTAGTAATTCGCCTATCAATCTCATCATTTTTCGATCTATAGAGATTAACGCATATAAAACAAGGTGTAAGATCTTTCAATCTAAAAACCTAGATAATCAACCTATCAACTTTCGTTATGTCAAGGTTAAAAATCACATCTTCTCTATGGTGATCTAGCCTAACAACGATTCTCATCACGTTAGACAACAGTTAGCAACCAATCTCTCGATCTAGTCACACAATAGCATGATAATTGCATAGAAAAGATACAAAACGAATCATAAATCATGAATATAAAGCAGGGACTGAATTAATTGAAGAACAAACTCACAGGGTTTGATACAATTGATTAATCCATGAATCTACAAAGAAGAGAAAAGCATCTAATCTAACCCGGATCACCCGAGCACAAGGCTCGGGTGACCGGCCTCGAAGCTCCCAAAGAAGTGCTGCGGCTGTTGCTCTCCCTTTTAGAAATTATGTATGTGGAATTATGAGTTGTATTATGAATGAATATGTTTTGGGGCAGCTGGTATTTATAGAAAATTAGATGCAGACTTTCTGAACGCTGGTTTCATGTTGTGGAACGCCGCCCTACAAGCTTTTGAGCTCTCGCATTGCTTTCGGCCACCGGAACGCCGCTTCTATATTGGAACGCCAGTTCCATGCTTGAACGCTGGTTCTGCCTATTCCTGAGCTGAACGGATTTGATCATTGTCCTTATCTCTTAACAACCCATCCTTATCCTTTTGTAACAAACCTTATCTCTTGGATATTCTAGATGATTCATGACTTGCTCTCCTTGATCTTATCCCTTGCCACTTGTCAATTCCAAACTTCAACACTTGTGAGCTCCTAATTAATCAATGAATAACACCAAAATGTAATACAATTCCAAAATAATAATAAATCATCATTTAAGCACTAAATTTGATACATTTTGAAATTAACTCATTAAAAATATCATTTGCTCAATATTTAAATATAAATCTCGATTTCTATGATAAACATAAGTGTGGAAATATATCACTCGAGGTCTGTTTGAGGCTCGCGTAGGTGTTTGAGCGATCGCTCGATCCTCATGATCACAAAGCGGACTTTATCGTGCATAACTTTATTTGTACACTTTATTTATTTGTAAAAGACATATTAATTGTGATACATATAAACAATTAATATGTCAAACTCTAGTTTACTTTATGTCATGACATAGACATAGATTGTACTTTTACTTTTTGCTTTTGTGCCGCCCACATCTACATACTCAAGTGGCCGCCCTAGCTAGCTAGTCTCTTTCCAAATTGTATCTATTTATACTCCTTCATTATCAATGAATAAAAGATAAGTTGAAGTTTACTCTTGTGTTAACACATTCTCAAACTCTCTTCATGGTATCGGAGCCATTTGTGTTCTAACTTTTTCCGCCGCAAAATTCATATTTCGAAGAATGTCTTCCACATCCGACATTACTTCAACCTCGAGCGGACTCTCGGCGGCACCGACCGGGGAGTACCGACAACTCCTCTTCTTATACAAACCATAGACTTGATGGTAACAACTATCCGTTATGGTCAAGGTCTATGAAAATGTACATTTCGGACAAAGTAAGATGGGATACTTGTCCGGAACTAAACCCGCACCCGCCGAAACCGACCCCGGTTTTGAAGCATGGGACACAACAAATAATCAACTCATGACCATCCTCACGAGGTCAATGACAAAAGAGATAAGTGAAAACTTTATGATGTATGATACGCCAAAGAAATCGGGATAATGCCGTAGATCTTTACTCCAAGAAGGATAATACATCCGAGGTATATGAACTAAGCTCAAATTCAAACTTGCGAGGCAAGGGGATATGTCCGTAACTCAATATTTCAATCAACTATCTAAGGCTTGGCAACACTTAGATATGTTAGAAACTCACTCATGGAATGATGTCAAGGATGCTTGCTCTTTATAAGGACATCATAGAAAAGAAGAGAGTATTCGGGTTCCTCACCGGACCGAATCCTACTCTTGATGATGTTAGGGGAAGAATTCTTGCCACCAAACCTCTTCCAAATCTCAAATCCATGTTTGCCGAGGTCAAACATGAAGAAAGTAGGAGAAAAGTCATGCTTCGAAATCCACTACCGACAACCCTGCGAAGGTGCCGCCCTACCGACCGTCGGGAAGGCCGCCGAGGTTGCCGAGACATACAAGAAGCCTACCGAGAAAACGGAAAACGTTTCGTGATCACGCAAACGCACAAATCACACCAAGGACAACTCGCCGGAAGCTCCATGGCAAGCCTAACTCCTCAAAAACCTCAAAACCTATCGGGGAAAGTCAAGGCGGACACATTAGTGAGGAGGAGAATGAAAACCGGATGAATGCTCGGTTTGTCGCATTCAAAGCCTTCCCGAATCAACAAAAGGAAGGTAGTCACTCTACCGATGTTGCTACTCATACTCATACAAAAATTCTACTCTTCCCTTAGCAATGAAACATGGATTGTTGATTCTGGGGCATCCTCCCATATGACTGGTAATAAAAACCTTATAACCAACTATATGCCTTGTCACCAAATTCATAACATTAAAACTACTGATGGATCTATCTCTCGTGCAAAAGGTGTTGGAAATGTTAAACTCACTAACAAGATATGCCTACAGGATGTCCTATTTGTTCCAAACTTAGACTGCAATCTTATATCTGTCAGTAGACTCACTAAAGATTTGAATTGACTGTTGTTTTTAAGGAAAATCGGTGCACATTCCAGGATCCTACTTCACGGGAAGTGATTGGGAAGGCTAAACCTTGCGCCGGATTGTTTCGGTCAACCCCGCCGAAGACGTAAGACCGAAGACCGAATCGCCTCGCCAGCTCGCTCCCGTACTTTAGACAATATCATGTTATGGCATTATAGATTAGGACATCCAAGTTTTGGTTACTTGAAATCTTTAACTCCCGAATTGTTTAAAGGATGTAATCTCGAATGACCTTCAATGTGATATTTGTCAATTTGCTAAACTTACAAAATCTGTGTATGCTAAGTTACCTCATTTGCATTCCTCACCCTTCACCTTAATACACAGTGATGTGTGGGGACCCTCTAGGGTGAAAAGTATAACATGGAAAAGGTGGTTTGTCACCTTTATTGATGATCATACCAGGAACACTTGGGTTTTTTTAATGAAAGACAAATCTGAAGTTGGTCATATCTTTCAAGAATTTTATCATATGGTCTCCACTCAATTTGATACTAAGGTCAAAGATCTTAAAGACTGATAATGCTCTAGAATACTATGAGTCTAATCTCGCACCTTCTTGACAGATAGAGGAATTGTTCATATCGGTAGTTGTGTGGAAACACCTCGGCGAATGGGGTTGCCGAGAGAAAGAACAGCACTTTTCCGGAAATGGCCGTATCAATCATGTTCACCACACATGTTCCTAAATACATGTGGGGTGAAGCTATACCGACCGCAACTTATTTACTCAACGGACTTCCCGGCAGAGTGTTAGGTTTCAAAACTCCACTCCAAACCCTACCGACCACACACTCCCGCCATCATCTTGTTTCCCGAGTTGCCTCCAAAGATCTTTGGTTGTACCGTGTTTGTGTATATCCATGCTCAACACGAAGTAAACTTGATCCTAAAGCTCACAAGTGCATTTTCCTAGGTTATGCAAAGGACGAGAAAAGGTTACAAGTGTTATTCCCCTATTGAAAAGAAATTTTACAATTCTATGGATGTAAAATTCTTTGAAAGGACCCTTATTACAAAGAAACCTACCGAGCCATTCACCGATGGAAACCCGATTGAAATTGACTTAAACCCCTTCCTCGGCAAACTCTTAACCCTCAAGCAACTCATCGATCCTCGGCGGACCGAACTTCGCACCCTACCGACTCTCTACGGCCTAATACTTCTCGGAACCTCCCCGAACAAGAATCTACCGACCCGAGCCTCGCCGAACCGAACCTCGGCGGCCCTGCGAACCGCAGTCCGCCGGACCTCGCCTTATTGACTCTCGGCGGTCCGTCGAGGTGGATGACGACCTATTGCTCTAAGGAAAGGGAAAAGATCATGCACCGATCATTCTATTCATTCTTATTTATCTTATGATCGCTTGTCTCCTGTCTTTGCCATGTTTACACAGGGACCCGGACTCTCACTCTATCCCTAGAAATATTCGGGAGGCTCTTCAAAATGATAAGTGGAAGGCGTCGTTAAAACGAGATGACGCCCTCCCGGATAATCATACTTGGGATCTCACAACTCTTCCAAAAGGCAAAAAGACAAATCACCGCAAATGGTTATTCACTATCAAATACACCGCCGATGGCACTATTGACAAGTACAAAGCCGATTGGTAGCCAGGGGATTCACACAAACTTATGGCATTGACTATAAAGAAACTTTTGCACCAAAGTGGCAAAGCTCAACACCGTCGTGGTACTAATTTCTCTACCGTCCAACTTGACCGGCCTCTTCATCAATTGGACATCAAAAATGCTTTTCTAAATGGGGACCTTACCGAGGAGGTTTATATGACTATACCTCCTGGTTTTATCAATCCTCATACTCAAGGCAAGGTGTGCAACCGAGGAAATCTCTATATGGCTCGAAGCAATCACCAAGGGCATGGTTTGGAAAATTAACAACCGTGGTCAAAGCCGCTGGATATCACCAATGCAATTCTGATCACACTATGTTCATCAAGACAACCAACCAGAAGAGGTCTATTCTTATTGTCTATGTGGATGATATCATCCTTACTGGAGATGACCCTGCTGAGATCCAACACTTGAAAGAATTGCTAGCAAAGGTATTTCAGGTTAAAGACTTGGGTTTACTTAAGTATTTTCTTGGCATGGAAGTAGCTAGAAACATCAAAGGAATCTCGCCTCCCAAAGGAAATATGTACTTGGACTCGCTAAAGGAAACCGGCATCTTCGGGGTGCAAACCTGCTCGTATCCCCAGCAGACCCCGTCCATACCCTCGCTACATGGTGACATTGCTTGTAAGAAAGGAACAATATCAAAGACTTGTAGGGAAACTCATCTACCTATCCCATACAAGACCGGATATTGCATATGGTGTCGGTCACCGTTAGCCAGGTTCATGCATTGCCCTACTTGAGCAACATTGGGATGCGGTGAATAGAATCTTGCGGTATTTGAAGTCCACTCCCGGCCAAGGGTTACACTTCACCAAGTCTGTCGATAGATCCATCAAGGTCTATACCGATGCGATTGGGGTGGATGCCACATAGATAGAAGGTCTACCACGTGCTATTGTTCCTATGTATGGGGCAATCTTGTTACTTGGAGGAGCAAGAAGCAACCTATCGTGTCAGAAGCGATGCGAAGCCGAACTCGGGGCACTTGTTTTAGGCATTTGTGAAGCTCTTTGGCTCAAAAGAGTTCTTACCGAACTTCAAGAACCTATTCAAAGAACCTATCACACTCGTTGTGATAATAACTCAAAGACTATGCATGGCGAGAGGATCCAGTCCATCATGACAAAACAAAACATGTGGACATTGACGACACTTTCGAAGGAGAAGATTGATGCCAAGATTATTCAACTCCAAGATGTTCCCTCGAAGATCAAAATGCCGATATTCTTACCAAGGCTATTCCACCTCTTACGTTCAAAGGACTAAGTAGCAAACTTGGCGCATCAATATATACAACCCGGTAATAAGAATATGGGGGAAATTGATATAAAATATATCGTTAAAAATCGTATAATTTGACCGTGTATTATCCCTATGCATTTTTACGTTCAAAAAAAGTGTATTATCCCAAACCATGACCTAAGAGCATTAACATCAAACTCCCTACACCTCATTTTATCTCCACAATAGGGATAAAATTTAGGGATACAGTCAAACTACACTTCATCAACCTCCCCATCATTTCCTTACAGTAGGGACCATAAACAGTGTCACCCCAAATGTAGGGTGGTCAGTGCTGTTAACGAGCCGAGCCGAGTAGCTAATGTTCAAGCTTGAGCTCGTTTGTAATCGGGTCGGCTCGGCTCGGGTCGGCTCGTTAACACAAATGAGCCTAAAAGCCTGTTTGAGATCGGCTCGATAAGTATAAAAAATGTTCGAGCTCGAGCTCGAGCTCAAGATCAAGCTCGCAAACAGGTTTGAACTCGAGCTCGGCTCGTTCAATAGTATTTTTTTTTAACGGGAATGATTTGTTTATATCCAATATCCTTTATTCAACCCAAAATACTCGTTTAATCAAACATCCACAAAATATTTGTTATTTTGTTAAATTATTTATGTGTATATTGTTGAAATGGTGTCCTAAACCCAATCGGGTTGGACCGGATCCTACCGGGTCGGGTTATTTACAGTCTATTTTAGTTCATGTAATAACTTTATTATGATTAATAAAAGCACTTTTGTTATTATATATTTGTTTTTCTTCATATTATTGACTATGTATATATAGTAACGTTCTTAGTATTAAACTGTGATAGAGAAACCATGATAGTGATTATGATTGATGAGATCTCTAATCGCTTTAATAAGTTTGATACTTAAATGTCTCTAGTCGTATGTACTGTCAAACAGGACATTGATAGTATGATTAGACTTGCACGTATTGGATGTCTTCTATCTTATTGTAGATAGGGATGGATCTCGTCTATCTAAGTGTAAAGACACTTGGACTGTACGTGGACGTGTATTGGAGAATGCGTACGTTAGACTGACCCACTTACATTAAGTGTCGCAATATGTGGCAGTTGTGTTATCATCCTAAGACCGGAGTCTTCATGGCATCACGGTGTGGATTGTCAAGCTTTGACACTATTGAGTTTTCCCCTACCCACGGGGCGATAATGCGGTAGTGCTCGGGTGTGATATTGAAGCATGCGTAGGATACATGTTTGTTCGTCCAGGAATCGCGTATCCTATGATTATGAGCGAATATCCGAAATGGCCTTCTTATAAGGAATGTCTAGCTCTCGTGAATCTTTGCAAAATGGGATCGGAGTAAATGAGTTATTCCGAGAGAGCATGATATCCAGATTATAAAATACGATCATTAATGTACTGACACTCAAGATACGATTGTATGGATATTATTACAGCAATAGGATTCTATTTACACGGTAACTGTTTCACATGAAAGGTAGTAGTCATTGATTTTGACTCTTCCGATGATTGGGGGTCACAGTGTGTTGCTAGACGCTATCCCGTGATCGTTAGGTATGAAGGGCATTTTTCGTAATTTGCACTTTATGTCTACGGCCAACATATTCGAAGCCTATTGGGTCACACACATAAGAACATCTAGTCGGAATAAAATGCGGTTATAGTGATAACCAAATAAGGAAAGTTTATCTCGACTATAAAGTGTTATAGTGAATAAATTAAATACAAGATATTAATTATATTGAATAATTAAAGAATATTCCGGAATCCAATTAATTGGCATTTGGGGCGCCACATGTGAGTGTATAAGATACGATTGTGCAATTTAATTAATGAGATTATCACAAATTAATATTGGATATTAATTGATTTTGAGAAAATAGATTTATGGTAATTAGATAAGGATATTCAATATAAAATATTGACTATATCTTAGATTTAATTAATATAAGATATTAAAATAAAAGAGATAATTAAATCAATCAAAGTGATTTTCCTTATTTTATTAGGAAAATGTTTTTCTTTCTCATCAATCTACTAGAAGTTTCTCCTAATCAGATTAGGAGGCATAAGGGGCGCACCACTCTCCTATATAAGAGAGGGGTTGACTAGCTCTTTTGCACATCACAATTCCAAGAGCTAATAGTTCTAATATAAAATAGAGAGCTTCTTCTAGTGAGATTTAGAGAGAGAAAAAGACCGGTCTAGCAACCGGATTTTTTTAGTAGCAATCCAAAGAGGACTCCGGCGAGGAGTTCGTGTGGATATCGATAGAGGCCGGACGCGTGGACGGCTCGTGCACAATACTACTCTCATTGACGGTCAAATCGTCGATCTTTTAGATCAACCAAGGTATCACTGTCAAACTACTTAACGTGTTTATTGTGTTAAACGAAGCCGATCTTGGATCGGAAATCAAAATTTTAAATTCCGCTGCGTTAAACTATTTGATTTCCTAACATATATATTCCCTAAAAAAATTATGTGTATATATGATTTATATTTATTATTTATATTATATATTATATAAGCTCGTGAACAATAACGAGCGTTCACGATCAGGCTCGTGTTCGCTTGTTTAGTAAACAAGCAGGAGAACCTGATCGAGCTCGGCTCGATAACATAAATGAACGAGCTCGAACGAGCTTAAACGAGCCGAGTTCAAGTCTTGTTCGCGAACGCTCGGTTCGTTTAACAGCTGGGTGGTACTGTAGCTCACACTACATATTTTTTATTCATTCTTTCTCTTTGTTTCTAACAAAAATTAATTTTGTAAATATTGTCTATAGATAAAGAATGAATATTTTAACGGTGTAACGACAAAGTTAGGGAAGCTAATGTATAGTACTTTGAATTTAGTTGTTGTAAAGTAAAAATATATATTTTTTTTCTTTTCTTCTGAGAAGAGGATATTTATTTTTTAATAGTATTTTTGTGATAGGGTTATGGAGACTGATAATGATCCAATTATAGGGCCTGTTTTTTTAAAACCAATGCATAATTAATGTTTCTGTCTGCCTGATGATAAGTGACAAGTCTTTGAAACCATTTTCTATAATACTCCTTGTTAAATTGTTCTTGTACACCTTGTTCTTGATACCATCACTATGATGGAAAAAAAAAAGGTGTTTTCCTTAAATACTTACTTTGGCCCCTCATGTTTAGAAGGATCCAGGGTAGTCTTTCCTTTCTTTATGAAGAGACAATTGTTGATGTCACATATTTTTATCGGATAACGTTAATGTCACAATCACTCAAACAAAATAAACGACGCAATACATTTATATATCATAAATTATGATGTAGGATCCGTGAAAACACATGCTAGGTCACGCCGTGTCTGAACCTAGTAGTAATACAAAATTATACGTGTGAGATTAAATCTTACAATATTTTATGTTAATGATTTGACAGATAAAATATTAATGATTTATTCAACCAACAATGCCAAATTATTGCAATTTTTTGAAATCTTATGTAGATCACATGAAGAGAAAAGACAAAATAAAGAAATGAGTAATAATAATAAAATGGAAGTTGAAAAATAACTAAACTTAAACTACAGAATTAGTCAAAAGAAGGTACATGTGTTATGTACGTGTAAATTAGCAACATCGATGTGTTGCAGAAAATAGACAAAGCTGACTATAGATTCTCTTCTTTTTATACACATTGGTACCTTAATTTGTTGCTAACATTTTCCCCTCGAATACGAAATACACATATACACATTTTTTCCTTTCTCTTCACTGAGACTCGAATCCGGACTCTCTGGATTAAAAACCAGAATAATTACTAAAGAAAACCATAATAGTAAAAAAGTGAATTGATGCTTTATTGAATTGAATAAAAAATGTTGTACCGGTACTCCTTTATATAAGAGACAAAGTGATTATTCAAACTATAATAAAATATAGATAAACTCCTATCAAAATCTATTATGAATTTAAAATAAATTATAAATCTTTTATTTAAACTAAACTTTATCTATAACAGATTTATTTCTTTTTGACATCCATCCATATCTCTTCAAATTTTGTCTTCTATCAACTTCCCTCAAACGAGGTCGGGCCAGGTTTGGAGGCTGAGTTTGTCATGACATAATTTGGAGGGCATCTCCACTCCGGTGGGTCTTCCGGAATCCATAGTATTGATGTTTTGTAGGGTATCTCATCTCCACCCCGGTGATTCTTCCGGAGTCCATAGTTGTGGTATTTTTGGAGGGCATCTCCACTTCGACGGGTCTGTCTTTCGGAGTCCATAGTATTGATGTTTTGGAGGGCATCTCCACCCCGGCGTTTTTTCTGAAGTCCATAGTTGTGGTATTTTTGGAGGGCATCTCCACTCCGGGAGTTCTTCCGGGGTCCATAGTTGTTAGTTGTGATATTTTTGGAGGGCATCTCCACTCCGACGCACGTCTTTTTCGACAGCTCTTCCGAAGTCCTTTTGTTTTTGTGGGATTTGGTGGTGTCCAATTAATATTGGCTTTCGATTCTTGAAAGATGGTGTGTGTCCTTCGGCTCTTTCGATAGTCAAACAAAGCTTGGATTTTTTTTTTATGACACCGGCCTCCAATTGGGATTGCTAGCGTGGATCAATATTCTCTAATCACATATATAAAATAGACATGTAGAATGAATGTCAAAAGAGATACGATTGATGCAATATTTAAGACTATTTATGTAGAAAAAATCAACTTCATTAAATTGGATAGAAAATTACGGACTCTTAAAATGGACTCAACATAAATTTAAAAGAGACTCATATGGTGATGAAGACGTTGAATGCATGGGAATTTTTTTTTATTTTATACACCATGGGAAAATATTTATTGGTGCGAATGGATTTTGTTGGACTGTGGATCAACTTTGTGGATGCAATGAATGACATACTTAGACACTTTTTTTTGTTGACTGAAAAACAGATTAATTTGAGGAACAAAATGAATGACGCCTATATGCTGGGATGTTGATCATTTTTTTTCCCCCCTTTTTACCATGAACCAAAAACTAAAACCAAAAACCGTGGCGTAAGCTATGAGGTGGTTCAGGGAACAGGATGGTGGTTTAAAAACGGAAGAGGTTCGGGCGAGGGTTCACCAATGTTAAAGCATTCGAATCCCCGCCACTGATTTATACCATAAAAAAAATCAGAATAGTAGAAAAGTGAACTAACGTTTTATTGAATTGAATAAAATGTTACACTGATACTCCTTTATATAGGAGAGAAAGTGATTATTCAAACTATAATAAAATAAAGATAATCTCCTATCAAAATCTAATATGAATTTAAAACAAATTATTAATCTTTTATTTAAACTAAACTTTATCTATAACAATTTTATCTTTTTTTTTCTTTACATCCATCCATATCTCTTCAAATTTTGTCTTCTATCGATTACTATTGGATCAGTGCTTGTTTGGTTGTCGCTATTGAGCCGTAAATGAAACACATCTGATAAAAAAAAATCGATATTTTTGGTATCTGCATAAGTTAACAAGGAATAAATGAAGTAATGATAAAATTGTTGAATTGAGATGGAGCGCATGCTCGTCGATAAGAGCCAGGAGGAACAAGATCTCCTTCACCGGAGTGTGGAAAACCCTATCTCAAGCCCAGCACCACCACAGTCGCCCTGGCAATCCAAAAGCGGAGTCAATATGGTCTCCGGTGGTTTGGTCGACACCCCGCATTCTCTTGTTGATGAAGACGGTTACTCCTTGGGTCGGTTTGCAGACCCCAATATTTACATTGGTGATGAGGAAGATGTCAATGAACGGGAAGAATTTAAGGATGCTATTGAGAATCTTATCGGACCCGAAATGGATGAAGATGTGATTACAATCCCTATGGAGGAATGCCTTGACCTTTGGCAACCATGGAGGAAGGCCCTGATTATCAAACTTCTTGGTAAGTCCATAACATACAAATATCTCTACCAAAGGTTAAGTGATTTGTGGAAACATAAGGGAAGAATTGAAGTTACGGACTTGAAGAATGGATTTTATGTCATTCGATTTACAAATAAAGAGGACTATGAGGTTGCTCTTGAAAATGGTCCTTGGGTCATTATGGGCAATTATTTGGCCGTAAGGCAGTGGAAGCCTTTAATTTCTTTCAACCTGAACATGAGAGAATAACGACCACTCTAGCATGGGTCCAATTCTCGGGTCTGTCCTTGGAAATTTTTCGAAGGCCCTCACTACAAAAATTGGGTAACATGGTTGGGAGGTTTGTGAAAGTCGATCCTTTCACTGCTATGGCTGATAGGGGTCGTTTTGCAAGGGTCTGTGTGGAAATCGACTTGGAAATACGCCTAAAAGGAGTTGTTGTTATCAATGGCCGTAGATATAAGGTGGATTATGAGGGACTTCAACAAATTTGCTGGGGATGTGGCAAATTCGGTCATATGAAGGAAGAGTGCCCTTTGAAGAAGGTTGTGGAGACTAGCAATCAGTCAGCTAAGCCAATAGAAAATGCAATACAAGGACCTACAGCAGAGAACCCCTATGGGCCTTGGATGATTGCCCAAAGGAGGAGACGGTGGAGCCCAAATAGGGAGAAGAGATCAGATCAGACAACTGAAAAGCATCAAAGTCAGGTACAAGCAACGGTTGTTACTAGTCCTAATTAAGGTTGTAGACAGCACCCTGCCTCAGGCTCTAGATTTGATATTCTGATAGATGAGGTTGAGGAAGAATTGGTGCCAGTTCCAGAACCGGTGAAGACTCTGCAGGAGAAGGTTCAAAATGTAACCGCTCATGGAGGTGAAACTAAAATGGTGGAATTTAATAAACAACAAAATCAGAAGCAACACTCTAATAAAAAGAAGAAGGAAAAAGGGACTTGGGGTCCAAAGTCAGAACTTCAGACAGTTGGGAGTAGTCCTAGTTTGGCCAAGGTGAAGCTCGAAATGGGAAAAAGAAGAGAAAGTGAAGGTGGGGTCTCACATCAGAGTGTCCAGATCAAGAAGACTTCCTCAGATAAATCTAAATTGAACCCTTGTGGAGTTCTCCATGATGTTTCTAATGGGCAAGGTAAACTCTCTTCCGGTGATCAAAACTTAGCCAATAAGGGTACTAAACAAAGTGGTACTCCTTCAGCACAACAATCCGGGGAACACAACAAGTCTCACCCTCCGGACGGTAATATGATGAGCACATCCCTGAGTATGGATGTGGACTTGAGGAACAATAATCCTCTGTTTATAGCTGATGTGGTGACAGACGCTAAAGAAACCTCTTTACCTATCAATCAATGACAAAGATCTTGGGTTGGAACTGTAGAGGGGCTTTATCTAGTGATTTTCTTCGACATCTTAAGTCTATTTTATATAGAGTCAGGATTTTGAAAATTGCTTGGGGTTTGTAGTTTTTCTTGGAGCTTCTGATGTTTTTTTGGAGATTATTTTGCTCCATCTTGTAATCTTTTGTTCCTTTTGAAGTAATAAAAGAAGATCGTTTTCTGGAAAAAAAAATATTGTTGAATTGATAACAAATTAGAGGAAAGAGAAAGAAATCATAACAAATGATTCATCAGTATACCAATAGACTTACATTATGTGACCAACAAAAAAACATGTACTCCCTTTGTCCCGCAATATAAGTCTTTTTAACTTTTTTATGATGTCCCAAAATATAAGTCATTCTCACATTTCACTGCAATATTAAATGCATTGTTTTCACTTTCATACTAAACAATGCAATATTATTAGTCAGTCATAGAAAACAATACAATATTTTACATTGAAATATTAAAAAGTAACTCATTTATTAGGTTTTCTTAAACTGTGTGAAATGACCAAAATGTCTTATATTAAGGGACGGAGGGGAGTGTATATTATTTTTTATTTTTATTGAGGAAAAAAAACTTATCCTTCAAGGCGGATTTTTGTTTAAATTTCCAAAAAGAGTTCTACTACAAAATCTCTCCAACAATAGAGTAATGTTAGTCTCACAACAATCACAAGAAATTACTAAATCTCGCTCTTACGTCGTTGATCACTAAAGATGCTGAAAATCGTCGGGTATTAATTTTGGGACCTCTTTATCCTAGTGACAATCTACCCAAGCTTTAAGAACGATGAAAACGATGTGACGGGGGATGATTTGGGTGGGGTTTAGACTGAACCTGAGATATTGTATCTCAAGCTGCCTACGTATTCTGTGTATTAGTCAGGAATCAAGTCTTTCGTAGTTCCTTAGAGATTGTTTATATAGAGGGGCTTGTGCCCTAGGCCTGCATGAGCCATGTCCTTATTGGACTTTGATTTCATGTCCCATAAGGAAGAGATAATTATGGTTTAATCTCCTTAATTATAGGAGATAATCACGCTGATTTAAATAATACTCCCTCCGTTTTTTTATCTGTCACATTTCAGAGTTTGCTATGTTTTTATTTATCTGTCATTATACATTTTCAATGCATCATTTATTACTTTTTTCTCCTTTACCAAAAAAGTATTTACATCTCCAATAAAAAAAATACATTTCTAATACTAAAAACTCATTTACCAATAAAGTATTTACATCTAAAAAAAAATACATTTCCAATACTAAAAACTCATTTACCAATAAAGTATTTACATCTCAAAAAAACCCCGCCGAGCTGACCCCCCCTCCCCCTTGCCTGGGGTTCGGGTCGGAGCTCACGCCTACTTATAGGCTAAGGTTGGGTCCTTGGCCTTTAGAATTCGTACTTCCTCTATCTGTATTTATTGATGTGTTAACATGAGGATGACACGTGGCGATGTGTTGGTCCGACCTCCGTCAATCATAATGTAGAACTTATTGATGAATATAAATCTCATCATAATAAGTGATATCAAAATGTGTTGCGGTCATTTGTTATGAAACTAACCTTTTTCCGTGGAAAACAACATTTGTCATTGGGGCCTTTAATAATATGTTAGTGGGAAGCTCTGTATAGATAGATGTCACACAATCATAGGCTTCATTACAATGTTATGTTGTCTCGTTTGGTTCTAACATAATGCTTACTCGTAGTGATGTTAACGAGTCGAGTCGAGTTGAGTCGGGTATCGGCTGTTTGAACTCGAGTTCATTTAGCTCGCATGGTCGTTCGTTTGTGAATCGAACAAAAATAATGTTTGAGTTTGACTCATTTAAAAGATGAACTATTCGAGCTCGTGTTTGAATTTAGCTCGTTAAATATATTTTTACCTCCGACTCGTTAAGGTATAAAATATGAAATGCAAATAGTAAAATAACAAATTATAAATCAATATTAATTAGACTATACAACGAAAAATATAAAAAAAATTCTCCTAATATTATATAAAATCTCAATATAGCCTTTATCGGATGTATAAATGATTGCTTTATCTATATGAGAAACTTCATGAACATAAACGAACGTTCGCGAGTCAAACTCGTGTTCGTTTAGGAAACAAAACCTACAATCTTGTTCGAACTCGATTTGTTATGCTAAACAAATAAATTATGACGGACTCTAATGAGCCGAACACAAGCTTGTTCACGGACAACTCTATTCGTTTAACAATTCTACTTGCTCGTACACGAAAAATTGATGTTACTATCATAACGATTATACCACAACAAATGACACGACGCACGTTGATCACGAAGACCTACATCATGAACGACTAACATTGGAAGACGTTTTCATTCATAATAATACGTGGAAAGGTGAGGGTAGTGTGGGATGGGGTAGGGGGTGATGGTGTGGAGGCGGGCGTGGGCAGACCCAGAAAGATTAGGGTGAAAGTCAATGTCCTCAGTGATATCCGGAAAAAAAACATTAAAACGATATAATTTTGATATTAATAAAACATAAAAACAGTTCTAATGTCCAAATCTTCGAATTTAGCCTGATGTCCTATTAGGGGTGGAATTGGGTCGGGACCCAACCCGTAAACCTCTTACTCGAACCCGTCCCGACAAGATTCGAGATTCCAATTTTCTTTTTGAGCCCGTACCCGATAAGCAGTGCTGTTAATGAGGCGAGCTGAGCCGAGTAGCTGATGTTCAAGCTCAAACTCGTTTGTAATCGGGTAGGCTCGGCTCGTTAACACAAACGAGCCTAAAAGCCTGTTCGAGCTCGGCTTGATAAGTATAAAAAATGTTCGAGCTCGAGCTCGAGCTTGAGATCAAGCTCACGAACAGGCTGGAACTCGAGCTCGGCTAGTTCAATAGTATTTTTTTAACGGGAATGATTTGTTTATATCCAATATCCATTATTCAACCCAAAATACTCGTTTAATCAAACATCCATAAAATATTTGTTATTTTGTTAAATTATTTATGTGTATATATTCCCTAAAAAAAAATTATGTGTATATATGATTTATATTTATTATTTATATTATATATTATATAAGCTTGCGAACACTAACGAGCGTTCACGAGCAGGCTCGTATTCACTTGTTTAGTAAACGAGAAGGAGAACCTGATCGAGCTCGGCTCGATAGCATAAATGAACGAGCTCGAACGAGCTTAAACAAGCCGAGTTCGAGCTTTGTTTGCGAACGCTCGGTTCGTTTAACAACTCTACCGATAAGCGGCGGGTCCCAACAATCGGGATATCCGAATGTTCGAGATCCCGTCGTCGGGAATGAATGTTCCGAACATATGATTTTAGAAAATATTCATGTTAATTTAAAAAATGACAATAATTATTTGATCAAAACAATAGTCCAAAAGGTAGAGCCCGGATAAATAAGTTAACGGCGATATAGTCGATAGCTGGTGGAGGCGGATGGTTTTTGTGAAGAAGAACACTCTGGAAAATATATATTAGAGAGCAGAAGAGAGTTGCAAAGAAAGTAAACGGCGGAAGCAAAGAGTGTAGAAAGTTTATATTTATAGTATTTAGGGTTGTGGGTATTCATATCGGGACGAAGAATATTATATATATATATATATATATTCGGGTCAGGATAGGAACCCGATGAGATTGAGTTTTATACCCAATCCGTTTCCCGCATTTTTCGGGTCAGGAAAAATCTTGAAATTTCGAATCGAGAAATTATCGGGATCGGACTTTTTCGGGATGAGATTATTGGAAAATTTGCAATCATTATGTCCTACTACTAAATTCTGCTGGGTCCCCCGAGGTAAGGGCATGGGGAAGTTATTAGGTGATGCGTGAATTTATACTCAAGTGACATGTGGATTGATCGAAATCAGACAGTTTATATGTTGGATCTAAAACGTACGACTCCGATCAATGTATATGTCACTTCGGTGCACATGAAGAGAGCACCCAATAATTCCCATGGGCCTGGGGGTGGTTAGTGTCGAAGTAATCGAAAAGCCGTCCAATGGCGGCAAAGAAAAGGTCGCGCTTTTATCTTTCTTGTCCAGAGTTCTCATTTTGAAACTGTCGCTACCTACCTTGTTGGTTTCAAGTTTCATCTCCAAATGCCGGCTATTTCCACCAAATTCCACCTGGATCTTAACCTTTTATTTTTCTGTTTTTTCTTCTCAACCGGCTTGTTTTATTTAATTATGACAACAATCAACATTCTAGTTTTTACTCATACTTCTTGTCCATATGTATGCAGATTGCTGACATACAATTCTAAAAATATATGTATATGTACATATTATGTGTATATATACATCTCCCTGTCTTGGTACCATTTCCAAAGCCCTTCATTCTCTGGGCTCTTCAAGACTTCAGCATTGCCATACTTTGGTTTTGGCTACTTATTTCTTCAAGGGCTCTATCCAAGATTGCTTCTTTCACAGGTATTTACAGCTTCTTGTAGATTTTTTTATTTAGTTTCTGAATATTACACGTATGTTGTTTGAAGTTTTGTTTCTGAAAGTCAGCTCAATTTGCTTCTTCACCACAACAGCTGTACAAAAAGCAGTTGATTCTAAGATTTCATGTTATTTGGTTGGTTTCTTGGATCTGAACAGGAAGATATAGTACTGATCATGGTTCTCTTTTACATTGCATGCAGGGGTATTTGGAAAAGCAGGTGATCTGAATCTGCTTACAGAGTCTAATGATGGAGGAGATGTCAGTTACCCTTGATGCACTTGCCAAGGAAGCAGTTGACCTAGTATGTACTTAGATTCTATCAACAACTATACTATGTTTATCACTTATTAGGACTAATGAAAATGGAAAATTCTGATATAGTGTTTACAGTCCAGATATCGTCTAAAAACATCGTAAAGGGATACAAGCCTTTACGTCCCATCCCCACTTGTGTGATGGACTTGAAAGTGAACTTGATCTAGAAGTTCATCTCACATGTGGGGTTAGAGAAAATCCTATTGTAGTACAAAGATCTTACTATGTTTATCACTTATTAGGACTAATGAAAATGGAAAATTCTGATATAGTGTTCACAGTCCAGATATCGTCTAAAAACATCGTAAAGGGATACAAGCCTTTACATCCCATTCCCACATGTGTGATGGACTTGAAAGTAAACTTGATCTAGAAGTTCATCTCACATGTGGGGTTAGAGAAAATCCTATTTTAGTACAAAGATCTTCGAGATTCCGAGTTCTGATATGGATGTTTTGCTTCTGTTTGATGCTTTGTGCAGGAGAATGTACCTCTAGAGGAAGTGTTTCAACATCTACGATGTACGCGGGAGGGATTGCGAACAGATGCGGTGCAGAAGCGATTGGATATGTTTGGTTACAACAAACTTGAAGAGAAAAGGGTCAGGATATATAGCTCACTGTTCATTTAGGTTCTTTTGATTCAAATGGTTGAGCACCAATATAGGTGTTTTGCGCGTATATATTAGTGTTTTCAAGTCAACACTAATAGAGATTATACTTATGAATCATCCAACTTATATACATAGATAAACGTTCATTGAGCAAGGATTCCCCTCCTGTGAAAATGGTGTTGTGATCCTTCCGGTGACCCTATTCGAACATTAAAACATGAATGTTTGAACGCGTCTTTTAGAGTTAACACAGATACAGGTTGAGACACTCGTGTTTTAATGTTCAAATAGGGTCACTGAAAGCTTTAGATCTCTATTTTCACGGGAGGGGATCACGATTACCGAATCTTGGTTAAGAAGTCTGATGTGAGCTATTTTTACAGGAAAGTAAAGTACTAAAGTTCTTGGGATTCATGTGGAATCCACTTTCATGGGTGATGGAAGCAGCTGCTATTATGGCCATTGCTCTGGCAAATGGAGGGGTAAGCATTGTGTTTTTGCACTTATGTTCTGTTTTACTCTATAATCAGTGAATTTTTCGGGAGTTGTTAAATTCACAACTCGAAATTTATCACAACACCACATATATGACGCGTCACACACAATCGAACTTTCAAAAGTCGAATCTACATCATATAATAGACTTTCGAACCATTTTGTAGTTAGACATTTCTGTGATGATTGATGGCATTCAATGAGTACAGGTCTCTCGGCCATGCCCAGAGGACGAAAACCCCAAGACACAAAGCATGTCCTGCTGTTTATAGGATATTTTCAATTCATTCAAATCAATAAATAGTTTTTACAAACAAGAAACAAAAAGAATTTTCTTCACCTTGAAACTATTGTGCTACTACAGGGCAAGGGTCCAGATGTTTACGACTTTGTCGGTATCTTGCTCTTGTTGATCATCAACTCCACCATCAGTTTTATTGAAGAAAACAATGCTGGCAATGCTGCTGCTGCTCTCATGGCGCGTTTAGCCCCGAAAGCCAAGGTGTGTTTAAATTTAGAAACTGATTTTTTCGACAAATGAAACTCTGCTAAAATCAAATACAATTCAGAAGCAATTATGATTGTTAGCTGTAATTGTTTGATTGAATCTTTCAGGTATTGCGCGATGGAAAATGGAGTGAAGAAGATGCTGCGATTTTGGTTCCGGGTGATATCATTAGTATCAAACTTGGTGATATTATTCCGGCTGATGCACGTCTCTTGGAGGGTGATCCCCTCAAGATTGATCAGGTTATATAAGTTCTAACTGAAATTTAATAAACAGATTGAATGTATGATTACGGGGAATGCTTTCATAAGTTCTTTACAACTCGTCATCAGTTTTCTTTCATAATAAAACTATGAATGCATCAAAATCTCTACAAGACGTAATTTGAATAGAGATTATATATACCGTGCCCTATAATTTAGAGATTCTGTATTTGACAAATCTGAATATAGTTTATGCCGTAGATATTAGTTTTTGGTGGAGTTGAATTGTTTCCATATCTACCTTGTTTTACAGTACCTACTGCAAGTGCTCTAAGTGCTTGATGTCAATAAAAATCAGAATCTCTACAACACTTCATGTGGTTTATTACCATTTCTTGAAAAAATTTCCATTGCCTTGCAGTCTGCACTTACCGGAGAATCCCTTCCGGCGACCAAGAATCCTGGTGACGGAGTTTATTCTGGATCAACATGCAAACAAGGAGAAATCGAAGCGGTTATTATAGCAACCGGAGTGCATACTTTCTTTGGAAAAGCTGCTCATCTTGTGGAAAACACTAATCATGTTGGCCATTTCCAGCAGGTTGTTTTTTTGTCTTACAAATGTCTCGTGATTTATATAGATATTCACAAGCGATGTTGCACAGATACTTCAGTCTGATAGGGTGTCTTAATATTGGGTCCTTATAGTTTAATTATGTACAATTTGATCCTTATATTGTTATTATTTACGCATATACCCCTGTTTCCGTACTGCACCTGTGTATTTCGTATCCGCACATCCGTACCCATGCATCAGTGGTTTGGAACAAGAATATTATAATGAGCCATTTTCTGTTATTTTTCTCAGGTATTGTCAGCAATAGGGAACTTCTGCATTTGCTCTATTGCAGTAGGAATGCTCATTGAAATCATTGTTATATACGGCGTTCAAAAGAGACCATACCGTACCGGCATTGATAACCTTCTAGTTTTGCTAATTGGTGGAATTCCGATTGCTATGCCTACGGTTCTTTCTGTCACCATGGCTATCGGATCACATCGTCTGTCTCAGCAAGTACGTACTAGAAAAATCCGTATTATGATCCGTCCAATGACATTATTTCAACGTTTAAACACAAGTGTCTTAACACATGTTTCAAAATCAATGAAGACACTCGTGTTTTAACGTTG
Source organism: Gentiana straminea (assembly GCA_036785695.1). NCBI lineage: Eukaryota > Viridiplantae > Streptophyta > Magnoliopsida > Gentianales > Gentianaceae > Gentiana > Gentiana straminea. Next base: position 1,403,531 of record JAVUPR010000462.1, on the reverse strand, counting down.
AAATAGGGCACCACAGCGATTCAGCGATTGCATTGGGCACCACAGCGATTCAGCGAATCTACTGTGACACCACACTTGGGGCAAAGGCCTTTGCAGAGGTTGAAAATGGACATTCGACTTATGCAAAGTCGAATGTTGAGCGTAGATTTGACTTTCTAGAGGTTGCCTCGAAAGTAGATTAACTGCTGTGCCTTTAACAACTGCCCTCTTTAGTCTTTAATTTGTATCGGAATTAATGGTTTGAAAAACGTGCACACGCGTTGTTTTTCCGCAGGGTGCAATAACAAAGAGAATGACAGCTATTGAAGAAATGGCTGGGATGGATGTGCTATGCAGTGATAAAACAGGAACACTTACACTTAACAAGCTAACTGTTGACAAGACTATGATTGAGGTATGCCTTCGTACGATTAATAAACGCCGTTAATATCGTTCATACGTGCTTGAAAAAGGCCATTTCCTGGTCAGAACATGGAAAAAAGATTGCGTCTTAAGGTGATCCAAATTCCCTTTAACCGGTGCAGGTTGTAGGCAAAGGGGTTGACAAGGATCAAATCGTACTAATGGCTGCTAGAGCTTCAAGGTTGGAGAATCAAGATGCTATTGACACAGCCATTGTTTCTATGTTAGCAGATCCAAAAGAGGTTTGTTATGTGTCTTCTATAACGCGTTAAACAAACAACAAAATCTTGCCAACAAATTAGTTACTGTGTTGCATAAGATGATTGACATTCTCTCACTGTCTTTTTCGGCGTATAGGCACGTGCCGGAATAACAGAAGTTCATTTCCTGCCGTTTAATCCAACGGAAAAAAGAACTGCTCTAACATACATTGATAAAGATGGTAAAATGCATAGAGTGAGTAAAGGAGCACCTGAACAGGTATTAAATTTGACTTACACTTTTGAACACTCCGTTTTGTTGTTATCTTTTTTTTACCATTCCTGCCCCCGATGATCTCTTCAATTTCCTGTCGTGCCCCAGTACCCTCGGTTTCTGAATACTGCATACATAGTAGCTCCAGAAGAACTGAATTTTGTTATGTGACAATGTGTAGATTCTCAACCTGGCACATAACAAATCATCTATTGAAAGAAGGGTGCATGCAGTTATTGACAAATTTGCGGAACGCGGGTTACGTTCTCTTGGCGTTGCTTACCAGGTAATATGGGTTTTATAATGAACGTCTTCGATGGCACCACATTAATTCTACTGTTTTGACACCACAGTAACGATTGACTTTTTCAAGGTCGATTCCCAACTTTAGAATTGGCTTTCCGCTGCTGATTGTTTTCAGTTGTGTCAAGCCAAAGTGGCACCACACCAAAGCTACAGACGCCCTTTTATAAAGGGCCCCTTTAGTGGCACTAAACCAAATGGACCGTAAAGCCTCTAAGGATGCCCTTTTATATAGAGTGCCTTTAGTGGCACCCCACCAAATGACAGTTATGGCACTACAATGACAATTGACTTTTGCACAACCGATTTTCAAGGCGAGAATCAACTTTGTGTTGGTTGATTGTCAAAATCAACGGTGTGAAAGTCGATCCTCAGCTTTAGAATCGACTTTTCACCGGTTGATTTTCTGATGTCGTGCCACTCTAAAAGCACCGCCTTTAGTGACACTACACCGATTTTAGCGTGGCACCACACTGAAAGCAATCAACTAGCAAAAAGTTGATTCCCGAGTTTAGAATCGATTTTCACCTGGTCACTTGTGACAAATGACCACGGGAAAGTCGATTTTACAGCTCTATAATCAACTATACAAAACTCGTTTGTACAGTGGTATAAAAACGGTAGATTTGGTGTGGTGCCACTACATACGCCCTTTATTAACTATGTTTCTTTACAGCTATTTAGTCAACTAAAAAAGGAGTTGACAGAATTGTGTTATTTGATCTGTGTAGCAAGTACCAGCTGGAAACAAAGACAGTCCAGGAGGGCCATGGGAATTTGTTGGCCTTCTCCCTCTTTTCGACCCTCCGCGACACGATAGTGCCGAAACAATTAGGAGAGCTCTTGATCTTGGAGTGAGTGTTAAAATGATTACCGGTGACCAGTTGGCGATCGGTAAAGAAACCGGAAGACGGCTTGGAATGGGCACAAACATGTATCCTTCATCTTCTTTACTTGGAAACAGTAAGGATAAAGAAGTTGCAGGGCTTCCGGTTGATGATCTTATTGAACAAGCTGATGGTTTTGCTGGTGTTTTTCCTGGTAATAATAATTCCTAACCAGCTGTATACGGTTCGGTTCGGTACAGTTAGGGGCTGTAAACGAATCCGAACGGAAAATTTCAGTTATTCAAAATCTGAAGCTTTGCCAATGGGGCTTTGGCTAAGTGGAAAAGCTGAGGCCCCAAGACCAAGAGGTTCTGGGTTTGAGTCCTACTCAGGGCAAAATGAGTGTGAATTATATATGTATTTCTTTCCGCAAAACAACTATTAACTGAACCGAACAGATTGGCCTCAATTCAGTTCGGTTTTCAGATAAACCGTATCCGTGTATACCCCTAACCAACTCCAAAGTTACTACTACTACTTTTCCAACTCTGTAATCTTATTATTATTATCTTCATTTACAGAACATAAGTATGAGATTGTCAAGAAACTACAAGGGAGAAAGCATATTGTTGGAATGACTGGAGATGGAGTGAATGATGCACCAGCATTAAAGGTAGCCGACATCGGGATCGCGGTGGCTGACGCAACCGATGCTGCTCGCGGTGCTTCTGATATTGTTCTTACAGAACCTGGCCTAAGTGTCATCATCAGTGCTGTCCTAACAAGTCGTGCAATCTTTCAGAGAATGAAAAACTACACGGTAACACCTCAATTATACATCAAATCATCAACTTCATTATACTGTTTTTATCAGAAAACCGATATATGTTGTTTGTTTTGCATCAGATTTATGCTGTCTCTATCACAATACGTATAGTGGTATGCTCTTTTTTCCGGAATACTATGTTTTTATGTTGGCAGTTGTTGAAGGCATCACACCTGATCTACTCTTACTACAGTGACATTCAGCCTCCAGAAAGTCGAATCTAACCTCAAAATTCGACTTTTAAGTGGTCGAATGTGCATGAACCGAGCCTAAAGTGTGGTGCCGTGGTAGATCAATTGTGGTGCCGTTAACACGGGCTCGAAAGAGTATTTTATAGGCTTACAAGGGCATCTTTTTACACATGTACAGTTAGGATTCATGTTGCTAACAGTGTTTTGGAAGTTTGATTTCCCTCCATTCATGGTTCTTGTCATTGCTGTTCTTAATGACGGTACGCGTGTACACTTTTTCCTTGATTTTGATGCTTTGTTTACTTGAATATTCATAGGTTTTGACATTAAAATATGTGTGTATAGGTACAATTATGACAATTTCAAAAGACAGGGTCAAACCATCTCCAGTTCCAGACAGTTGGAAACTTAGTGAGATTTTCGCTACAGGGGTTGTGCTTGGTAGTTATATGGCTGTGACAACTGTTTTGTTTTTTTGGGCTGTATATGAAACTGACTTCTTTAAGGTAAATTTGAAAACTAACCAAATGTTAGAGAGAATATTATGAATCATATGACTTTGCTAATGGATGACAACGTTGCCGGTTTGGCTGTCTCATTCATTTCTTTAAAAAGAGTTAAATGCAATGCACAACCATTAAAACAGACTTGAAAATCCTTGCCTCGTGATCAACTTTGACCGCAAAATTGCTGATGGTTTTGAAGTCCATTTTTTATGCCGTTTGTTGCTTTGAACTCCTGTAAACGAGATCTATGTAGTGGTGTGATCATAAATGATTTTTTCACTGTCAGGGGCCAGCATGTTACCAAAAAAGTTTTGATTATGGGTCAATTTGTTATAGAAGCATTGATTTCAATTTCTTTGAAGTTAAGATATTTTTGGTTTCTCTTGACAGGATCATTTCCATGTAAGAAGCTTAAACAAGCGCCATTTCAATATGTCAAATAAAGAAGAAGTTAAACACCTGAATGGGATGGTGGGATCTGCTATATATCTTCAAGTTAGTACAATCAGCCAAGCTTTGATTTTCGTGACTCGTTCTCGGGGTTGGTCTTTTACAGAGCGACCCGGTCTTCTCCTTGTTGTCGCCTTCATCATTGCACAACTGGTAAGCATGCCTTAGGCTGGCTTACTTATATCTGCATTTGGATCGTTTAAGTCATCATTAAACTTTATATCTGTATGTCTTCATTGGCCTTTGAAACTAAGTACATACATACTGTCTCTCTTTTTGCAGATTGCAACAGTAATATCAGCGCAAGCAAATTGGGGTTTTGCTGGCATTAGAAAAATAGGATGGGGATGGACAGGTGTCATCTGGTTGTACAACGTTGTCATTTACTTCCTTCTTGATCCCTTGAAGTTTTTGGCTAGATATGCTCTTAGTGGTAGAGCTTGGGGTCTTGTTGTTGAAAAAAGAGTAAGCCCCCCCCTTCTACTATGTATTTTCTCCTTCAACTTTCCTTAAAGGGCAGGGCAACACAGTAGTGTTTTTAACGTGAAATCATACCGAAAACAATCAACCAGCGGAAAGTCGATTATTTAACTATTCTTATGTTCTTTTCGCTTCAAATTTGCTAATATCATAGACATTTGTATCATTGTTTATGTGACTTGATTACCTGTTTTGCCATGAACAGACTGCATTCAGTAACCAAAAAGACTTTGGAAATGAAGCTCGCAAAGCGGCATGGGCTGCTGAACAGAGGACACTCCATGGTCTAAGCTCTTCTGATCCCAAGAAAATAAATGATCACAGTGGAACTTTTAAGGACATTAATCAAATGGCTGAAGAAGCTAAAAGGCGTGCTGAATTAGCAAGGTAATAAGGATAATCTTGTTTTTACCTAAAATTTTCAAAAATCCGTGAAACAAAAGGGACCTAAAATTTCATAATCCATTTATTTACCTAAAGGGGCATTGTTAAAGACACCACGCCGAGACCTTAGACTTGACTTTTCAGAATCCAGAGGTTAAATGCTGTTGTGGTGCCTCGATGTGGTGCCTCGATGTGGTGCTAAAACGATACAAAATTTCTGTCCTTGACACACAAACACACACCTCTCCCTCTCTCCCTCTACCCCCCACTCCCCGCCCCTTTTCCTAAAGATTCAGTGAACTCCCTTTTGGCTAATAAAAACAACATTATTGATTGCAGGCTCAGAGAACTACACACACTTAAGGGCAAGGTTGAATCTTTTGCAAAGTTGAAGGGTTTAGATATTGATGCCAACAACAACAATTACACTGTTTAATACTCTTTCTCTTTTATAGTATATGAATTTTCTTTTGTATCCCTCAGATTTTTTGTTTCTTTTAATTTTCCAGATTTTTTTTTTTATCAGAAGGCTATTGATGTAGAGGAATGATTTAAACTTTGCTGTCTACACTATCTTTAAGCTTCTTTGGATCAATTTTTTTTAGCAGACTTCCTCTTTTATAGATAGAATACTATTCAGGGTCGTCCCTAACGGCAGGCCAACCAGGTCAAGACCTAGGGCCTCCGTTAAAATTTATAATTTAAGGGTCTATATTTTCATATGTTAGTATTGCGTTTTAGATTCATTTTTGTTTTTTACTGAAGCAAAAGACCCGTATATAAGGCCCAAATTCATACCAAAAGTTCACTTATATGCTCATCCACCTAATAAGCTCCAGTTATTTTACACGGTCAAGGGCCTGGGAAAAAGGTTGGCCTACGGCCTCTAATCATATGAGGACGGCCCTGATACTATTATTCTTCGTTTTATAGAATACCTGTTCAGAGTGAAATAATAACAGAATATCTATAAACCACTCCCCCTTATTTAAATTAAGAATATGTCTTTTCTGCCATACACGTCATGGATGATATAGAGATTGTGTTTTAAACGCTGCTACAGATGATTTTTAGTGGATCTGAATGATTCAAAACCAATTGGTGCGGTGTTTGGGTGGTGCTGGTTCGGTTCTTACTGAACCACAAACTGAGACAAGTGAAAATAGAAGGGATGCAATGATAAAACGAAAAGACACATTTTGTTATTTTCTTCAAAATGAATTCTCTTCGCTTGTGAATGAAAATCAAACCAACATTCATACAAAAATTAGATGTATACTAGTGGGGGGACACCGTGCGCTGCACGGTCGTTGCCCTCGAATATATTTTTCAGTACTTGTTATGTAGTGGTTGGAAAAACAAATACAGATTGTCTGATCGAACCGGAAATAAAAAAGAAAATCACAAAGTAGCTAGACACGACACGATCGAGTGCCTCAATCGAAATTAAAGAAGGAAAAAAAAATGATCGACCGCAGAAACGGTAAGACCCTTTGCTTGCACTTCAATCATCAAATGTAATGTTGTGTCACTTTGTTATCGGCAAGATTAACAACAATCACTCCGTAGTAATCGTGGCGGCATCATTCAGTCGATCAGACGAAGGAATAGTTCTCGTACCTGAGGGTACAACTACAACTGCCTGAATTACAATCATAACCAAGCTAGGTTGGCACCCATTTTATAAGGACATTCAGAATCGATTCCATCGCTTATCGTCGCATACCAGGAAAAACAAGTAAGCGGGGACGGTATATCCTTGGCGCAAATAACTTGGATGTAAACCGCATCTTCGGCACATTTTCGTCCTAGTCCTGATGCACTCCGTGTACTACATGTATCTGTGTGAAATTCAGTACTTCCTTGGGATATGGATTTCGATGCAAGATAGATCATGTTTCCAAGGTTCCCCAGAAAGTCGACATTAATTTTTGGTTCGTAAGAATTTGGACTGCATTCTCCTTGAATATTAGTATCATCTGCCATGCTACAATATTGCCCAAACAGTACCAAGATGAAGACGAAGACGAAGAAGAAGACGGTGAAGGTCTTCGCCAGAGTAGTTGCAGCAGGCATCATCTTGTTTTGAATTGGTTATGTTTACTATTCTTTGGCTTCGATCGCCCATTAAATAGAAGCAATGATCGATCACTCCCACAACAAATCCCCTTTTTCAAATTTTAATTTGGATTATTTCTGATCAATTGAAGACTCAAAATGACATGTTCCATATTGGAGTGCCATACCAAGAGTTTATTTTAATTCACTTGGAACTTGAGAGACCGATCTAGCCATCAAACTAAGTATAACTAACGATATGAAGGACAAAAAAAAAGACGAGATGAAGGATAACGAGATCATTTGGGAGCATGCGGGAGAGAAGAGGAAGTCAAGCACAATTGTTGACAGGGATGCGACACTGAAGAAAGCTGCTTTTTATTTGCCATTGGTGGAGCCTGTGGAGGAACAGGCCCACCCGGCACCATGAGTATTTTATGTTGGAACTTCCGTGGGTTAGGCCACCCGCGGGCAGTTCGTGCACTCAAAGGCCGTGTAAATATTTATTCGCCTTCTATTTTCCTTTGTAATCGGATCATGTACATGATTGTTTGGTGTAAGAAAATCGTTACATTTCCGAAAACTGTCATAATCATTTTGATTTTTAATTTTTTTACTCGATCTTCCGTGCGCATTCCTTTTTTCATTGACAATTAGAGATGGTGATTATGGATTGACGCAGGACTGCTAAAGGATGAAAATGTGGCCCCTTCCGCTTTCTGATCCAATTTTTAGAAAGGTGAACATACAGGTACTTTATCCTTTGTTTCATTTGTAATGCTTTTCATTGTTGTTTTTCTTACGTATTGGATTGTTATTTTGAAAATCGTCTTTCTCTTTTATGTTGTTTGTTTGTTGGGTTCTTTTACTTGGGTTGTTTTTCGTGCTGTGCAACTGATATTTGAGTTTATGGAATTAGGTGGAAATGGAGGTCGGCGCTAAATTACAATTTTGGTCCTCTAACTAGCCCGTTTTTCGATTTTGGTCCTTGTTTTTCTCCAGCGACAATTTTAGTCCTGTAAGTGGTTTTTTTTTTTTTGTTGCAAAAATAGTCCTAAACGCCGGAAAGACCACTTACAGGACTAAAATTGTCGCCGGAAAAGACCAATTTTAGTCCTGTAAGTGGTATTTCCGGCGTTCAGGACTATTTCTGCAAAAAAAAAAAAACCACTTACAGGACTAAAATTGTCGCCGGAGAAAAACCAGGACCAAAATCGAAAAACATGTCTAGTTAGAGGACCAAAATTGTAATTTAGCCCGGCATATAGTGTACACGATACGATTTTGAGGTATTGACTCTTTTGATGGTTTGGTTTGTTCGTGTTTCATTTGTTCTGTTTAACCAGGTTGTTTCTAATACATTTTCTAACACACGTTTATATTCTTTCAAGTTGGTGTATGGTTTCTGAATTTGTGATGGTTGCTTTGACTAAATAGTTCAGGTTGTGGCATGGATGGATACATCTTGGTGTAGTATAAGAGTACTTGGAGAGCTATGTGTTACTTTTGGAATAATTGTACAGTATAAACTAAAACAAGTCTATGCTGATCTTTCCTTCGCCTCCATACCTTACAAGAAGGTACCTCTATCTCCTCAAGTTTATGTGTTTTTGTCCGTGTGAGATTGGAAAATTTTATCCACATCCCTTTCAAGAGTTTTTTTTATTACTTCCTATATAAATCTTGCTTTATGCGTGTGTCCTACAGAAATTTAGAAAAAAAATCTGGTAATTATATGTGTTGGTTGTGAAGTGTTGCATGTAGATGTTTGTTTTAATTGTTTGGTTCCAGAAATTGTAGTAATAAACCTATTAGCAAGCAAGGGAAAATTTAGGCTGCAAATTGGGTTAATGAGATTCATTTGCTTAATAAGGATCTTCTCATTCAGAAATTTGGTGATTTTAATATGATTGAGCTTCGTTTGTAATACTAAAACTATATGTTTGTTTTTTATTTTTTAGTACCTTTTTCTTTAGGGAGGGTTATTGAGTTGTTCTTAGTATTAGTTTATTCTTATTATATATCAGTTTGTCTGGTAGTCCATTTTTTATGTAGACTCCAGGGAAAATGGGATTGGCCGGTTGTGTGTTCCCTTTTTGGAGCTTTGTGTTAACTTTTCAAGTGTAAAATCAATTTTTTTTTTGAGTAAGGTGAAAAATGAAATATTGAATTGCGTCATATTGTTTATGACTTCACCGTCACGAGCAGGCGAACCACGCCACTCAATATCATGAGTTCCACAGGGAAATAGATAACGCTCAAAATGATACACCTTACGGCATCAACATTTCACCCATGCTAAACTAAAAGTAGTAGTTTCCGACCATTTATATGAACCATTTGAGTCGAATGTTATATGTTGGGTTCATGAGTCGAGTAATTTGCATTTAACGTTTATTTCCTTCGATTCGATATTATTTCGTGCTTTGTTGGACTATTTTCAGGATACGGATATTGGGCCAGCGTTTGGAGTTGATTCTGGATCGGACTAAATGAAGATGGTGGGCCTAGGGTATTCCAGAACCTTCAGTTAAGTCGGCAGAGTGGAAAAAGATGAAATTACCGCCGTAATTGCGTGAGGCGGTGCCGCAACTGCGACAGTCTGGAACCTTCGATTTACGCATTTTCTTGGACGAGGAGTAAAGTTAGGTCATCTAAGTCGGGTTAGACTAGTATAAATAAGAGGCCTCGCCCTTAGATTTAAATGTACAGAAAATATTGCAAGTTTCACTCAATAAAAGTTTCATTTCTTTAGTTATTTTTCTTATGAGTTCTAGTCACGGATCTGACGGATTCGCCACCTAGTGGCGCATTCACGGAGGGTCTGCACTCATCTTCGAGTTTATGCTTCTCCGGCTTTCTAGATGTTGATCTGTTATTTTCCTTGTGATTAGTATGGTTTAATTGTTTATTTAATTCTGCTATGTAGTAGTTAGATTATTTTACCCCTATTGTGTATATAGATCTGAAACGTTGGTAGATGAAATCATGAAATAGTGGTTGCGTTCTCCAGATCTGCGACGGTCTTTATCGTTAGATCTGAATACCTAGTAAACCCTAGTTTATGATTAATCGGCGCCAGCTACGTCTGATCGACAGATTTAATTTACATGTTTTTATTCTGATCAACTATTTGCATGTCATCGTAAATTAGCGATAGTCATATTAACAATAGCTGCTTAGGAGGTTTTCGGTTCACCGGCTAGTCCTGGTTCTTATGGCATGTGGATTAATACAACCAACGAAGGAGGTTAATCGCACATAGACAACTGCTGTCATATTAACGAAGTAGATGACTATAGGGATAGCACCCGTAGCTGTTAATGATCTAAAATTTACCAACGGGGATGATTGATGCATGATATGGGCGGAATAACTAATAACTCATAGTTAGAATTAATACTTATAAACTCATCGGTTTCGCCATAATGTCTTGCAAGTTTTTCTTACCACCGTTTTACTTTTCCACTATATAGTTGGTTGTAGACCATAATCGTGACAATTTGTATGTGCAATCTAGATTAATCTACATTTTTACGAGTCTCTGTGGGATTTGACCTTGTCTCGCCTGTACTATACCACGATTGACCTAAACTTATTGCTAGTAATCGATCTGCACGCGAGATCATGCTTAAACAATATCCAACAGCGGCAATGGTGGTGTCTTCTTTCATGGTGATGAAAGGAATTGGTAGCGTAAGATGTTTATTTTTCTTTGCTTTGGCAGTGAAGTGGTACATAATGTATCATTAGAGAGAGAAAAATAATATAGTACCTTTTTGTGTTTCATTCAAAGTGTATGCCATGACATGCTTAATGTGTAGACTTTTTTTACTTTTATTTTCCAAAACATAAGAGGAGTGTTAGTCATTGATGGATGGCTCTGAGTTGATAAGTTGTGACACATGGGATCGTAGTAAATTCTTTGTGGTCTCTACTTATTTTTAAGTTTGGGCAATTTCATATGTTATTCACTCATAGGATGATTTAGTGAAAATATTAGGCTGTATCTCTTCACTCCTTTTAGAATAGTCCTTCTAATATACAACCTAATATTTTAACTAAATATGATCCTGTCAATTTCTGAAGACTTACAAAAATAATGAAGCTGCAAATTTCAAGAGAATTACCTTCATGAGACGACCAGATTCATGTAAACCACGTAAAAACCTTCAAAAGTCAAGGAAATCATCATTTTGAGTTAACATTGAATCTTACCAAGTAACATCGGCATACCACTTCACTTAATTCAAAAACATTTAATCGCATGACCTAAATATTACCTCATGAATCATAAGACTCAAAGGCACACAGTAAAAATGAATTCTTATTGCATAGTAACAAATGCCAAAGAGTACCTACTCAAAGTCCCCAGTCTTTCTATACTATTTTAACACTAATCACAGTCATACTTACATCTCATTATGAAACATAAAAATAGTCATTAAAACTTAACTCGTATATGCATATATAGGATTCTTAAAGAAGAAGACGTGATATCAGTCAGAATTTTTTTAGGAGGGGTTGTGAAGCTCTCGCCGCGACTTCAATAACTAGACTATAATTCCAAAATAATCCAATAAAATCTATAATTAAGTTTACAAATATTCACTAAGTAATTCAATTATAAGATTACAACAAATGAAATATTACAGTTGTCACTAACATAATATATATGCGCAAAACAATCTAGAATCTTGGTCAATGTCTTAGCTCATTCCCTATCCATCTCCCTCAAGAAATCACCTGGGTTAATTTATAAAAGAGAAACAAAAGACAAGACACGAGAATACGAGTCGTCAGCAAAAACGCTGGTATGAGCCGTGTGTGAGAGTGTTATATATTTAAGAAAATAATTTTAGTAATAATTTATATACATATATATTTTTTCTAGAAAACTTGTTTCATTATTTATGCAATAAAATACTTGTTTAAAATTATGCATCAAGTTCAAGCCAAGCATGTTCAAGCAAGATCCGTCATTTCATCAAGTTCTCTTGCTAGAAATCGATACAGCTGATACGATTGTCTCTGCCTTATGACTCCCTTTTCACACACCTTATATCCACAACTAGCAATTTTTATAGTGAAGTCCGTCCTTCCGACACCCAATCGATCTCCTGGGTCTTCCGGAGGGTCCACTTGCCTCGGATCCCACAACCGTGGTCACAGGCCCGACGCACAACTAAGCCGACTGTGAAACCCTTGGCGGGCCCATCGAGTGAGAACGAGAACAAGAACGAGAACTATGCCGCTGAAGCGAGCGAGAACTAGCCATGCCACCGAAGCAGGAAATGTACAAATACGATATACCATAACGCGTGTAGCGGTAAGTATGGTACCATGCCACCGAGGTAACGAGGTTGGACATGCAATGTCATTTATACAATGTTTGTTTCAATCAAGTTATTATCTTAAAGCGAGAGAAATCGTAAATCATTTTTAATAAGATAAATATTATATATTTATATCAATAATATATTAAATTAAAATACTATGATCAAAACACACTTTGACTTTTATAAAAGAATAAATTTGAACTCACCGACGACAGTTTAAATATCCGAAACTCCTTTGGCAGAAAGAAGAGGAAAAAAAAGATATACATGCATACTTTGTACCCTAAAATATAAGATGTCCCCAACGCTTTCAATCCCAAAACACCCACCAATAATATATAGCCAAAAATATGTGTATAATAACTAATCCGATCCAAATACTTCACAAGAGTCAAAGTGAGTCTGCATTCATCCTCATCTGTGATGATTTTGAAAAGAGTGGTTGTGGTGTATGTATTCTGATGAACATTGGCTGTGCAAGCTTATGTTAAACGGTTTGGGTCTGGATGGTGGTTTTCTCGGCCATAGTTGTTCCGGTGGTGGGGATGATAGAAAATATACAGAGGTTTGGCTACACGCGGTGGGGTTTTGATGGCCAGATGGTAACGTTAATACTTGAATTTGGCAATGAACAAGGTGTTGATTTTGAACGGCTGCAGCTATTTCCGAATCGGTTCTTTAAATTTTGGTATCGCTAGAGATAATCGGAGACGACAAATTAATTAAGGGAAAGTGTCAAAAGGCTCAGTTTGTGGCTATGGTTAAAATGGTTCCACAAGACTGGTGGTAGATCAACGATAATTTCGGGTTCTGCAATCAATAGTTCACAACATTTCGCCGGAAAATATTACGATATGGAAAGTATTAATGTAGAAAATAGACTTATGGAAAATAGTGATTGTGTATTGATTTATTAAGGGTAGTTTGGATATTTTGCATAGAGATAGAAGCCCTACAAGCGGTTAAAAATATTGTACTCTATGGTTGATTAATGATATACGAAATACATTGACCGAAATTTTTCATGGTATCAGAGCAAGGTTAATCAAATACGAAAAAAAAAATAGAAAAAAGTACAGAACAGAAAAGAGATCGGGAAGAACTAACTTCATCTTCTTCCCTCAACAATGGCCGCTTCGGGCACCGACAAGGTTGAGACAAAGCTTGATGCTTTCTTTCTTAGCACGAACGACAATCCAGGACAACTGATTACTACGGTTCAACTGAAGGGCTCTAATTACGATTAGTGGGCACGCTCGATTCGAACCGCTCTTCGTGCGAAGCGAAAGTTTGGGTTTCTTGAAGGGAAAATTGAAAAGCCTACAGAAGAAGAAGAAAAATTGGAAGATTGGTACACAGTTCATTCCATGTTGGTATCATGGATTATGAACACGATTGAACCGTCGATTCGAGCAACTCTCTCTTACTTTGAAGATGCGGAGTCCCTCTGGAAATCCTTGAAGGTCCGGTTCTCTGTGGTTAACGGCACAAGGGTTTGTCAATTGAAATCGTCTTTGGCGGAGTGCAAACAAGGTAAGGGTGAGTCGATTGCCTCATATTTTGGGAGGATGAGCCGCATCTGGGATGAATTAGGGGAGTTGATGACGACACCGTCTTGTTCTTGCAAGGGATGCAAGTGTGATTTGTCTTCAAAATTTCAGCAGGTGCTTCTCGAGGATCGGTTGCACTGGTTTTTGATTGGCCTCGACTCGACGTATGCTTCAATTCGGTCACATACCGCTTGGTCGGGATCATCTCCCTGATATGGACCGAGCTTATCAAGCTCTGACACAAGAGGAAAGCTTGAGAACTGGGGCTGCACCAACTCCGTCCATGGACGCCGACGTGAAGATGGCATTCAAGGTCCAGTCCGACGGGAAATTGCGTGAGAAGACCATTGATGAGGCTGAACAGGTCTGTTCTTATTGTCACCGCAAAGGGCATAGCCAAGAAACGTGCTTTCAAATCCATGGTTACCCCGAGTGGTGGGGTGATCGGCCAAGAGGAGTACGAGGGGGAGGGAGAGCCTCCCGTGGAGGTGGCCGGTCTGCATCAGCTGGTAGGGGACGATGTTATCAAATGGGTTTAAAATTAACGAGTGTGACAAATGTGTCTATATCAAGAACATTTTGATCATGGGAGTTGCATATGTAATTTTAGGATTAAAATCTCTAGAATGTCTGATGGACTTGCTCTGTCGCAGTCTCATTATATTGAGTCTGTTCTAAAAAGATTTAATGTCTTTCATGAAAGCATAGTAAAAACTCCAATTGACTTAAGCTTGCACTTAGTCAAGAACAAAGGTGAACCTATGTCTCAGTTGAAATATTCACAAATCATACGTTGTCTGATGTATATAACCAACTGTACTGGACCAGACGTAGCCTATGTTGTGAATAAAATAAGCAGGTTTACGAGTAATCCAAGTGAGGATCATTGGAAAGCTCTGAATCGGGTACTAATGTACTTAAAATTTACAATGAATCTAGGATTACGGTATACGAGATATCCAGCAGTTTTAGAAGGATACTACGATGCAAATTGGATATCTGATTCAAAAGATACAAAGTCCACAAGTGGATATGTATTCACTATTGGTGGTGCAGTGGTGTCATGGAAATCCACAAAGCAAACGTGCATAGCTCGTTCCACGATGGAATTTGAGTTTATTGCATTAGATAAGGTAGGAGAAGAAGCAGAATGGCTTCGTAATTTTTTAGAGGACATTCCATGCTGGACTAAACCTATTGCTCCGATAAGCATACATAGTGATAATCAGTCGGTATAAGTCGAGCACAAAACAGTATGTATAATGGTAAGTCTCGACATATATGTCGTAGACACAATACTATTAAACAACTGATCTCTAATGGTGTGATTTCCATTGATTTTGTTAGATCGAAGGAGAATTTTGCAGATCCGCTTACCAAAGGTTTACCTAGTGATCAAATGTCAAAATTGACACTCGGAATGGGACTAAAGCCTATTACGACAAAATATTTGAAATTATAACACAACCATGTTGACTGGAGATCCCAAGATCATGGTTCAAAGGGACAACTAAGTTACGAAGGTTCAGTGAACACTTACTCATTCTGTGAATAAAAGTGTTATATGTCACTGGTGGATAAGGTTAAGTGAAAACTTTTAATGATTCCTATAACTTGGTAAATTCAAGTGGGGTATGGCAAAATACTCTTGATAGGAGATCACCTATGTAAGTACGAAGTGGGGCCGCTTCTGTGAGAATTCAGAGGCTAGAATTCTCTAACGCACTTTCTAAAACCAAGGGTGATTCATGGCCAAAATGAACACAACCATGAGAACCAAATACGGTGTTAAGGGAAATATTGTGCGAGTGCTATTGTCTGGTTTTACAATAAAGGTTGAACAGTTCAAGCATAGTTCACTGAATAGCCGAGTAGATCCGATAGTATTTCACTAAGGCATGTTCAAAGCCAGAAGCTACCTCTCCTGATGCAATATTTTTCTGGTCGAAATCTCTTCAGGGTATGCATTTGCATTAATTTCCATTCATGTGGGGGATTGTTGGAGAAAAATGGAGGGAAAGAGAAAATGATTTTTTAATCATTTTTTACAACCACTTTGAGAGCCAGTTTCGATTAGACTCTTGTATAATTTATCAAGAATTTATGATGACTTTGAAATCTACATGTAAAGTAGATGAAGATAGGTCTTTGAATCATTCAATTCGAATTTCGGGTAAATGAGAAATTAAGGACTAAAGTTGGTTAGTTGAAAAAGTTGAAGAGTTGGAACTTGGAAGTTGAAGAGTTCAACTTCCTTAATCCCACATTGGGAAGTGTGCTAACCTTTTATCAATATTTAAGTGTGAAAATGTTAATCAATGGTATAAGCTCCAGGAAATGGAGAGAGTTTAGAATGGTTTTAGTTAGACGATGTTCTGCTAAAATTGCCACTCGCGCGCGCCGCCGCCTGCCCACCCGTTGACCATTGGGCTTGGGCTTGGGCTTGGGGAGTTGGGCCTTCGTGGGCCTGAGGCAATACTAATATTTTGGACAAAGTTACATTGGATTTTGTTAAATAATTAGTCAAGCTCATTTCTGATTTGAGCTGAGAGTCTGAGTAATTCGATTCAATTACAGGCTCGATTCGACTGTCTCTTCATCTGCTACTGGGCAATAATGCTGAGAGTTAGTGAAGTTAAGTAAACTCCTTCAACTGATGGACTTAAAGTCATGATTAGTGAAACTCCTGGCTTCAATACACTTCAAGGCTGATGGAGTTACCTGATGCTTTCCTCCCTATATAAAGGTCTTCTACTGCAATGGAAACAACACAGAAATACAACACAAATCATACTTCTGCATAAAATAGTCGAAGAGTTTCTGAAGCACTGTAGAGTTCGTTGTAGTTCAGGAATTGAAGTGCCTCTCTCTTGAACAGGTAACTGAGTAATTCTGTGAGACAATTGCTTAAACCGTGGGTATATGCTTGTCTTAAGGACATAGTTCATCTCGCCTCAGTCCAGTCTATATATATATATATATATATATATATATATATATATATATATATATATATATATATATATATTTTACTGTTTTCATTTCGTTTTTTCCATTCCTGTAATTGTTCTTGTTCATATAAATAAATAAAAGTGTTTTTATTTTTCTGTGTTTTTATTTTATTTCGCATATGATACAGAGGGTATAACAAACAGTACCAAGATGAAGAAGACGGCGGCGAAGGTCGTCTTCATCGGACTAGTCGGAGTCGTAGTTGCTGCAGCAGAGGCCATCATCTTTAGAGGAAGAAATTAAAGCAATACAATTCTGTGTGTTCAATGTGGTAGTAATTGATCATTCATGCATGCCCATTAAATAGTAGAGTATTTATATTTTATGGAAAATTAGTTGCATTTATTATTAAGCGCCCAAAAAAGGACAACCGCATATTTCTATGGCACTCCAACATAGAATATAGAACATATAATATTTTTTTTACGGGGTTCAACGTTTAATATGTCATTTTTAGTCGTACTCATTCATGTCACTCGGAAAAACTCAAAAACTCAAACTCAAAATGCTTTATTCTGGAAAGGGAGATTTAAACATCATATGCCTTCATTGACCATCTTTTTTCATAAACATAAAAAGAAGAAAAATGACCGCCTGACTCATGTATACCCTAGTTGTTACCCGATCTAATTTAAATCAACTCACATTATCAAATATAATTAATTTAGAAATTCATATTGAATAGGAGCAATGATATTATTATTACTATGACATAACGAATGCCAGAAAGTTATAAATATTCTAAGCCCAAAGTTTGCTATAAATCAAAAGCTAGACATAATGCACACTTTCTTACATGTTAAGCTTTGAATCATATTCTTTGCTTGAATGTATAGCATATATATTTTAACAAGTCATGCCAAAATTTAGCCTAGTTGTTTTCTCTTTCAATATAAATTATAATCACCAAGATTTACATCTAACACCAAACAATTTAATATAAAAAAATGGGTGCATTTCCAAGCATGATGGGAGTTGGTAAATAAAATTGTGCCTCTCTTTTATTTATTTTTTATTTCTTGTTTTGAAATAAACTTGACTATTATATCTATAGTCATTAAGAGCATTAGCACTAACATCATATATATTGAAGATGTGAAATTTTTTGATTTAATATTTTGTGTGTGTGATATTTTGGTAGGTTTGCCAACAACACAGATGCTTGGTTTGGTGATGGGAACCCTTCATAAGCAATTTATTGATAAAGATATCAAAAACTTTGAGGATTTCCATATTGCCATTCTTGATATCTTCAAGTAAATTATATACACATTCATTTGCTTCTATTTTTTTACGCACTGACAAATTTTATAATACAATCGTTGTTATAGCAATATATATTGTATGTATCCTTTTATATATTTTTACCA
Source organism: Gentiana straminea (assembly GCA_036785695.1). Classification (NCBI taxonomy): domain Eukaryota; kingdom Viridiplantae; phylum Streptophyta; class Magnoliopsida; order Gentianales; family Gentianaceae; genus Gentiana; species Gentiana straminea. The sequence continues at coordinate 1,385,359 of JAVUPR010000462.1, read as the reverse complement.
TCTTTCACGTATTATAGGATGTCTATAAGTACTGTGAACGAAATGCTACGATTTATTCAACTTGCATGTGCAATCCTTTTAACGGTTATTCCAAGGACAGAGCCATAGCTGATATATATATCATATTTCCTATATAGTGAACTCATAATATAAACCAAAGTTGACCAACTTTTGCTTGAATTATAACGACAGCACAGTGAATGCAGCATTGCCAGGCAAGCACTATGATGTACCTGCCTTAAAAGAAGTTGAGGTGCCCCCTGGCCTCCCTCCCCCTCCTTCCCTCTTACAAAAATACTATCAAAATAGTTTACCGACTATTTATAGAATTAGACACAAAATAAGTTTACTTAATGTTTTTTATTTGAACAATCAAAAAAAAAAACAGGGGTGTTTCAAACGATGGGAGTCGGCACCGGAACCTGAAAAGAAAAAATTGTTTATAGAATTCATGAAGACGAGGCTAAACTTGAGCAAGTTAGATGACTCCACCCTTCTTATAGGCCTAATTACGCCTCCGGCAGCAATGGCGGCGAAGAGAGCCGGTGAAATCGTGCCACAACTGAAATTGATCAAGGCCATACCCGACGTGCTTTTCGTGCCGTCTGCCACGGTGTTTGCTTTGATCTCTGCAAAGATATCTAGGAAAATGTTCCTTGGACAAGTGGCATCTTGAATTTAATCTCTTAATGTTCGAACTCAATGAATGAACTTTGTATAGAAGGATATATAAATTGTTCCTTTTTTTTTCTTCTAATTGTACTATATAAGTTGCAATATATTTTGTTTGATGCATTAAGAGCGGTGAGAATTGCATTAATACATGATGCATTAACCTCCTCAAAATTTTCGGTGAGAATTGCATTATGTCCTAACACTTACACAATGACAATATGTCCTAACAATATATCCTAACACTTACACAATTCTTTTTAAATAATGTCCCGGCTCTGTCCCAACACCCCCCTCAACCTCAAGTGTGGACAATATGTCCTAACACTTGCACAATTCTTTTTAAATAATGTTTCGGCTCTGTCCCAACACCCCCCTCAAACAATATGTCCTAACACTTACACAATTCTTTTTAAATAATGTCCCGGCTCTGTCCCAACACCCCCCTCAACCTCAAGTGTGGACAATATGTCCTAACACTTGCACAATTCTTTTTAAATAATGTTTCGGCTCTGTCCCAACACCCCCCTCAAATATGGACAATATGTCCTAACACTTGCACAATTCTTTTTAAATAATGTTTCAGCCAAAGTTCGATCTCATGATCTCTGGCTCCGATATCATGTTAGGATCAATCGTTTACCATTCTACTAAAATCAATTGATGTCAATAAAAACACTATTTTATTTCCTTATACATTAAGAGTGGATAATTTGTCCTAACCTACACAACAATGGATTAAAAATTAAAAATAAAAATCAATAGAAGCATCGAAGTAAAAATGATTATCTATAGAGGCGAGTCTTTCTGATGGGACCCAACTTTTTTATCTTTATATTTGTTTACATTTTTCAAATAACCTATGGGACCCTACTTGTGCAAGTTTTATACGTTGCGTGTAAAGGGGCATACATTTCCTCTCTACTTTTGTACTTTTGTCAAATTACAAAGTTAAGGCTTCTCTCCCCATCGTTGTTAATTGTGTAATGTTAACCTAACGATTAGAACACAAACATTTCATCAATTGAACAGAATGACAGTTTTTTAAAAAGTTTGCTTAATTAACAAAACTATTTTTATTTTATTTCTGGCTCATTTCTTTTTTAAAATATAAAATAAAAAATCAACACACTTTTTCTTTAATCCATCTTTTTTAAACACTAATATCTCTCAATCTAGAACTCCAAATTAAAAATTATTTCACTAATTTTTTATTTTTCATGCTCTTTATTTTGAGACCACATTCAACATATTCCGATGTAATTCCAGAAAATCCGTTGTCGAAATTCACTATTATTCGAAGTTCACTGTTGAAATTCACTGATTTTTGGATTCACTGGGGATTTCACTTAGTGAATTTCGACAATGAATCTCATGAAAAACGATGTAATTATATCGAACCAAGTCTCAAAACGAAGAACATCATAAAATAAAAAATTCAATGAAGTTTTTATCGCATTTGGATTTCTAGATCTAATAAAAAATTCAGTGAAGTTTTTATCGCATTTGGATTTCTAAATCAAAATATATGAGCGTTTGAAAATGGGGAGGAAATGGAGGAAAAAAGTTCCCGGAATTCCTAGGTATGATGCGCGAATTTTTTAAATTTTTTTTTTTTGAATTTTGTCATTCAGACTATAAAAAATATAAAAGTTGTCATTCTTCCTATAAAAAAAAATGTAGATGTCTTGTTACTCAAAAATATTCTGAATGGTGTCCTTATCCCTAATTCTCTCTCTCTCTATATATATACTAGTATCCGTACACCGTGCAAAATGCACGGTGCATGCCCATTCCAGATCGGTGGATGTAATTAGGATCTTTTTTTGTGTGGTATATGTTGCGATTGTACGAAATGAGTAAAGACTATAAGGAATCATAAAAGCTCGAAACATTAACTATACATTATCATAAGGTGTTTTTCAAAGACATAAATAGAGTCGGGGACATGACATGGCATGTGTTGTGTTATACCGAATGTGATAAATATATTCCGTATAATATACTTAATACGTGTATTATAACGTAGCATGAAGTATATTACGTTGTACTACACCGGAAGCAATATTAAACGGACACGACGAATGTGGAACACCGAATTTAAAAAACAAGATAACACGAAACGTCATTGTATAACAAAATAATTAAATGGCCAGACGGGAAAAAAATTAACTAAAATCTACCACACGTCGTAATAAAATTGATGTAAATTTCTTACAATTGTCCCAACTAATAACAACAACCATTATTGTATCTTAAACATCTAAATAGACAAACCACTTTTAATAACAATGTAACGAACTAAAGTAAGATAACATAAAATATCATTAAATTGTTTAAAAATATATTAAACTATAATAACGTGTATACGTAAGTACGCAACGAGCCATACTACTAAAAAACCGAAATAATACTAAAATTTATGTAAATTTGTGAGTATTGTCCGAATTAATACAAATAAAATAAATCCATAGAAATATGTCGTCCATCGGTAGACGGCACTAATGAATCGGAGAATCCGGAAGGAAAAGAGGAATGAATACACTATATAGAAAAATTTCGCGTATAGCCGTAGACATCAACGGAAAAGTGATAGGAAACATCTACTAATAACAATAAACTCATTTTAACGTGTATACTAAAGTCCGACACTCCTAAAAAAACCGATATCATAATAAAATTGATGTGAATTTGTTACTATTGGCCGAACTAATAACAATAACCACTATCGTATCTTAAACATCTAAATAGACAAATCGTTTTTAATAACAATCTAACGAACTAAACTAAGATAACATAAAATATCATTAATCGTTTAAAATATATATTAACTATAATAACGTGTATACGTAACGACTCACACTCCTAAAAAACCAGAATAATAATAATTAGAATCTGAAGGGGAAAGAAGCATAAATATATCATTGTATAATGCAAGGAACGGAAAAAAAAAATAACACGTCACGAAGTCGATATTTATAATAATAAAAGTCTACAATGAAATAAAATCAAAATATACGAAACGATACAATGTAATACAATAAGATAAGAAATCGGATAAAAAAACTCGAAAGCGTCGCAAAAAAAAGATTGGAGGAGGTGAATAAAAAGAAAAGACAATATATATATATATATATATATATATATATATATATATATATATATATATATATATACATATATATGCATGTATAGGTGAAAAGGGAAAAGTTAGAGAAAAAAAAAAAAAAAATCGTAAATGTGGAAAAGTGTACCAGGAAAGAGAGGAAAAAACGTCGCTAGAAGTCTTAAAAGAGAGGGAAAAGCGTCGCTATAAGTCTTAAGAGAGAGGGAAAAAATATAGATACATATATATGCATGTATAGGTGAAAAGGGAAAAGTTAGAGGAAAAAATAAAAAAAAATCGTAATGGGAAAGTGTACCCGGAAAGAGAGGAAAAAGCGTCGCTAGAAGTCTTAAAAGAGAGGCAAAAGCGTCGCTATAAGTCAAGAGAGAGAGGAAAAAAAAAAAAAAAAAAGCAGAAACTGTCGGGCCAATCAGGGCCCGACACATGGCAGCACAAAAACTTCCCTCAAAGCGCCCTTGCTCCTTTATTATATATAAAGATATAACCAAACGTTTGCATTATACACATTTTTACTTTATTAATCATGATGTATGAGTCACCACTCCCCATGATCGATCAATAATTTAAAGATATGTTTTTTTTAAATGTGAAAATATGTTACGTGAGATCATAAAAATTTTCATTTTCTATACAAACTTTTTGCAAAGACCTTCAATTTTCTCCATTCTCTCAATATTTTATGTGTACAGATAAAAAAAAATATCAGCATGGAGGTCACTTTCCTTTGGCCAGAATTCAATGCATTAAAATTGTTGTTATTTAAAATTTAAAAAAAAAATTGTTGTTTTTTTGACGTTGAAAAATTGGTTGGGGCCAAAATAAGTGTTAGCCAACTACTCTACTCCCCCATGTTTTCACGTTTCTCTGCCAAAAATTAAAAACAAAAATATAAAAAAAAATCCAAAAACATATACATATACATAAATACTACCGTCACGATATCAAAGCATCTCAAAGTATTACGGATATAACAAAGACAACTTCAATGTTCTATGATACTTAATCTTCACTGTACTTTGCAGCATGTTTTTGAAATTGACATGATATAGTTTTGTTGTTAAAACATAAAAAATGTAAAAATATCATTAATACCCAATCATTATTTTTACTCTGACGTCTTCACTAAGAAAAATTTAAGGCTCCGAGATTGACCGAACTCAAACATGTATGTGTATGTATATGTAAGCATACATGTGTATTTATAATTTTTATATTAAAAGGCACCTAACCCACCTACTGTTTGTACTACTACAGTTTGCTTCTGGGAAACCAACCAATGGCAGAATCAATTTCAGCAATTATCATCTTATTCACTTTCTTTTTTATATCAATTACCACATATTCTATCCCCTTCGCTGTTTTCCATGGTAAATCTTCCTCTTTTTTTACTAGTTATTTTTTCTTCTTTGTACAGTATCTGCTTTCTGTCTAAACTATTGGTTAGTGAAGATATTATAATTGCTAAAACCCATGAATATTTCCTTTTGGATGATTACATTCCTTGTTTTTACTTCAATTTCTCATGGGTTCTTGATTTCCTGTACTTCATTTTTTTTTTCTTGTTGAAAGATAACATTTTTAGTTGAGCATGTTCGATCCCATCAGATAAAAGGGAACTTTATTATTTTTGGGACATCTATGCCACTTTAATAAGGGCCCTTTTGCTGAATCAGATGTTCTTTACATATTTTTTTGTTTTATTACCTTTTATTTATAGAATCTCTGTCTGAGGTGTAAATACAAAGAATATGAGTAAAAGTTTGCAGTATCTGATCTAAGAGGTTGGAATCTTTAAAATACAGATTTACAAGCATTTAAAGTGTCTTAGAACAGCTTCCCTGTGCACTTGGTTGAGAAGAGATTCGTGTACGAAAAGTCGTTTATCGCCGTGTTGTAGAATTTACACCTTAATAACAGGACAATTATGTGTAAGATGTTGAAATGTACTAACATTTCTTCATGTATTTTATTTGGCAGGAATTTCTGATAATTGCAGTAATAAGGAAGTAGTACTTTTCACTGACCTTTTGTCTAATTGGTCTGGTTCCACAGGATATTGCATGTATGATCTCTGTTCTTTGAGCCTTTTTCTTGAAATTGTAATGAATTTGTTTCTTATTTTTCCTCTGTTTTATATGAACATTTATGATTTAGTGTATCATTCATTTGCAAATGTATTTGTGTGAAAATGCGTATGAAAGAAAGGCGAATATCGATTTTTTTTTTTGACATTATGCAGAGAAATCGGTAATGGAGCATGGGATTCTTGGTTTACGCCATTGTCTAAACAGGTGAAAATCCTTAGGATTCATATTAGGGTGTCCTTAGGATCGATAGTAACATTCGACCTCTGGAAAGTCGAACCTCGTGTGTGAGGTTTTACATTTCACTGGATGAACCTCACTGAGGTGCCCCGAAAGTATATGTGCTGTGGTCCTGCGGACGGTGCCACTAAAAAGTCGATCCCTTCATATTATGTTTCGGGCTGTCCTAATTCATAGTTTCGAGCTATGGAAACAAACCTTGTATAGAAATATGAAGCAAGTATAGTAAAGTAGGCCTTAATGGCCCAACCCTTCCTCAAACGACTCCGGATCCCCTCCCGTGAGGGGTATATATCTTGTATTGCTCGTGTCAAAATAAGTTACAAAGTATGCTTACTTTATGACATTATAATCATTTTTCTCTATATATAAACTTTTGTAGGTTTCTGTTGCTTGTAAAAAGGTACTAAAGCTGCAGTGATATGCTTTTGATTCATTCAAATGGTTCGGTTCGGTCCAGTTTGGTTTGGTTTGGCTTCGGGACTTATCTGTAAGTTACAGGTGAAAGAAATGAGTGAACTTGAAGATGGTTACAACATAGTAGGACTATCCCAGGTAATCAAAATCAATTTTTTTCATACCAGATTCTTTAAAAATGTATACTTTAATCTCAGAGTTTGACATAGTAGCATAAATGTCATAATTTTCAGGGTAACATGGTTGCCAGAGGGGTTATCGAGTTCTGCGATGGACCTCCTGTAAGATTGAATTATAATTCTGTTTGTGTTCATAATCACTTCATCATGTTTTAAAGCTAAGTACATGTATTTCTTGATTGTTATTTCAACATCAGACAGAGGTTGCTTCTTGTTTATTTTTTGATTTTTTTCAAAGTAATAATGCATAACAGATTATACGGTTTTTGAAATTCTTAAAAAAAAATGTTTGGATAAATAGGTCAAGAATTTGATATCACTTGCTGGTCCTCATGCTGGGATAGCATCTATGCCTCTGTGTGAAGTAAGTGCCTACTTTTTCTGCTTCCTATCGCTGGGAATTCTGTTGCACTGTTGCACAGAGTCTTTTATCGGTATAGACCGTTAAAAACATGACAAGTGTGTATAAAAAACAGGCAAAAATGTTTTCTTTATTGTCTGATTTCATTTACACGCTTGTCACACACCTAGCAGTACGTGACAATGCAACGATGACTCGTTGCAAAATATATAATCGATCTTAAAAAGCAGATTTTTTTTTTTTTTTTTTTGGCAGTCTGGGATATTATGCCTTCTTGCTGATATTTTCATGGATTTAACTGTTTACAGTGACTTTGTACAGGTATGAGTCTCTTTTAACTGTAACCTCTTATTTAAAGGTCTTCTAAAATCTCGGGCGCTACACCACTAAAAAACATTGTGGTGACGCGTCCTGAATTGCATAGATGCATTAAATTTTTCAGATTGATTGATATTCATATTTGCAGGAACATTTGGCGGCAGCTGGATATATAAAAATGCCTACTGTGAGTAATTATCTATCTATCAATCAAGATTTTGTGCATATATGCAGTGATCCCTATAATGAATTATTACAACGTAAAGATACGCGTGTTTTTTGACAAGTGTTTTGCGTTTACAGTGTAAAAACACACGTTATCTCTATTGCATGTGACAAAATCTTCCGTCACTGTAGGGATCAGTGCACCAAATCCACCCGTAAAAGGTCCGGATTTCAAAGCCCGGGTTTTCCTTATACATGATGGAAGTTCAATTAATGTTACTAAAATGGTACAAAGACAGTCGAATAGTCGACTCAGAACTGATACAGACAAGTCAAGAGAAATCCGACAGCATAAATATGAAGAAAAAGAAGTGTTGAGATAGATATAAGTTGATTTACTTATAACAAAATTGATTATATTTATAATCCTCTTACAGGACATGAAGAACTACAAAAAATACTGCAAGTTTTTACCAAAACTAAATAATGAATTCCATAAGAAAGCCATCTACAAGAAAAGGCTTGCTAGCTTACAAAACTTGGTCCTAATAATGGTAAGTAAGTTGGTGAATGGTCCTTTTTTAACCGGGAGTCTTTAATGGCACCACATAACATCTACTATGGCACCGCAACGGGATGTTAGGTTCGATTTCTCAGACATTGAACTTGGACATTTGACCTCTGGAAAGTCGAATTGAACCTCATGTAACTTTCTAGGGTTTAAACTTCCTTGTGGTGCCCTGAATGTAGGTTTGATGAGGTTCGACTTTCCAGCAGTTGAACTTCTATGTGGTGCCTCGAAAGTAGGTTGGTGTGGTGCCACTAAAGAATCCTGTAAAAAGAAAAGTAAAGAAAAATATTCCTTAAATTCTGTTTTTCTTGTTTACATTCATCAGTTTGATGAAGACAAAGTTCTGGTGCCGCGCGAGACGTCGTTGTTTGGATATTTTCCAGATGGTTCTTGCAGCACCATTTTACCTGCACAAGAGGTACATTTTAAAAAGTTGGATACCGGATTTGGATATGCATATCCGCTAGTCAAATATGTGAAATGAGTAGCCTTGTTCAAAACTGAGTAAAAAAAACACCAAAGAATGAATGAAAAACTGTCAAAATCGACAAAAAAAACTAAGAAATCAACTAAGAAAGGTTTTGTTTTATGTGTTTTAATATTTATTATTCAGTCCTTATAGTTTTATTATGTACATTTTGGTCTCTAACCGGCCTTACGGTTCTAACAACTTTTTTTTTAAATTTTTTTGGTTGAAGACAAAGTTATACAAAGAAGATTGGATTGGATTAAGAAGCTTGGATGAAGCAGGAAAAGTGAAATATGTGAATGTATCAGGCCATCACTTAGAGATATCTCTTTTGGACATGAAAAAACACATTTTACCGTATTTACTCGACACCGCATTGCCTCCGCAATCTTCCCCGATTGATTCGTCTCTTCTGCTACAATATTCTCAACAGTTCCTCGACTTGCCTGCACGACGAAAACTACGCCTCGGGCCTCAAAAGTGATACGTATATATACCGAGATTGTTAGATGCATCACACTGGACCATATATATCATCGGCTTTCAGAAGGTTCGATTCTGAAAAATGATCTCTTAAAAAAAAACGATTATATGGTTTGGAATCGACTTTTGAAAGGTGGTGCCGTGATAATCCCTTTACTACTTGCAATAAAAACTACTTCCACAATGATTTTTTTCTTTGAGAGAAATAAATACGGCGTCGCGATTGAGCATGAATAATAAAGTAGATACTGAAAATAATGCTGTTCTTGTTCTGTTGGATATGTAAATTGTGTACAATAGATTGATTTAGCTTGGTAATATTTCTTATGCTTTTTTTGAGTTTGATTTGAAAAGTTCAATTTTCATGTTCAGTAGCTGTATTTTTTATTTTAATTTTATTTTAAAGAAATCTATATACCCACCAGGGAATATGTTTTAACGAGCCAAATTCAAACACAAACTTGAACAATTTATCTTTCAAACGAGCTTGTGAACTAAGTTCAAACATCCGATACTTAGCTCGACTCGTTAACAACACGATTCTTTCTAACATTCCAAGACAAGAACACATTCTTTATTTCCAAAACCAAATAAATAATAATTATTATAACATTCAACACTCGATGTAAAAAAGTAGCCAACATTGTACTTACATAACAACTTCCCACAATCCATAAAAAGAAGGGGGAAAAAAGGGAAAAAAATTTGCTGCAAATGTTGGCTGTCTAAACTAATAGTAATAAACCTCTTGAACAAAAAACTAGACTTTATATCATCATCTGTAGATGGGACACAAAACTATTATACAAATCGTATACCATTATACATTTCCGCTCGTGCGAGAAATTTCTTGTACGAAGAGTCTCTATTGCACCACGTCTCATACGAGCAATCAACCGCATAAAAAGACAAACAAAATATGTTTGTTTTGTCTTTTTTATTCATCGATCCAACAGTACATACGGCTAAGGATTAAACTGGATCTGCTTGATGATGCTCGAGGTTTCTGAGGACGATTCTGGCAAAGATTTTGGCTTCAAGAGGTGCGGTTGCTGCAGCAGCTGCACAACGCAGAATTCTCGGCGCTCCGGTATTCTGCAAGAGGTTTACATGGTGCTGCGCGTGTCGTCCACCCGGAGTTGTAAACTGCAATTCATGGAGAAATATATGTATATATTACTTCTACTTCTAGCTATTACTCTTCATCCACTTGAAACACGAAAAAGAAAAAACATTCGAATAATGGTGAAAAGGTAGATAGATAATACCTGAAGAAGGGCAAAAGCAGCACACGCTTTGAGGACGGATGAGGAGTTTCGAAGCATTGAGATAAATCTGCCTATTTCTGCTCCACTGGAGGAGAGATAAATTTATGTTATGAGACGAAGGATGATAAGAAAACACGACTTTTTTCACATTAGGGGTGTTACTGATCCGAGTTGTTCATGAGCATTTCGGTGCTCAACTTGTAAAAGGCTCGTTTGTATAGGAATTTATCCAACTTGTGCATCCTGAACATGAACAAATCTAGAAACACGACTTTTACACACTTATCTTTTACATCCATGTTTCATTGATCTAACGGTTGTAGACGACGATGGTTGTGTCTCTAAAGTGAGCATGCATCGTTTTCGAATTTGCTATGTATAATAATATCAAAAGGGGTACTACATACAAACCTGCATCTAAGATGGCCCGCTTCGTTAATACGAGCTAACTCGGTAACTTGTGCTAATGCAGCAGGGGCAGACGATACGGCAGCAGCGGAAAAGACTTGTTGATCAGAGAAAGTAAGAACAAAAGCTTCAATATGTTTTAAAGCCAATCTTCTAGCACCATCTAAACTAACACTCTTCGACGTGCTTTCTCCTGATGTCCCTGCCGCCTGTACTGCTTCATCCATTCTGTTAATAAAATATTCAAAATCTTGATCACGTGTCTGCGGTTTTTCTAAGATGTAACATAACATGTTTGTACCGAATTGAATGCATCATGGCCATCCATTTCTCCTACTATGTGAGAGCGTACAAGTGGATGGACATGATGGATCCACTTGGGCACGAACTCCATTGAAAATCCGCCTTCAGTTTGGAAGCAAATCAGGCCCAAGGATCTTACCTTCCATCGAACATGTAAGCCAATGCCAAAGCAGCCATAAAGCGTGCCATCTTTGATACCGATGAAGAACACAGATGAACTAGGGCGGGAACACCCCCTTCCTCGACTATACGAAGAGCATTACCGGGATTAAAAGCAAGATTCCAAAGAGCTCCAGCAGCAGTCTCATGAACATCCTAAGCCCACACAACAAATGAAAAAAAAAATTTGCTTAATCAACTTTAACCTAATACTATGAGTAATGTCCATAATTTTCAAGATTAATCAGACTGGAGCCAAAACTCAAAGCAATTTAACCAGATATCTGCTGCTTAAACTATAAGACAAGAGGAAGCTCGGGAACAGAACCCTTGTGTAATGCTACACACATATCGCCATAAGGGAATTCATTTTCACCGCAAATTTGAAAACTTTTTCCCAAAAGAACAATAAAATATCTTAATAACTAAATTAAAAGAATGTTCACCTCAGTTTCGGATCGGGCCAGTGCTATAAGGGGTGCCACGCCGCCTTCTCGACCGATAGCAATGCTGTTTTAGAAGGATCAACACATCCAACAGGAATTTAAGTTTAGAAACTGCTATATAGTAGTTGCATAAGTTTGCAGAAGGCACAAATAATTACGTGCAAATGTCACAGCATGATGTGGCGGTGGGACCTCTCATGATGCGGCACGGCATCAATTTAAAGAGCGGTTCCACTGGCCACTGCCATATCATGAGAGGTCCTACTACCACATCACGTTGTGTCATAGAAACACTCATACACTAAGAGAGAGAGAGATGGGGGGATAAATTTGTGTACCTGTTTGCTTCGGAAACAGAGAGACCCCATAAAGCACCTGCAGCCCTCTCTTGAAGGCTAGGAGATGAATTTGCACAAGAATTAGCAAGACCAACCTGGAAACCATAAAAGCGTCCTTTGTCAAACATTTTTAAAAACATGCTCGATTTTATTTTATTTTTTGCTTAAAGCCCCCGGTATCCGGAACCCACTGGTCCGACTAATCCGGAGTTCGGCCCGGGTCGTGCCTGCAGAGTCTGACTCTTACTCAGGGGTAGGCTTAACCAAGAGCTTTTTCAACATGGCGCCTCAGAGGAGAATCGAACCGGTGACCTCATGAATGACAAGGGCTTGGGACTTCCATGATTGATGTGAAAATAACTTTAAACAATTTGTTTCTTCAAATACCTTAGGCATTACCATAAACAAATATTAACTTTACTCATAGGTGTAATTCATCAAATACACATAGGTCTATAAGGAAAAGCATCTTATACCAAGGCTTCCACTCCACCAGCAGCCGCAATTTCTTCACGATTCCTGTCATCAAAAGACAAGTTCCACAACGCACCAGCAGCTTCTTGCCTGTTTGAAATAGATGCACACCAGCGATGAGTTCAGGAAGGGCCATATTCAAATAAGGACACAATCAAAAGTGTTTGGGCACCAAAAAATAAAATTCAACAGAAGAGTGACAAACGCGGGGAGGGGACAAACCAGACGTACATTCGTGAAAGTCTAGGAGGTAAGAGACACACTCTTAAAAAATATTCTTTCCTACCCCCCCCCCCCCCCCCCTACCCAAATACCCCACACAATCCAAAGATCATTTTTTACATTGGAAAACACTAACGTTTTTTTAGTGCAAAATCTATTTACACTTAATCGTGCGGAGATGCTTATTTATACTAGAATACACTAGCGTTTTTAAGTGTAAATGGTGTTAACACTTAAAAACGCTAGTGTTTTCCAGTGTAAATAAGCATCTATGCACGGAGTGGAGTCACCCCACCTAAGAATTTCCCATGTTTAACATCTTGTACATGGACAAGACCAGACATATTTGAAACACCTGCAAAGCCCAAAACCGATTCATAAACTGGCTTTTGATGTGAAAAGCTAACATAGGTTCCATTCTCAGGGCTACTGGTAACATAGATAGAGTAACCGATACATCTACCTTCTTTTCTTCTTCATAACTTTGGTGGGCAAAAACTGTTGCAATGATCTCTCTAATGAAACTCAATTTGTTTTGAATATATGAATTATGACGCGACGACCATAAAACCGATTGAGAGATTAAACAGTAGATTTGGCACAAAGCACTACCTGACCCCATCATGAGGGGATTGTGTAAGTTGCACAAGTGCTTCAAGTGCTCCAGCCTCTTGCCCAACTGCAGAATTATTATTATTGCTGTCTCCATGTGCAGCTAAATTTGCTAAGGCACGAGCCGCCTAGAAAATGTGCCATAAGCAGTTAACGAAATTGGACACAAAATGGTTATCACAGCTTCTTCACGAATAATATACTACATTGAAAATGGAGCAAACAAAGGTCTGTTGAAGCCCCAAAGCTAAAAATCAAAATGCTACAACTAAGCTTATATGTTTCGAGTTATTATAAGTGTCCTTGACATGTAGGCCTTGTAGTAATCATATAAATTTGACAGATGATAAGCACGTGACCATTCGGTATTGGTTACTTTCAACCACAATGATATGAGATCTACCACTAATCTCATGAATCATCAAACTGTAAGCTATGGATTAATGCACCCTAAACATCAGAATTCATTAACAAATTATGAAAGTGAGCTCTCGAAAGGATTGAAACGGGGTGATACCTGCTCCTGCACTCCTTCGTATTTGCAAGTTCGAGCAAGAGTGACCAACGCATGAACTCCAGACACGGAAGCAACCTCGATACTACACTTGTCATCTGCTGCCAAGTTAGCCAATGCACCAGCAGCACGCTCCTAAAAACATGCCGGGAATCATATAAAAAAAACAAATTAGCACAAAACTCGACTTTTTCAATATCAACTGCAAACACTGAAAATGGTGAAGCAGTACTGAATGTACACATTTCCGTGCTCATGCAACATGAAACACATACCAAAACGCCCTCGCCACCGGTAGACCATTTGAAGATGAGATCAACCAAAGCCTTCATGCCACCTGCTCGAGCAATAGCACCCTGCAAGATAAAAGCTTGTCAGCAAACCTCCATGGTAATGCTTCGTTTCAAGGAATAGGTAACAAAGCACGGAACCTTATGCTCTTCTCCTACTGAGAGATTCCATAGTCCGCCTGCAGCCTCTTCAGCAACCAATCTGTTCATCGACGTAGCCAAATTCGCAAGGATATTGATACCTCCTTCCTCTGCCACGGCTTTGGCAACATTCGTGTTCACAGATAAGTTCGCGATAGCCTACTCAAATGATGAAAATATCGAACATAAGCCGATTTTAAAACTTTTAAGTAACGGTCGAGCTTCATAGACATATTGATCTATGGAAGTGCACAAACACTATGAAGCATGGATACTTCTGATTTGGAGAGTGTCCCATATCCAACAGGGATACACAATAGATACTTAGGACACACGTTTGGGCAAATTTGCAATTTTTCAAAAGTTGCCTCCTCTGATCCAGATATGCATATCATAACTCGGATCGTATAATGAAGAACCATGTAGAAAACTGTAGAAAAACTACCAGAACTTTAGTAAAAAGCTACCTAAAGTGAAGAAAACCACTAAAAATGTTTCGTTTTATGATGTTAAATATTTATAAGTTGGTCCTTATAGTTTCATTATGTATAGTTTGATTCCTATACTCTTACAATTCAAGTATATACCCTCTGGACCTGTATCCTATATTATTCGAAAATCCCTCACCCACGTATTATGTATCCGTGTGTCCATCCGTACTCGTGCAACCTAGCACAAAAAAAAGCCTGAAGAGGTAAAGCCTTAAGTGATGTAATACCTTTGCAGCTTCTGACTGAAGCCCCTCACGCCATGATTTTGCTAGGTTTAAGAGGTGGCGAATCCCACCATACCTCATAACGGTTTCAGCTCTTTCTCCATGAATACTAGCATTTTCATCATCAATAACAACAAAGTTCGCCAAAGCCGTAGCAGCCCTTTCTTGAACTTCTTCTTGTGTGCTCTGCATCAAGCTAAGCAATAGATACGCACCTTGATTAAGCCAGAAGCTATCTAAACCTTGTGGATTGCTCTCAGCAATACGCAGAAGCGAATGGGAGAGAACCCATTCCAGCCAATTCATGATCTCATCTAATTGCTTGTCCTTACACTCGAGCTTCGCCATTTCATAAATACGTTTCTTTCGTCTTTTGTCATATCGGCAAATAGGGAAGCTGTTACTTTGAAGACATCTGTAAAAAGTGCAAGCAACAGTTTGCCTTTATAATTGTTATTTGAAATAAAGCTAGCATCGGTCTCTAGGATCGGGCAATTCAACGCGCAAATAATTCTCAAGCTCGTGCAAGATGACAACAATCTTGAAACGGCACTAGGGGTTACATCCGTCCTAGAGATATCTAAACCTCTTAAATTAGACATCTTAGACCAATGTTGTATGACTAAAGCCCAGTTTGAAGCAGAAGCACCGGCTACTGAAAGGAAACGAACAGAAGTAACATTTGCCAGTGCTGTCTCATCAACACGAAGACAGTCTATAAACCCAAGGTCTGTTAGATGCTGACAGTGTGTAGCTAATGCATTAATGGCATCTGCAGTGACTTCACGAATACCTGAAAGACGAAGCTTTTGCAGTTGCGGGCAACAAACCGCAACTGATTTGATTGCATCACCTGTAATCCTTTCACAAAAGTCCGGTCCAAGCTGAAGACTCTGGAGTCTCTCATGTCGAGCAGCTATAACCGATAGAGTAGCATCACCGATTTTAAGGCAGTAATCACCACTAATATCCAACAAATTCCTAGCTTGAAGAAATACAATTGCATCAGCTGATTCAACACCACGAAACCGAAGCTTCTGAAGATTACGACACCTAGAGGCAAGAGAAGCAGCGGCGGGTACATCACATTTGTGAGGACGAATGTCTAAAGCCTGCC
Source organism: Gentiana straminea (assembly GCA_036785695.1). Lineage (NCBI taxonomy): Eukaryota > Viridiplantae > Streptophyta > Magnoliopsida > Gentianales > Gentianaceae > Gentiana > Gentiana straminea. The sequence continues at coordinate 1,369,266 of JAVUPR010000462.1, read as the reverse complement.
ATAAGCAGGTAGACGCCCCTAAAGGCCTCCAAGTCCTACAGGTGGACGACAAGCTTGCTCTGTCACGATAATTAAGACATGAAAACAGCTGTATCACCGTATCATCAGGTAGTTTAGTCCAATCAACAATCCCTTCGGCGCCTAAACCTAAGCACTCTTCGGACTCTATGTAATCCACCTTCTCTTTACCTTTCCTTGTCACCTTCCTCCTAACTCTGCGACTCATACTCAATCAACTCCGTAAACAACAGTTTGCTACTGACTAGTTCAGCAAATGATCAATGCTTCAAATGCTGATTACACAAGAAACAGACAGATTCTTGAGAAACCAAAACCGTTGTCTGCTAAACACTCGACGATCAAAAGCAGTAGACAGATCCCGGCTAGCTTGATCACAATTCAACCAGATGACAAAACTAACCAGACAGCAAATGGGCACTTTCTTCACTTTGAATTTCCAATTTTATTGATCAACCCAGACACCAATCAGCTCAATTAACAATACCCAAATCAAGCAAATAACAAAAGATTGATAACGAGCCCAGATAAAATCAACCAATTACAGCTCAAAAGCCCTAATCAACAAGCTACATAGAATCCAAATCAACAACACAGAAGCCCAAGCTACGAATTCAGACCTCATGAGCAATAATGATAGCCGCCCAAAGACCAAAGTCTACACCTTTTCTCAAAATTTCCACATGGGTCTTGTTCAAAGCCCTCCTAAAAGCTGAAACTTTCTCGTTAAATGCTAATCGAAGACAACCCAGAAACGAAAAAAGCACTTAAAATTGGGAGATGCCCACAAAATATCAATACCCGGGAATTGATGTATGTCTATTTATTTATCTATTTATCCACAAATTCTGTGCGGCAAGAAGACACAAAGGAGAGGACAAGGGTTCAAAGAGAATTCAGGGGCTGCAATCAAGGCTTTAACTTGTCCAATATAGCAAAACAGAAGGAAAAAAGGAAACAAAAACATGAATTCTGCTGCCTAATTTTCAACAAATTACAAAAAGATGAAAAGAAATGATCTGGTTTTGGGGTGAGATTTAGAGAATTGACAACTGAGTGAGGCTATATAATTCAGTGTGTGGAATCCAGCAGAAGCAAAACGGTTTACCACATTCAGAAGCCCATTTTTGCTTAGCTATATTACAGGGACTTCATCATTCGAATTATATCCTAATCTTCATTTTTTTTTATCCCCGGTTATTATTTATGCAAATTTTACCATTATCAATTGACTATCAAACTCAATATTAATATTGACAAATAAATTGTATATTCGTCTTTAACTCCCTCTTTAGATCGAAGAAAACGAGCATAGAAGAAAATATAAGAAAAAATTAAGGATAAGAAGAGATTGAAAACTCTATTTAGAGAGTTGGGATTGAACTGAACGGAAAGAAAACGAGACATAGATTGTGATATCTTCTTTTTTTCGTGTAAGCGTTCGGTATTCATATCATTGCCCCGACTAATCTAGAGTCTGTCATTTTGGGGTTCATAAAGTCTGAAACTTACTCAGATATTGTAGAACAAGCTCTGTCATCTTCAACATGGCGCTTCAGAGGGAATTGAATAGATGATATCGTATGAACAATCTCAAGTCACCGCGATCGTTTAGGGAATTTGAAGTCTGTTTTATTATAGAGTAAAATCTTTTTTATTATTTTCCAGCTTATTGAGAAGAAAATGTGTTGCCAAAATTGTATTGGATTTTTTCCAACTGTTTTGCTCCCTTCCTCTTTCAAGTCATTGGTCTTAAATTTTATCAAACGATCGTAGAAGGTTACGGATGTATGAGCCCGTAGAATAGATCATATTCAGATTTTGTAACGCGTTTCGCCTGAATTTTTTCCCGGTAATTCGAGTGAATGCACTCATTTCCAGATTGGTTATATCTAGTGTCAGGACGATAACCGTTTACAAATCTTGTACTCGGTTTGGTTACAGCAATAAATTTCTCATCAATATCTTTTCTTCCATTATTCTCACAATCCAAATAGGGGCTAAATTCTAATCGTTTTAACATGTTTTTATTTGTCTCTCAACGTAAACCATTTTACAATATTAACAATTTCCCACATCAAACCAATGCTCTATATTCATCAAATCACTTCTCCGTACCTTTAAATTAACGATAGCAGAAAGGAAATAGGATTTTTATCTGCATATAGTTAAAATATTGTACTACGTTATTAAACTGTGTGAAAATGATAAATGTTACCTGAAATGATAAATGTTAACTCTAGCCAAGATATGAAATTGAATTAGTTAATCTTTTTAGGGAAATAGATGATGACTATGTTAAAATTGAATTAAAATCGATTATAATGAATCTTTTTCTATTTTGCAACGTATTGATAATATTCGGATTGACGTAATTAACCAAGATGAATCGCAACATATAACCTAACGATGAACCGACCGAGAAGTTAGGATATGAGATAAAGGATAGAAAAACCGGAGGGTAAAAATGGCCGAGTGAAAACGTGACAACGGAATCCTATTTCCTACCCGGGGGCAGATTTGTCTTGGGAAAGATTAATCTTATTAAATTTGTGCTCAAGATCGTAATAATGTTAAAATCAACGGTTTAATTGAAACTAACACCGGAAAGTTAAATCGATCCGCTTGACAACCGGAGCCTTTTGAATAACATCGGCCGTCTGACAAACGGAATAACCTCTTTATCCGGGGTAGATTTGTACTCGGTACCTGTTCAGACTAACCGAGATTAGCATGGGGAAACAGGTTGTGGAGATTGAACCGATGACAATTTGACATATGACAATTTCATACGCTCGTGTGAGGAGGAGTTGTCTAGCTTAGGACTACACCGGTTCATATATAATTGATTCACCTTAAAATAAGGAAAGATCAAGCACATCTATTTCTACTAAAAAGAGATACTGATTCAGTGACATATTTTTGGCTAGTTTCTAATAATATTATTAGTATTTATATCATATATATTGTATTGGTACCTATATATATTTATATCTATATATATATATATGTATTTCTATATATTTATATATATATATTTATGTATCTATATATATATCTGTTTTAGTTTTATGCATTTATTTACTGTTTTAATTTTATTTACTGTTTTACGGTTACTAAAAAGAGAAAAGGAAAAACTGCGACTTAGATCGAGTTAATAACAGCTTCTTGGTGTTTAGCCACACTCTGAATTACCACACGTTTCCCTGAGGATTCGACACCTGACTCACCATACTAGCACTACAGTTTGACCCGATACACTGTCGGTTAAGGACTGGACTAGCAATAGAAAAGGCCACGTCAGCTTTCTGGCGCCGTTGCCGGGGAACGACGCTAATTCATTGTGTTTGAATGGTTTCTACTTGTATTAGCTCAAAATTGTCGAGGATAAGTCAACACTCTTCTTGTCACATTTCTTTTTATTTTTCGTTGGTACTTACCTTATAGGTAAGTTACCAATTTTTACTACTATCAATTTCGTGTTATTTTCCATTTTCGATAGTTGATGACCGAAGCGGTAAGGCCCCACTCACTCCTTATAAGCCCGACATAACTACTTACGAAAGGCGCAAGAGTAGAGAGTAAACGTGGTCATACTAGTCGGGGAAATCCCGACGAATCATCATCAAATCGAGAAACGAGAATGGCCGAAACCGGTGATGAAACACCCGAACAAGGGCTAGAACATGCTCAAGGGCATGGACAACACCCTAATAACCAAAATAACCGAATCTTAAGAAATAATCGATCGGAACCGAATAATCATAATAATCCTAACCTACCAAACCCGAGACATGTGGTGAAATCGTAATCCAATTCTTTTACCTAATGAAGGAGTCTAAAATTCATCTTTTTGGTTTAATTGACACAATAGCTCAATTTCTAGAGAAGATGATGAAGATCCGCAGTGAACTCCCACATCATTCATTGACAAGTTGGGAGGAGGTTCAAACCGAGTTCTTAAAGCGATTTTACTCCCGGTAGAAATTTGGAATTAAAGGTCGAAATTGCTAATTTTAGACAAGGATCCGAAGTTTGCTTGGGAAAGATTTAAGAAGCTATTAAGAGCTTGTCCCGATCATGGTTATTCGATATGCTCACGTGCGTACGTTGATCATGCATGTGGTGGTTCTTTAATGATGAGTGAAGCCCAATTAGTTTACGATGCTATAAAAAGATTTCCAAAAATAATCGAATGTGGGAAACCGGTTCTAGCACCCGAAAAGTAGCATTTGCGGGAGAATGTACATCCAATACAGAAGTTATAGCACACTTGGAGAATTTGAGTAGGAAATTTGATGGCCTACAATCAAACAAAAATCTAAGTTCAGAAAATAGTATACCCACTGAATACTCAAATCAGGATAATATGCCATTAGGAGTTGAAGAACCAACATGATATTCAAGAGAGGAGGTAAGTTTTCTTCGAAGAAGATAGGAATTTGAACAACGCGTATTCAAACTCGTTTAATGCTATTAAAAGAGATCACCCTACTTTTCGTTGGTCCGAAAACCCTAGTAAGCAAGGCCAACCGCCATATCCAGCCCCATATAGGAATTCATCTAATAATCAAGTTTATCAAGGAGATACTTCTAATCGAATTTACAATCATTACCCGGATCCTATCCTCAACACACCACTCGTAGTATACCAACCACCCAAAGTTCAACTCAACTTTGAAGGAATTGATAAATGGGAGAAACTAATGGAAAATATGATGGGGGTAGTATCTACTCAAGCTCAAAATATGGAAACAATGATAACTTCTATAGGTACAGTCACTAAGGATATGAGTACGTTAAAAACATCCATGAGTGGACATGATACCAGAATGAGAACTATAGAAGCATCAATAAGGAATATGGAAGATCATTTGAGTAGAGAAGGAGAACGTAAAAACATAGTAGACCTCCAGGAGGATTACCAAGTAATACCGAAAGAAACCCGAGAGAGGTAAATGCTGTTATTACGAGGAGTAGAAAACTCTATGGAAATACTGGAACAGAAAACTCAGGAAATAATGAAGTAGAAATGATTTAAATGGTAAATTTATAAAGGAAAAGGACGAACTTGAATTTACTAATGAGGAAGAAGAAATTATTGAAAATTTCTTAAGACAAAATAGTAATGTTGAACCTGAAAGTAAGAATGAAGAATGGGTCAAAACCCCTAGGATTCTAAAAGATCCAATGGATAAAGACCTAAGAACCTTATTTAAGGAACATGTTAGAGAAAACAATATTGAAGAAAAGAAGGAAGATTTGCCAATACCCGAAAAAGGAAAATTGATACGAAGATGTTTCAAAGAAAAAATCTCAAGATATGAAATATGGCGAAAAGTAATGATCAAAGATTTAAGGAAAAAGGAAAAGATAAAATAACTTCAGAACCAAAGGTTATAGATTTGGAATCTTTACCTTACCCACCAAAAGATCAAATTAAAAAGATAAAAACCGATAAGAAGTATGCTCGTTTCCTTGATACCTTTCGTCATATTCATGTCAATATCCCTGTTATCGAAGCCCTAATCAATATGCCTACCTATGGAAAGTTTCTTAAGGATATTTTATCAAACAAGAAAAAGTTAGAAGGATATGAGAATATTTGCCTCAATGAAGAATGTTCTGCAATTTTACAACATAAGTTACCACCTAAACTGAAAGATCCTGGTAGTTTTACCATTCCATGTGAGATTGGAGGATTTATGTTTAAGAAAGTGCTATGTGATCTTGGAGCAAGTATAAATCTCATGTCTTATGAGGATTATAAGAAACTAGGCATAGGAGAGCTTACAAATACTGAAATGACTCTGCAAATGGCAGATAGATCGATTAAACATCCTAAGGGAGTCATCGAGGACGTATTGGTTAAGATTGACAAATTTTACTTCCCAGTGGATTTTGTAATAATGGAAATGGAAGAAGGATATTCAGCGCCAATTATTCTAGGTCGTCCATTTCTAGCTACAGGAAGAACGTTAATCGATGTTCAAAAAGGAGAACTAATACTAAGAGTTAATGAAGATGAAGTTTCCTTCAATATTTTCAAAGCTATGAATCATCCATACAAATCACCAAAATCATTTTCTTTTATAGATGAGATATCTACTATCTGTGATGTCAAATTACAAGATTATGAAGATAGACTAGAAGAATGTTTGGCATTATCTATCTATAAAGAAGATGAAAATGATACTGAAATGAAAGAAGTAATCCTTTATATTAATAAGGGACTATTTTCTAAGCATCCATGGCATCAATATTTGGAATTAGAACTAGAGGTACCAGTTCTAAAATCTTCAGTAGAAGATCCACCAAGGAATCTGGAATTGAGAACACTTCCTTTTAATCTGAAATATGTTTTTCTGGAAAATAATAATCTACTACCGATTATTATTTCATCAACCTTAACTAATGAACAAGAAGATCAATTACTTAGAATGTTAAGACAACATAAGAAGGCATTTGGATGGACAGTGGCAGATATTCAAGGAATTAGCCCTGAGATATGCGTTCATAAGATCATTCTAAATGAGGGAGCTAAACCTTGTATTCAGCCACAACGCCGCCTCAACCCAAATTTACAATCCATTGTTAAGAAAGTGGTCATTAAACTATTAGAAATGGGGATAATCTTTCCCATATCAGATAGTGAATGGGTAAGTCCAACTCAAGTGGTACCAAAGAACGGAGGTTTCACGGTAAAGGAAAATGATAAAAATGAATGGATTCCGACACGGGAAATTACAGGATATCGAATGTGTATTGATTTTAGAAAAGTGAATGATCATACTAAGAAAGATCATCATCCACTTCCATTCATAGTACACATGTTGGAACGCTTAAGTGGACATAAGTATTACTGTTTCTTAGATCGTTATTCAGGATACTTACAGATATTCATTGCAGCAGGAGATAGAGAAAAAACTACTTTCACTTGTCACTATGGAACTTTTGCTTATAAACGAATGCCGTTTGGCTTATGTAATGCACCAGCTACATTTCAGAGATGTATGATGGCTATATTTTCTGACATGGTCGAGAAATTCTTAGAAATCTTTATGGATGACTTTAGTGTTTATGGAGATTCTTTCGATGAATGTTTATCGCATTTAGAACGAGTATTGCAACGCTGTGAAGATACCAATTTAGTGCTAAACTGGGAAAAATGTCACTTAATGGTATCAGAAGGAATTGTTCTAGGTCATAGAATCTCTGAAATAGGTATTGAAGTGGACAAAGCTAAAGTCGAATTAATTGAAAAATTACCTCCACCAATTAATCTAAGAACTTTGAGAGGATTTCTTGGACATGCTGGATTTTATAGAAGATTTATTGCAGACTTTTCAAAGATAGCAAAGCCTCTAAGTCATTTGCTTGAAAAGGAAGTACCATTTAACTTTGAAGATAAATGTATGGAAGCTTTTCAGACCCTAAAAGCAAGGTTAACTACTGCACCAGTGCTAGTAGCACCAGATTGGAGTTTGCCATTTGAAATTATGTGTGATGCGAGTGATTTAGCTGTAGGAGCTGTCTTAGGTCAAAGATATAACAAAGTACTCAAGGCAATCTACTATGCATCTCACACGTTAAACGCAGCTCAACTAAATTATGCTACTACGGAAAAAGAACTGTTGGTTTGTAATTTTTGCCTTAGATAAGTTTAGATCGTATATTGTTGGATCTAAGGTTATTATTTATACGGACCATTCAACCTTTGAAGTATCTCGCTAAGTAAGAAAGATGCTAAACCACGTCTTCTTAGATGGATTCATTGCTTCAAGAATTTGATATTCAAATTAAGGATAAAAAAGGAAGTGAAAATGTAGTAGCAGATCATCTAAGTAGAATGGAAAATGATGAAGGAAAAGGAAATGAAATACGAGATTCATTTCCGGATGAACAACTTTTTAGGATCGATACTCCCTCAACCATGCAATTATTAAAAGATAGAATACCATTAAAAGAGAATTCACCATGGCTTGGGAATATCGTTAACTATCTTACCTGTAATTACATCCCGTCTCACTGGACTTGGCAGCAGAAAAAGAAATTCTTTTACGACTTAAAGTTTTACTATTGGGAGAAACCAGATCTTTTCCGAAGATGCTCCATAAAATAATAATAAAATGTATTCCTGATAATGAGATTTTAAGTGTTTTATCGTTTTTCCATGATCGTGAGGCAGGAGGTCATCATGGAGGATGGAAAACTGCTTTCAAAGTTTTACAATGTGGTTTTTATTGGCCTGCACTATATAAAGATGCGTATAAATATGTAAAATCTTGTAAATCTTGTCAAAAATGGGGAAACACATCTAAAAAACATGAAATGCCTATGCAACCGATTTTAGAATGTGAGTTATTTGATGTATGGGGCATAGATTTCATGGGACCTTTCCCTATATCGTTTGGAAAAAGATTTATTCTAGTAATGGTTGATTATGTCTCGAAATGGGTAGAAGCTGAAGCTCTTCCCACTAATGATACCAAGGTTGTGCTAAGGTTCCTTAAAAAGAATATATTTACAAGATATGGCACTCCGAGGGCTATCATTAGTGATAGAGGATCACACTTTTGCAACCGACCATTTACTAAGATAATTGAGAAGTATGGTGTAACTCATAAACTAGGAACACCCCTATCATCCGCAAACTAGTGGACAGGTAGAGGTGTCTAATAGAGAAATTAAAAGAATCGTGGAGAAAACAGTGGACTCAAATCGTAAAAGCGGGCGGAAAGACTAGATGATGCATTATGGGCATACGAATGACCTTTAAAACGCCAATTGGTTGTTCTCCTTATAAATTAGTTTTTGGTAAATCTTGTCATCTCCCTGTTGAATTAGAACACCAAGCTTTATGGGCTATTAAATTTCTAAATTTTGATCCTAAAGCTGTTGGTGATCATAGGTTACTTCAGTTAACAGAATTAGAAGAATTTCGACTCGATTCTTATGAAAATGCTCGAATCTACAAGGAACGCACGAAAGCTTTCCATGATAAGAAAATCTATAGTCGTGAGTTCCATGTAGGTGATCGAGTACTTTTATACAATTCACGTTTAAAGTTGTTTCCGGGAAAGCTTAAATCTAGATGGACGTCCATACGACGTAACTAAAGTCTATAAGTCCTGAGGTTGTTGAACTAACTGATGGAAAAACAACTTTTATAGCCAATGGTCACAGGGTAAAATTATTCGTGGAAACTGAAGGGATACCTCAAACAGAAGAAATATTATTTCTTAACGACCCTCCAACGGATTAAGAAAGCAGGAATTCTAAACTCAGCCGATTACGGGTACTATCTTTCTAATTCACTTTTTAATATGCAATTTAATTAGTTTCGTCTTTTACCGGATAGACGTAAAAGAACTGGAATGTCTTTCATAGATAGAATAGAAGTTTTTATTTTACTTTTAAAATTAGGTTTAGATAAAGATGTTGCCTTTAGAATAGAAGCCTTAGTTTTTAACTTGAACAAGGAGCTGATGCGTGAAATCATAGAAAGAGATCTTTGCAATGGAAAATCGAGAAGTGTTATAAAGAGAAGGGCAAGATTTCTAAAGAGATGTAGAATCTGCGGAAAAAGTGAACATAATGGAAAATGTGGAGACAGCACAACCAAATCCCAGGATGAATGTTTGAATGTAATTAAGATGGGAACGACTAGGTGGTTATCCGAAAATCCCGATGGACAACAAAGAGAGAATTTAAACGCATCATTTCTAGGAATTAGGTTGATGGACCGTTATTATAGAAATCTTGAAGATTTAAGAATGATGGGAGTAGAATTAGATTAAGTTTATGTTTTTTTTTATATATAAAATTTTAAAAATTTCATAAAAATTTTATGATAAACTTATTTTTATATCATATATGATTTATATGATATAATTAAGGATTATCATACCAAAAATATTTTTTAAGCTTTTATAAAAATTTTGTAATAATTTATTTTATCATGAAATAATTTCATGACTTTTATAAAAATATTTCTATGATACAATTTAAATTATTACACAAAAAAGAAAAAAAAAATGAGAATCGAGTAATTACTAACGATTCGAGTCGATAATAGTTCGGTTCGATTCGTTAGCTTTATAACCTAAAATATCACAAAGATCATCTTCATCTTCTTCATTTCTTCAACACAAAAGCCGCCCCACCCCTTTTCCCCTCTTCAAAAATTTCATCACTTTTCACCAATTTTTCTATCCCAAACTACTTAATTAATCATCTTCTCTTCCATTCCACTACATAAATTCATCACCATTGCATAAAAGGATAGATTTTGCAAGCAAAGCTCTCTCTTTTTTCAACACATTTCCGGCGGCCACCACCTATTCCGGCAACTATCTACGCTTTCTAGCTTTATACGGTAACAATATATATATATATATATATATATATATATATATATATCAATCATTTCAATTTTTATCAAGTTTTTTATTTTATTTTAATTTTTTTTTAGAAAGACCGGTTATAGAACCAAGACCATTGACTGATTTAGAAAAAACTGTTTCTTTTGAGAACACTGCTAGTCCTGAGGCTAAGCAAGCATATAATGAGTATTTCAGTAAATGCAGAATCTGGTTGGAAAGGGGTATCGACTTTGATTCATTAGGAAAGGAGGTAAATGATATTTTTTCTGATAGAGAATGGATGGAAATAGCCATGGAAAGAACTAATAACATTAATACAACTATGGTAGCTGAGTTTTACTCGGTTCTATCAACTTATGATCCAGCTACTGTTGAGGAATTGACTTATATTCCTCTTAGGAGTGTTAATGTTACTTTCTGTCCAGTTATGATAAACGCATTTTATGGATTGCCTGATATACCTGATGAGGATGATTATCATACTGTCTGCGGGGCTTAAACCATCCTGCTACTCTTCAAGCTAAGGCATATGAGGCCCGGCAAGCTTTTGACCCCATGGCTGTTTGGAAAGATAATAGATTTGCATATGGAAGATGCATTAGGGACATAAGGGCAATTAAGCAATTCTTAGGCCATAATGTAACGCCTTCCACTCATGTTTGCGCTTATGGTAGAGATGACGTTATTATAGCCTGGGCTATGGTAAATGACATTCCTATCAATTTGGGGAAACTTATCTTTTCTAAGGCGTGTGATTTTGCTAAAAATCGAATTCGAGGGGGACGTCTGCCGTTTCCTAATCTCATTTCAGCCTTGTGTACTACTTTTGAAGTCCCAGTTTTGCCATCTTATAGGATTGAGTCTCCTTATGTTCCACTTATAGGTCAAAAACTAACTGCCTTGCCTGCTGGTAGAATCGATTACAATAACCCAAATCGCCGGCAACAACAACAACCACCACCTACATCTCCTATTAATACTCCAGCATCTCGAGCTCCTGGCGGTCACGGCGGCCGCGGCCACTTCGAGCCGGAATAGCCGGATTGAGGCTATGTTTCGGATATAGTTCGGGCTCGGGCTAGAGCGATGCTAATATTGCTTTAGCTTGTGAACGAGAATAGGAAGTGGGGCGAGGATCTTAGGATTGGCCAAAGAGGCCACGAGCTTTCATCGGTGAGATAGATCCCGGATATGCGAAATTTCTACTCGTTATCCTCGAGTCGGCCGACCCATACACTATGCCGATTGGATTCCACCTATTCCACCACCAGTTTTATTCCAAGACTATATGCCGTCATCTGTAGGACAGGGTGGTATGTTTACAGGTTCATTTGATGCATCTATGGGCATGGGAGGAGTAACTTCAGTGGCAGATGTGACAGCAGGTCTCGGCTCATTTGGATTGGAAAGTTCGGTGACGATGACAACTAGGTAGACTCAGGCTACATTTCAAGCATCTACGTCAACAGATCCACAACAGCTCAACTATGATTTCAGTACTACTCAGTCTCTAGGGGCTGACTTTACTTCTAGTATGTTTGGATCGTTTTCAGCTCGTTTCGACTCTTCTTTTGACGTAGATGAGGATTATTATGAAGATGAGTAGTTTAAGTAAACTTTTCCTATGTTATGATGTATGACGATATGCTATGGTTTGATTTTTTTGTTTTAGACTGTTTGATGCACTCTTTGGTTAGTGCACTTCACAGTTTTACGTTGTTTCTATATTATTAGACCTTTTCACCCCTGTTTTAGATAAAAATGTTTACATACACACTGATTGAACCTGATAGAACATCCTGAAATGCAAAAATCTGTGATCGGGCACGGTAGCACCGGCGCACGCCGGTACTAACCCGGCCCGCGCCAGTCTGGTGTACTACCGACCTTCCTCAGGTTGTTTCCTATCTGTTTCTGTCATTGCTATATAAGGAAACAGATGTCTCATTCCTCAAATTGCCAATTCAGTTCATAAAGCCTCTCGTTTTCTTATAAAGACCATATAAAATGTCCGATCATTCGTCAGTTAATAGTTATTCTCCTCCTCATACCCCAAATTCAGTACATCCTAATCCAGGTTATCCGTTTTTCCATCCCGTTCCTTACAATTCCATGTATGCCTCGGTTCACTACCCTTTCATAAGCAATTTCAACTAGTCACCGGTGCTGATTGAAAAAGGTCTAAATTTTCGAAAAGTGGATAATTTGGCATTCATAAGGATGGAAGCAGATGGGTGGGAGTATTTTTGTCGTATGCCCAGAGGTAGAATTAATGTTACGTTGGTAAGAGAGTTTTACTTGTACTTTCGGAAGCTAGTACTTGTGAATTAACACGATGCATTACGGTTAGAGGAGTTGTTGTTCCTTTTACTTCCACTATCATAAATCAAATTTTCTTTATACCACCAGTCCAAACATCACCATCCAGTCATTTTGAGTTTCAATGGAGACTTGATACTGCTGAAGGAGTTATTACCAAATGTGCGGAATCTTATCAAGTTTTATTCCAACATTCTAATAGGGATAGAAATGTCTCCACAGCGGCTTTACTTCCCCATTTAAGAACATGGAAACGTTTCATCAATTCACGAGTTTATCCAACTGATGATTTCTCGGAAATCAGTGATGATGAAATGTTACTATTATATGCTATCACGAGTGGAGCTGTTATAGATTGGGGAGTATTGATTCAGAAAGCAGCTTTGTTAGTTTTGCATTTGGAAGAAGACCGATCCAACAGCCTATGCCATTTGCATGGCTGATTTCCATAATTTGTGTTCGTTTGGCTAGAGTACCGGAAAGAGCAACAGATGAATACTTTCCAGCTCGCCTCCCTCAGGTTGGGTTGTTACCAGTTGATATGCCGGGAGGATCGTCAAGTGGAGAAAATTAGCTGATATGGTGATAGTGAGAAAAGGAAGGAATAATAATAGATTAGTATCAGAAAGACTATAAGTTTAGACTACATTAGTTTAATCATAAATTAGTGTAACTTAGTGTAACTTAGTTTAAGTTTTTCTAGTTTAAGTTCGTAATAGCTTTAGTAATTTGTATTTTTCTTTTAGTTTTAATCTTGTGATATAATTACATGTTTTGAATTTATGTTTTTTTCTTTTATGCTATATTATATAAACGCTCGTCTGTATGACACATAAAATATTCAACCGTTATAAAAATTTATTTTATTTCCCAAACCAACTTTTTACTACTCATTACACATCGAGACGATGTCAATTCGTAAGTGGGGAGTAGAAATTGGTTAGTAAATAAAATGAATTTAATATATCAATTAACGATGCACTTAGTTTAATTATTCTTAAGGAAATAAATGAAATAATATATAATTATTATAATATGGATAGTATATTTGGATAGAATAAATTTTTAATTAAGTAAAGTAATCTCGATATATTATTTCTATATTATTTATGTCTATTTTAGATTTTTATCAAGATTTTAAGTTTGTATAACTGGATAAATAGTATGAAATAATTTTTTTATGAAATTAGACAAAAGTTACTTATAATTATAATGAAATTTTAGAATGATTTTCTTTTCAAGACAAGTATGAATTTGGAATCGGATTAGGAATGATGAGATTTTTGGCATTACTTTGACTAACTATGGCCAAATAAGCCTACCCGAACGTAATTTCCAATTTTTGTCCCCACCTCAGCCTTGTAGAGTGATCAAGACCTCATTCGAAATTAGCCATTATGATTAACTAGATATAACCGACCCTTAACTTAAAATGGTCTACATTTCCTTGAAATCCCGCAAGTTTAGTATGTGCTTATGGATAGCGGTGACGACATCGAAATTCAGTAGTGGTATATGCTGAGATTGGAATAAATATTATTCGGAAGGCGATCTTTTGTCAAAAACTGTTATTTTCTAGAAAAAGAAAAAGTTGGAATAGTTAGGTACTGATGTATTTGTTCTCACCTCATGACGCTTAAAAGATAGTTGATTATGGTAATGAGTTCGGATATGTTAGTATTCTGGAAAAAAAAAAAAAAAAAAAAAAAAGAATAAAATTTGAAAAAAATTTGAAAAACAGTCAGGATGTTACTAATCAAGATATTTTTCATCAAAAGTGAAGGTGTAAGCACGTACGGCTTGCTTCTATTTCTTTTGATTTTCCTTTGTTATCCTTTCGATTAGCCAAACACCCTGAGCCTGAACATTATAAGCCATTTTTGCCAACTACTTGACTTAGTCCTTGATTCCGAAATCTCATATAGTGGCGATTAAAAAGTTATTCTAAGTATTTTATTTTATATTTATTAAGTAATTCATGTAGAATTTCATTTGGATAATGTTTTATAACTAACTTATTAAGTTATACACACTTTTTATCTTTTTAATAATCTTAGATAGATAAAATCAATATAATTATAATATTGACAGCATACGTTACTAAGTTAGAAATTTAGTCTAGAAGAACTATATTATTTGCATTATAACATTTTATATATTATCGCTTATTTTGCTCGAGGACGATCAAAAGCTAAGTGAGGAGTAGTTGATGTATGATAAAAATATAACTATATTATATGACTTTTTATATCGTATTTACGATAATATCATATAAATTCTATAAAAATATATCTAAAAACATATAAAAACATAAATCGATATAAATAGATATTATCGTTATAAATTTAATAAAACTTATGATCTTGTGGTCAGAATTACTGTGGCTCGTGTTTTTGACTGTTTCAGGGTACGTGCAATGGAAAACTGAAGAATTAAAATCGAAACAGTGGAAAACCGAAGAAAGATATTTTTCAAAGTCCGGCACGCACCGGAGATGACCGGCACACGCCGGAATCTCTCTGCCACCAGCACATGGGCTCTGTCAGGAGAGAATCTGCACTGTAGCACGGCACGCGCCGGTAAGGGGCCGGTGCACTACCTGCACTCTATAAATACTCCTCATTTGCAAGCATTTGGGAGTGTACCAATATATATATATATATATATATATCACTTCTATATATATATATATATATATATATATATATATATCTTTAATCTAGTTTATAGTTCGTAAATACCGTAAAAGGCACTCTGCCGAAATAATAATGTAGTATAAGTATCGTTGTAATACTTAGAAGGATTATCAAGGCTTGTTGTTGCTAAAGGAGTTGTTATTTCCGGAGAATACGGCTCTGACGCTTCAATTGTAATCTGATAACTTTTTAATGTATTTATATTTGTTTATTATATTAGTATCTATATATTAGTTATAATGATATTAGGCTAACTCTATATCTAGCCAAGATATGAAATTGAATTAGTTTTATCTTTTTAGGGAAATAGATGATGACTATGTTAAAATTGAATTAAAATCGATTATAATGAATCTTTTTCTATTTTGCAACGTATTGATAATATTCAGATTGACGTAATTAACCAAGATGAATCGCTACATATAACCTAACGATGAACTGACCGGAGAAGTTAGGATATGAGATAAAGGATAGAAAAACCGGAGGGTAAAAATGGCCGAGTGAAAACGTGACAACGGAATCCTATTTCCTACCCGGGGGCAGATTTGTCTTGGGAAAGATGAATCTTATTAAATTTGTGCTCAAGATCGTAATAATGTTAAAAATCAACGGTTTAATTGAAACTAACACCGGAAAGTTAAATCGATCCGCCTGACAACCGGAGCCTTTTGAATAACATCGGCCGTCTGACAAACGGAATAACCTCTTTTATCCGGGGTAGATTTGTACTCGGTACTGTTCGGACTAACGAGATTAGCATAGGGCGGTTGTGGAGATTAAACGATGACAATTTGACATATGACAATTTCATACGCTCGTGTGAGGAGGAGTTGTCTAGCTTAGAGTACACCGGTTCATATATAATTGATTCACCTTAAAATAAGGAAAGATCAAGCACATTTATTTTTACTAAAAATATTATTATATACTAATTCGTATTGACATATATATTTATATCTATATATATATATGTATTTCTATATATTATATAATAATATTATACGTTTAGTAGTTATTTTATTCTATATATTTATATATATATATTTATGTATCTATATATATATTAAAAATGCCACGTCATTTTTAGTTTTATGCATTTATTATTTTAGAGGTCAACACTAATCTCTTATTGGGAAACAAAATTACAATTTTTTTTTTATGGTTATATGTCAAGGTGATTCCTTATTACACATGAATAATCGGTTATGTAATAATTGGTAGTACATAAAAAAAAAATTATCCACACCATTTTTTTTTAATGTTTTCTATACACTTATCGCTATTGAATTAAGTAATTTTTCTTGGAGTTGCGATTATTTTCCAAATGTTATTTGCATGATACCATCTCCCCCCCCCCCCCCCCCCTTTTCTTCCACCTACTATTAATTATCTAGATCTTTCGACACTCATCCACCCTTTCTACATTCCTCATCCCAAGCTACGGAAACCGCCCCACCGCCTCACTTCTTCTTCACCAGATCCAATCCACTCCCTCCGATCTAAAGCTCTCGCTACTACAAGGTGGCGGTGAAGTAGGTGGAATTCTTGAGATGAAATGAAAAGCGTGGAAATAAAATGGAGCCAATGATGGTACCGGAGGTGTGTGGTCGATGGTCGATAGTCGCTGGCAAGGTAAGGAATGGAGGTAACGAAGGTTTGAATTCTATTCCTCATGACTTTGATTCTATTAAATTTCATGAATGTTTTTCTCTTCTCAAAATCCTTGATTTTCAAATCTGCCCGTTTTCGATTAGCTGAATTTTGAATTTTCTGGTGCTTATCATCCGCACGGTTGGTCTCAAATATGAATTTTGAATTCTATTTGAGATTTGTTGATTAATCTCAAATATGTGGCTCTATCATTAGATATTTGGGAGAGGATAGACCGAACGTTTCAGCTGGTGGACTTTACAACTTCAGAGACCTTATCATGGAAGAAAACCCGGTTCGAAATCTTAGCTGATCTTACTCAATTTTACTTATTTTGATTGTTTGTGAGGTTAATTTATTCGAATGATTTTGTTTTTTTTGCGCGCAATCACAATTTTTTTAACTGAATTGTGGCGTCTGCTGCAGTTTTCCATTGCCTGATATGCTTGGTAAGTATCTGTATCTCTCTTTTTTCTTCTCTGTCTCTTATTATTAGCAAGGTTTGCCACCAATTGGCTGAAAGTATTCGGTCCTTGCCGTACATGCATTACTTCCATTAATGTTTTGTGCTTTTTAGTTGCTGATCCTGCCTGAAACATTTGCAGAGGCTCACAAAGGATATGGGGGGATTGGTACCTTTCTTGTAATGAAGGTTTGTAGGTACGTTCTGCGAGCATAATCACTTTGTTTGTGCTTATTTCACATTTATTTTCTTCTTTTTTGCAGGTTCCTCCAGAGTCAGCAAACCAGTTTGGTGAGTTGGTGGTAGATTCTGTTACCAATGAACTCTTACACTTTACTGAGGAACCAGAAACATTTGTACATTTGAGGTTTTACTTTTCTCTCTGTTTAGTTTAATATCACATAATTTACATTAAGGACCGGTTTGACCATTTGTTTTATGTAATCCAGGTAAGTGACCGGATAAACTGTTGTGTATATGTGTTTACGCCTGGCATCTTTGATGATATTCAAGGTGTATCCACCCAAAGAAAAGGTAGAGGTTGGTTTTATGCACATAAGTCATATGAAAATTTTATCTTCCTGTTTCTCTGATCTGTTTACCCAAGTACACTCACATGCATAGATTCATATATATTAGGCACTTTTTATTCGGTAACCGCCTACATTCATTTGAAATCATTCTCAGGTAGGCGATGCATCTCAAGTTGGTAGTGGATGACGACGACTTCGTGTAGCATTCTACCTTGTCAATTATCATTTCTGATGAATTGATTATGATTCTTCTAAGTTAATAGAAGGTACTTTCGTTTTCTTCTCAAAATCTATGAGTTTTAATTCTTTTGTTTCACCTTTGTTGCATTTTCCGGTGGTTAATCTCAAGTCGGAGGCTGTTGTGCCTTCAACGGATGCCATGGCGGTAGAGACAGATGGCGTTGGTAATGGTGCCAATGGGTCTGTTGGCGGAGTATCTTGAAGTTACATATGGGATTCTTTATCATCTAATTGGACCATTGGTAAGTCTGAATAAGTAGACCTACTATGTTTTGTATGCAGTTGTATGATTTTTTTTTTGGTTTTGTGCAAAGCTGCTCGAGGCATCGAATTTAATGTTGGTGAGAGAAGTTTGGCGACTTTTTACTCCCAGCTTGTGACCGGTTGTTATTTCCTTTTTTTAGTTTGTGCAATTGCTCCATAAAAAAAGAACAATAGAATAATTCACCTCATAGGGTGGTTAGGCAACTCTCCGGATTGTTCACCAAATTTTGGATCTTTCTTCTCAACTTCAAATACTCTATAATTTCCATAAGCACAAATTCCATTCCTCATAGGTCCGAAAATTCTTTCACAAAATAATTCATCCTTTTCTAGGCATTAGTGAGTTATTTTCTTTGATGTAGGTTTTTTAGAGATATTATGTTAATTAGATATTTTGATACATTTTCTAAAAGCATTCCTATCTTCTTTATGGTTTGATTAGTAAATTGGTGTACAAACAAACTCTGAAATGGGTACATGAAAAGAGAAAGCTGAACAATGAACGACAAAGACAAGCTTATGATGAGAGATGAAAGAAAATCTATTAAACGAAGCGAGAGCAATATGCTTGCAGAAAATGTATGTCCCTTTATAGTCTCTAATGCTGTAAAGTGTACAATACTACTATGTATACAATGATGCTCAATCGGTTGGCTCCCAAGGCTCCTTTTTTTTTTTTTTATATTTCTTCAGCCCAATTAACACTGCTTTTTCCTTTTTCTTCTTTCTTCTTTTGGTTACATTAACACTGCCTTTTCATTTCAATGTTCTCTCAGCTATTTCAACTCGGATAGAGAGGTGGATCCTGAACCTCTCTGCTTACACCGTCTTACATGTATAAAAACAATAAATCCGGCAAGTATTTCTTTGCTTGTGGTTGCTAAATATTCTAACCAGCAGAGCAATTGATCTGATTCATACGTTGCTCTTTGCTTTTGCCCATCTACCATTGAATTTGGTGATGACTACTGATAGCATTTTACTCTTCCTGTGATGGAAATGCTACCCTTCGTTTTTTTTAATATGTTATGCTGTGTTGTTTTCATATTCTCCTTTGTTACATTCTCTGCCTTCATGTTCAATTGATGTAGCTTTACTTGAAGCTTGGACTGGACTCATTTTCCACCAGGCTATAATCAAGGTATGTGATAATACTTGAATGCATTAAAGCTGCCAGGTATGTAGTAAATAACCGAGGAATGATTCAGTCTAGAATAATAGCGTCATTGTTTTCATCTCATCTCTCTATGTATGTATTCGACTATGTTGTTTCATGAAAATAGGAGGACACTACTATTATTTTTAATATTTTTGTGACCTTCATTTGGGGAAATACTAGCTTTTGTTCAACTCTATGGAAATGAAAACGGAAGCACTCTTCCCCACAAACGTTTATACGCCTTAACGCACGTGGTTTTTTATATCGCTCAACAGCATGTTCACCTAAAGACGGACTTTGCCTAATCTCTTCATATGTGCGTTCTTTACTCAACAGTTGCAAGGTCGACGTCGAACTTACTGACCCATCAAGGACAATCAAAGCTACTCTTTTTGACAAATGCGCAACAAGGCTTTTACGCACATCGCCCGAAGACCTTCACAAAAAGGACAAGCAGGTACTGACAATCAGAAACCTACTACAATTACACTGAGAGACCAGAATACTCTCATACTGAATGTTGTTTTACAATGCAAATGCAGGCAACAACGAAACTGCTCCTGGACATAGATGAGCAGCTTGACTCCAAGAAACTCATAATGGAGATAAAGGTAAACAAAAAGAATTTCAATGACAAGATCACCCGCTACACAGTGCTCGATTGGACTGAGAAAGACCAGGCCACAGACTCTATTAATGAAGAAGGACAAATGTCTAGCCAAACTACGGTGGATTCCGGTAAGTCTAAAACCCCAAATTGTCATCGGCCTTAAGTTGTGAAACAAAGCGAGAAATAAATGACGACATGATATCACGGAGTCACCACCGTTTCCAAAGGCAAAGGCGGGCGTCCGAAGGAGATGGAGTCATGAGTTTCTTGGAGTCAAGCCGCTCATCTATGTCCAGGAGAGCTTTCGTTGTTGCCTGCATTTGCATTGTAAAACAACATTCAGTGTGAGAGTATTCTGGTCTCTCAGTGTAATTGTAGTAGGTTTCTGATTGTCAGTACCTTCTTGTCCTTTTTGTGAAGGTCTTCGGGCGATGTGCGTAAAAGCCTTGTTGCGCATTTGTCAAAAAGAGTTGCTTTGATTGTCCTTGATGGGTCAGTAAGTTCGACGTCGACCTTGCAACTGTTGAGTAAAGAACGCACATATGAAGAGATTAGGCAAAGTCCGTCTTTAGGTGAACATGCTGTTGAGCGATATAAAAAACCACGTGCGTTAAGGCGTATAAACGTTTGTGGGGAAGAGTGCTTCCGTTTTCATTTCTATAGAGTTGAACAAAAGCTAGTATTTCCCCAAATGAAGGTCACAAAAATATTAAAAATAATAGTAGTGTCCTCCTATTTTCATGAAACAACATAGTCGAATACATACATAGAGAGATGAGATGAAAACAATGACGCTATTATTCTAGACTGAATCATTCCTCGGTTATTTACTACATACCTGGCAGCTTTAATGCATTCAAGTATTATCACATACCTTGATTATAGCCTGGTGGAAAATGAGTCCAGTCCAAGCTTCAAGTAAAGTTACATCAATTGAACATGAAGGCAGAGAATGTAACAAAGGAGAATATGAAAACAACACAGCATAACATATTAAAAAAAAACGAAGGGTAGCATTTCCATCACAGGAAGAGTAAAATGCTATCAGTAGTCATCACCAAATTCAATGGTAGATGGGAAAAAGCAAAGAGCAACGTATGAATCAGATCAATTGCTCTGTTGGTTAGAATATTTAGCAACCACAAGCAAAGAAATACTTGCCGGATTTATTGTTTTTATACATGTAAGACGGTGTAAGCAGAGAGGTTCAGGATCCACCTCTCTATCCGAGTTGAAATAGCTGAGAGAACATTGAAATGAAAAGGCAGTGTTAATGTAACCAAAAGAAGAAAGAAGAAAAAAGGAAAAAGCAGTGTTAATTGGGCTGAAGAAATATATATATATAAAAAAAAAGGAGCCTTGGGAGCCAACCGATTGAGCATCATTGTATACATAGTAGTATTGTACACTTTACAGCATTAGAGACTATAAAGGGACATACCTTTTCTGCAAGCATATTGCTCTCGCTTCGTTTAATAGATTTTCTTTCATCTCTCATCATAAGCTTGTCTTTGTCGTTCATTATTCAGCTTTCTCTTTTCATGTACCCATTTCAGAGTTTGTTTGTACACCAATTTACTAATCAAACCATAAAGAAGATATGAATGCTTTTAGAAAATGTATCAAAATATCTAATTAACATAATATCTCTAAAAAACCTACATCAAAGAAAATAACTCACTAATGCCTAGAAAAGGATGAATTATTTTGTGAAAGATTTTTCGGACCTATGAGGAATGGAATTTGTGCTTATGGAAATTATAGAGTATTTGAAGTTGAGAAGAAAGATCCAAAATTTGGTGAACAATCCGGAGAGTTGCCTAACCACCCTATGAGGTGAATTATTCTACTGTTCTTTTTTTATGGAGCAATTGCACAAACTAAAAAAAGGAAATAACAACCGGTCACAAGCTGGGAGTAAAAAGTCGCCAAACTTCTCTCACCAACATTAAATTCCATGCCTCGAGCAGCTTTGCACAGAACCAAAAAAAAATCATACGGCTGCATACAAAACATAGTAGGTCTACTTATTCAGACTTACCAATGGTCCAATTAGATGATAAAGAATCCCATATGTAACTTCAAGATACTCCGCCAACAGACCCATTGGCACCATTACCAACGCCATCCGTCTCTACCGCCATGGCATCCGTTGAAGGCACAACACCTCCGACTTGAGATTAACCACCGGAAAATGCAACAAAGGTGAAACAAAAGAATTAAAACTCATAGATTTTGAGAAGAAAACGAAAGTACCTTGTTACACAATTTTATGATTCATCAATTGCAGTGGAACTAAACTGTTAGAGTAACCAAAATTTATTAGATCACAGTGTTAATTGTGTGATAATTATTTACCTAGGTGCCGTTAAATTGTATACAGAGATTAATGGAGTCTACTATTTTATTAAAGTGTAAACAGGTGCATGTAAACAGAGACTAAATGTGGCAGCTTTGGTGTACCAATTTATCTGAAATTTGTCATGATGTTGTTGTTGTTCATTAATTGTGGCAGCTTTGATGTAGTTGACCTGTGTGCCTTTTGGCAGTTTGTGCAGCTTTGGTTTTTGAAGGCTTTGATATGGGTGAAGTCTTACTTGGGTAATGTAATTGCTGTTATTAATTTATTTGCTAAATGACAAATATTGCCACTCCTAAATTTAAAGCTGTGTAAACTTTTTCCTATTTTAATATATGTTATAAGTATCTTTGTCCAGCCATTTTACTAAAATTGAGTTAATTGAATCTTTTTCTATTTTACAACGTATTGATAATATTCGGATTGACGTAATTAATCAAGATGAATCGCAACATATAACCTAACGATGAACCGACTGCAGAGAAGTTAGGATACGAGATAAATGATAGAAAAACCGGAGGGTAAAATTGGCCGTGCGAAAGCGTGACAACGGAATCCTATTTCCTACCCGGCGATTTGTCTTGGGAAAGATGAATCTTATTAAATTTGTGCGTCGATCGTAATAATGTTAAAATCAACGGTTTAATTGAAACTAACATCGGAAAGTTAAATCGATCCGCCTGACAACCGAAGCCTTTTGAATAACATCGGCCGTCTGACAAACGGAATAACCTCTTTTATCCGGGGTAGATTTGTACTCGTACTCTGCACTGCTCGTACTAACTAAGATTAGCATGGGGCAGTTGTGGAGATTAAACTGATGACAATTGGACATATGACAATTTCTCAGTCCAATCGAGCACTGTGTAGCGGGTGATCTTGTCATTGAAATTCTTTTTGTTTCCTTTTATCTCCATTATGAGTTTCTTGGAGTCAAGCTGCTCATCTATGTCCAAGAGCAGTTTCGTTGTTGCCTGCATTTGCATTGTAAAACAACATTCAGTGTGAGAGTATTCTGGTCTCTCAGTGTAATTGTAGTAGGTTTCTGATTGTCAGTACCTTCTTGTCCTTTTTGTGAAGGTCTTCGGGCGATGTGCGTAAAAGCCTTGTTGCGCATTTGTCAAAAAGAGTTGCTTTGATTGTCCTTGATGGGTCAGTAAGTTCGACGTCGACCTTGCAACTGTTGAGTAAAGAACGCACATATGAAGAGATTAGGCAAAGTCCGTCTTTAGGTGAACATGCTGTTGAGCGATATAAAAAACCACGTGCGTTAAGGCGTATAAACGTTTGTGGGGAAGAGTGCTTCCGTTTTCATTTCTATAGAGTTGAACAAAAGCTAGTATTTCCCCAAATGAAGGTCACAAAAATATTAAAAATAATAGTAGTGTCCTCCTATTTTCATGAAACAACATAGTCGAATACAATATCATATGAGCCAGATTATTGAACAGTCTTGTATATAAATAGAAAATAAAGAGAAATATATTATGTGCAGGTTTTACAAATAAAAAAATATAAAATAAAATAAAAACTAGATATGAAAACACAAATTAGTCATTTCCCTACAGATTTCGAAAGAGATGGGTAATTTATCATGCACATCATAACCTCAGCTGCCTAAAGAATGAGGAAATTACTACAACAGCAGCCATGTCTAAAATCGAGTTTCAAATGGTCTAAAAATCTACTATATGGTTTAGAATCGACTTTGAAAGGTCGATCGTGTGTATGGTGCTAGAATAGTAAGTTTAGACTGGTATTACTAACAACCGCCGTACTTTCTAACATAAACCAATTTAGGGTAGTGTTTAAAGAAAAACACTGTCAATTATCAGCTAATCTCAATCACTTAAGCCTTTATCAACCATAATATCATTTTTTTTAAATTTATTTCATCAATAGTAAAAGTAGGTTTTGAGATCGTTTCAAAAGAATTACGCCCATGTGCAATTTGTAGAAATTTGATTTTTAATTAAGGATTCTATAAGTATTAATATTGCAAATTGAGGAACTGTATTAAATGACAATTGGTTTGTCTATTTGAATTCATATTACATAAAAGAAAAAACGCATGGAACCGTACGTACATACATACATGTTTGTGAGTGTACTAGTGGCGGTAACGTGCTCTGCACGTTTTTGCCCTCGTTTTTGAGGAAATTCGATTCGATTGATAGACCTGGTCTATAAAAATATGATTTATACATAGATGCCGTAACTACGTACACAACTCTAGACATAGCTGTACCTGCATTGGTTTGGTGCATTGTGTTTTCCAGAGTTATCTGTGGTGTTAGGTGCATTGGTTTTTATTTGTTTATGCAGCCTTGGCACTGTCCATTTGAAGGATTTTTTTCTTATGATTTTTTTCACTTTGCCCCAGGTGATTGTGGCTTGTTGTTGTTATGGCAAAACAATTTTTTTGGTGTAATTCCTGAAGAGGTTGGGAATTGTAGTAGATTGACAATGTTGATTTTGTCTTTGAATTCTTTGTCTTGGACTATACTTCTGTCCTTTGGAAAGCTTGTTATGCTTCAATGCCTCTGGTTCCATTCCTTCGGTTTTATCGAATGCCACGAATCTTATGCAGTTACAACTCGATTCAAATCACATATCGGGCTTGGTCCCTTCCAAGCTCAGCTTGTTGAAAAATCTTGTGGTATTCTTTGCTTGGGATAATCAGCTTCAAGGTGGTATACCTTCAAGTTTAGTCAAGGTTGTAGTAGCCTTGAATTGATCGATTTATATACTGATATATGATGTGATGAGTTGTATATGCTGGTAACTTGTGTAAAAAGAGAGTTGTATGTATGTATGGGTTTACTGCTATCAACTGTCCATTGTAAGCACTTCTTGGTACATTTTAAATAAAAAGCATTCTCTGCCAATCAAAAGAAAAGAGTACCTGTGGTCTATGTTGGTTACGTTTCCTTAAAACAAATGATAGACATTGTTCCTTTTTCCGTTCACTGATCCTGGACTATTGTGGCTTGGTGAAAGTTGACAAATTTTCTTGACGAACTTTATGGTGACATTTTTTGCTTCATACTCCCTGTTGGAATGATGTATACCTGAGGGCTAGGGTGATAAAACAGAATGCTTCTATAGGCTCTAATGGGGATATTCAAATGTTTTTAGTTTTTTCCTTCCATTGAAGATCCTTTTATATGCTTGTTATAGGAGTGATATCTGTTGTTGGTGTTGCTGTTGCTGTTGTTGTTGTTGTTGTTGTTGTTGTTGTTGTTGTTATTTATTATTATTATTATTATTTTATAATTTTATTACTAAAAGTGATTGCTTCAATTCTTTCCCCCTGCCCTTTCCATTTTGTTGTCCATAATACTGGGAATACATTTGAAGTGTTGAAGCTTCAGCTTGCCGTCATCAACATTAATTCAATTAAAGTTTTCTTTGAAGACCATCGTACTTGTGCATCGAAGGAGCCGTAAGTTAACTCCCCGCCGAACTCTCACATTTTAGATGAACTTTACCGTAGCTATATTTTGCTTTGCCTCGTTGATGCAAAATTTTCCCGAATGATCTTTTACCGTGGTTGGTCAACTCGTTAACCCGTTTTTTTATGCTGGCATTAAAATAATGATGATTAGACTTTCTGGACATGGAAGCAAATTAAAAAACATTTTGCTGGATATTTTCATGGTTAGATTTTGTACTATTGCCAGCTTGATTAATAAGAGCAGTGCATGCTTTGTTTTAATGAGGATTTGTCGGGCCTTAACTGTGATTGATTTTAGCTCTTACAAAATCCCAAAAAATCGAGTGGAACAATCGGTAAATTATCTTCCTTTCTGATATTTATGGTTTTCTGATAATGAGCTTTCTTTGCTATGCAGGATTCTTCCATATGATTCGTTGATCATAATATATGTACTTTTATGTCCTGCAGTGCCATATCAACGATTCATGCTGTGTTCATCACAACGGTGTCAATCTACTTCGTCTTTTTGTCAGATCTGTACTCTGGCGGTTCTCTTGCGCGCCCTTTTTATGATCAACGGGGTAAGCTCATAGGTATTGTCGTCGTTTTTATTTTCAATTTTATTGATATAAGTAGTCCTGTCATAAGGAATCTGACAATTACCTGGATATTTTGGATCTAAAGGCTGAAGGATTGACCCAAATTGTTATGAATTCCTATTCCATCTAACTCACACACACCCAATTTGGTTCTTTTCCTGCAAAAGATATAGGTTTCCTTTGTTTTTGTATGGAGGTGTCTATTTTCTTTAAGATATTGCTCCACATGATTTGAATTTCACACGCTTTTGACAGGCTTCAGTTGGCTATTTCTTAAGCGATATTGCGATGATCTTCTGGTTTTACCCTTCTCTTGGTGGGATGGAGTATGTAAGTACACGTTTCGGATATACTTATTTTCATATTGTACCCTTCAAGTTTTCTTATCAACTATAACATTCTGGAGGTACGATGCATCTGTTTTTCTGAAAAGACGTATCTAGATTTTGCTATTTCAGGTAATTCATCACCTTCTTGCTACGGTATCTTTGATGTATGCGATACTGACTGGTGAAGGGCAATTTTACACCTTCATGGTCTTGATTTCTGAAACTACTACCCCTTCTGTGAATTTGAGATGGTACGGTGATATTCAAATTTCCTTCAAATTATGTGTCAATTCGGCTTACATGTTTAGATCTCTGTCGTTTTAGTCTTTCCTGAAATTTGGTTCTTTGACTTGTGGATGAAGGTACCTTGAAAATGCCGGAATGAAGAACTCCAGATCGTATATCGTAAACGGGGTTGTTATGTTTGTTTCTTTGTTCCTCTCCTTCCTGTCTAATGGGGAGGTTGGCGTATCCATGGATAATCCAGTTGAAACTTCATCCTTTCCACTGTATATATTTGTTAATAGGAGTAGTTGTTAATAGGAGTAGTTGTTGTGTCTTTGCTGATACAAACATTTACGTACCGAGCAAGAGTAATGCCTATCTACTACGATTTGCTGCCTCTTCATTTCTTACACACAAAACACAACCAAAACGAGGCCAAAAACGTGCAACGCACGTCACCGCCTCTAGTATCTATCTAAAGTCTTTAAAGATGTTTCATTTGTTAACTATGTATTCTTAGCATCTGTTCAAAGAAAATTTCATGACTTAAATCAAGGAATATCTATAGAGAAATATTGATTACGCAATAAAATTGTCACAACAGATACATTTTTAAACTATATATAAATGTGGGTCGCATTTCATTCAATAGTTTTACAACACTTGTAGTGTAACTATAAAAGTGCACAACATCCATGATAAAACATCTTAAAACGTCGTGAAGGTGTAAGTAGCAAAGATCGCGACGATGTTTTGCTATTCGCATGCTGTTTGCTATTATTTATCATGCGTTTTGTTATGTTTTTTTTTTTTTTTTTTTTTTTTGTATATTTTATGTTAATTTGTTGTGTAAGTATTATGATTTCATGTGCTGCTATTATTTGTCATGTGTAATATATACTACAATCACAATCACTCAGACACAACATGTGGCACAAGATACATTTACACCCTTTATAACGTAATAGACTCATCATAATCACTCGTGCAGTACGTAATATGTTGTGTCACTTGTTGTTTCATAATGATTGTTGATGTAACATTACTCTTATGGGTATCATTACATCTTTCACTATACAAGTTATACAATATTCAGGGCTAAGCCCACCCACACCAATTTCTACATCATTTGTTATACATAAAACATTCATAAAATGGTTTGAACTATATATTTTAAGTAAATAAAATAATAATTTCACAAGAGAAATAAATCAGAAATATCTTGTCCGTTGATGACCGGAGCATTTTGATATTGTGGGCATTTCTCATGTGTATACATTTGTACTCTTTTGTTTTATATAGTATCTTGTTAGATAATATTCTAATAATAATAATAATAATAATTTAATATTTTTTACTTCGATTTATCCAATAAATAATTCAAGTTAATCATGTTAGGCTCACGTCAATCTTGATTAATTCAACTAACAGAGACGAAGGATCAAAAGAAAATTTATGACACACGTTATATAAACGGGTCAATTTCCACAAATATATATATATATATATATATATATATATATATATATATATATATATATATATATGGGAATTAGCCATAAGGATAAAAAAATTAATAAATGGGTCGGAAGGACAAAAGTAACATTTTCATACGATTATAAAGACAAAAATCACAATTATTACTTTAAAATCGTTACTTCACGCGTGTTAATGTTACTTTGTGTTTCACAATCGTTACTTCATATTTACTTTATTCCACATTTGTTACTTCATATTTGTTACTTTTATTATGATTAAATTACGTGTCCTTATATCGCGAGTTTTTGATAATTTTGTCCTTCTCGACAAAAAAACAAAAAAAAAAAAAGAAAATATATATATATATATATATATATATATATATATATATATATATATATATATATATATATATAACGGGGAAATTCAACACATGTATTAATGTTGCATACCTACATACTACATCCCACCTTGCCTTGATCAATGTCGATCATGGTTTGCCGCCAAAGATGCCGATACATCCCACCTTGCCTTTTACGGTCAACGTCCGGGTCCTCGGTATGACAAGCAGCCATCTCAGTCCAGATTCAATTCATCCGGCCGTGGGTTCCAAGCCCAGCAAAATCGTGGAGCATCACCTGGTTCTTCGGGCCGCATCGTCCAAACCGGTATTCAAGCGCATGACTCGTGCATAACGTGATCGCATAAGGATCGGACGTGTGATTTCGCGGAGTTCAAGGACATATCAGCAAAATTTGCTGGTGGAGCAATAAGGCCAAGGAGGAGCTCCTTCCACAAGCACTCTCGGCCCTTATGTTGGATAATACCATAGCCGACACTGAATGGTTAATGGATACAGGTGCCACTAACCACATGACAGGTAATCCTCATCTCTTACATAATTTACGTCCATATACATCTGCAGTTCACGTTTTTATTGGTGATGGCACAGCACTTCCTATAACGGGCATTGGTGATATTCATATTTATTATGACAATGAATTAGTTGTTATCTCTAATGCATTATTGGTTCCAAAAATGAAAAAAAATCTCATATCTGTGAAACAACTAACAACTCAGTTTAATGCTCAATGTTTCTTCACTAATGCTGGTTTTTCTCTTAAGGCCAACACCACAGACAGGATTCTCCTGAAGGGAGCATGTAGAAGGGACCTATACGCCCTTCCTAGTGCTCATCATGCTTTTGCCGCACAAAGAATAAATTCTTGCACCACTGAAGTCTGGCACCAGAGACTAGGGCACATTCAGTTTCCCACTGTTCATGCTCTAAAAAATAAAGGTTTTATTGAATTTTTAGGCACCAATAAACAGGAACACTTATGTGAAAGTTGTCAATTAGGCAAACTTTCAAAACTTCCTTTTTCTCATTCAGAACATGTTTCGTCTACTATTTTTGAGTTAATACATTGTGATCTCTGGGGTCCAGCACCTGTTGAATCTATTGGCAGGTTTAATTATTATGTGTCGTTTGTTGATGATTTTTCGAAATATGTTTGGTTTGTGCCTCGAAAAATAAATCGATGTGTATGACGTCTTTCGTATATTTTGAAAAATATGCGCAAAATCAATTTAATAAAACCATTAAGCAATTTCACACCGATGGAGGGGAGAATTTGTTAATACCCCTCTCACTAAACATCCGTTAAACCAAGGTATCACTCATTTAATCACGTGTCCGCACACACCACAACAAAATGGTATGGTAGAACGCCGGCACGTAACTATACGTGAACTTGGTATGACCATGCTCTTTCACAAATTCTCGTACTCCGTTATTTTTGTGGGTAGAGGCTTTTTCCACGGCTGTGTACATTCTTAATAGAGTTCCCTCCCTTACCAATAAAACTGATTCCCCCTTCTATATCCTTCATAATAAGCATCCGGACTATACAAACCTCCGTATCTTTGGCTCCAAATGCTATCCCTACACTTGGGATACTAAGAAAAACAAATTTGATCCTAAGACGTTACCATGTGTCTTTGTGGGCTATAGTAATAATCACAAAGGGTATAAGTGTTTCCATCCCCCCACCCGGAAATTTTTTATGTCCCGTCATGTCATCTTCGATGAAACTATCATGCCCTACAAAACCATGCCCACCATTCACCGTCCTTATGTTCTTAATATATTTGACTCCTGGCTCCCCCCGACTTATTCAAAACCCGTTCCCTCCCTTACCTCTGATGAGCCGATTCTCCCTCAGCTTCCTCCCGACATTATTATTTCCCCTCCAGTAGCTCCAGCCATACCAGCCGACTCCACCACCCTCTCCCATGATTACTCCCCTCCGTCGTCTACCACATTGTCGCCCCATTCTCCCATAAATTTCCCTTCCGACTCTGCCAGCCCTGACCCTACCTCCTCTCTCGATTCGTCCACTTTCTCCACCCCGACATGCCTTCCCGAACCCAAGACGAACCCATCTCCCTCTCCTCGCGTTACTCGGGCACAAAGACGGCATTTTCAAGCCCAATCCTAAGTATGCCCTTGTCACTACCTATTCTTCCATTCCCACGGAACCCAAAACCGTGAAAAGTGCCCTCAAGCATGAAGGTTGGAAAGCCGCTATGGTTGATGAATTAAATGCTTTACATGAGAATAATACTTGGCAACTTGTTCCTCGGACACCTCACATGCATGTCATTGGCTCTAAATGGGTCTTTAAGGCAAAGCTTAAGGCTGATGGCTTTCTCGATAGGCTCAAGGCCCGCTTAGTTGCTAAAGGATATGCCCAAGTCGATGGTCTCGATTATGTTGAAACTTACTCACCCGTTGTTAAGCCCAGCACCATTCGTCTTGTTCTGTCACTTGCTCTTTCTAGGGATTGGTCCATCCGCCAAATGGATGTGAAGAATGCATTTTTACATGACAACATTTCTGAAACATTATATATGGAGCAGCCCCCAGGTATGTGCGACTCTCAATTTCCTCAACATGTTTGCAAGCTCAGTAAGGCACTCTATGGGTTAAAACAAGCTCCTCGAGCTTGGTTCGATCGACCGGTTTAGTACTTTTCTGCTCTCTTTTGGTTTTCACTGCAGTTTATCTGACCCCTCATTATTCTATTATCATGCTAATCAGAGTACGCTAGTGCTTCTATTGTATGTGGATGATATGCTTCTTACAGGTTCAAGTCCTCATCTGTTGAGTTCATTTATTAAGGTCTTACATGCTGAATTTGCCATGAAGGATCTTGGACCCATTCATTATTTCCTGGGCGTACAGATTCAACACACCTCTGCAGGCATGCACTTACATCAATCACACTATGCTCTCACTATTCTCCAGCGTGCCGCCATGCAAGACTGCAAGCCCGCCAATACTCCTATGGCAACGAAACCGTTGGTACCTCTCCATCCACCTCCTGCGGATGTCACCCTCTACCGCAGCCTCATTGGTGCCCTCCAGTATTTGACCTTCACCAGGCCCGATCTTACATATGCCGTCAATCACTTATCTCGCTTTATGCGACTCCCGACCAATTTCATATGCAGCAAGTTCAGAGGCTTCTTCGCTATGTCAAAGCCACGTTACACATTGGCGTTTTGCTCAAGCCCACGTCTCGTCTCCACCTCTATGCCTTCTCCGATGCGGATTGGGCAGGTTGTCCCACCACACGCCGCTCGGTTACAGGATATTGTACGTTTCTCGGCCCTAATCTCATCTCGTGGTGTTCCAAGAAGCAACCTACCGTTTCACGCTCTAGCACCGAAGCTGAATATCGCGCCATGGCTCACACTGCAGCTGAACTCACTTGGATCACTTCTTTATTACATGAGCTTTACGTGGCCCTTCCACGTACTCCTATGCTTCTATGCGACAACTTAAGCTCCTTATATATGACCATTAACCCGGTCTTCCATGCCCGCAAAGAAACATATCGAACTTGATTATCATTATGTGAGAGAACAGTCGCTCGCAAACTTTTGGTTACCAAACATATCTCTCGCCACGTACCAACCGGGCCGATATTTTCACCAAAGCTCTCCCCAAGCATCGCTTTCAACTACTACGCGACAAACTCGGCCTCCTCGCAAGTTCCAGCCTCGTTTGAGGGGGAGTATTAGCGCAGCACATATCAAAATCATTAATTAAATGTGATCAAGGAGAAATAAGGAAGGATTGGAGAGATAAGGTTGATTGATCACATGTGATATTGGTGAATCAAGAATTTAAGAGCAAGATATTGGTGAATCAAGAGTTTAAGAGCAACCTATTCTCTTATATATTGGTAGGATGGTTCGATTAAGCAAGAGGGCATTTGTGGAAATTCTAAGAATTAGGGCTTAAGTTAGGCTTTTCTGTATCTATATATTGACAGCACTTGTAATCAAACAAAGTGTGATTTGAATTGTAATAAAAATTCTCAGACAATTTCTTCACCACATTATCAATTTCTTTAAAAATCCTTTGCACATTTGACTAAAAGCTTATTTTCTAAAAAATTCAAAACAGTTGACAAGCTTGTTTAATCGCAACACTATGAAAATATTGTACCTTTCCAAATCATCAACTCTAAAGATTTACACACACATATATATATATATATATAGATAGATAGATAGAAAATAAGAATTAAAAAAATACCCTGAAGCCCCACTACTAAGGAAGGGTAATACTTGTATTAAATTGATACCTAAAGATTATTCTTGGAAACAGGTATCAACATCACTTTGAAAACTATCTCTATTTGCAAACAATCAAAATGATAAAGGATCCCCAAATCTGCATACTTATAAAACTCTTACTTTCTACTGCAAAGACTTTAAAAGTTTACCCAGTGTCCAAATCATTTAAATATCGCCTCTACTGAATTCTTTTCTTTTAGAGTGATATATTCTTATGAATTATAAACAACACTTCTGCATATAAAGTGATTCTCAAAAGCATACATAAAAAATATACAATTGATACACAACACTCCTTACCTTCATAGTAGCTTGTAAATTTGTTATTAATTCTTGACTTCTAGTGTAGAGATTCTCCTCCTTGACCTATAAACACAATTTTCTCTATGAATTCATAGCTTAACATAACCATTAATTCCTTTGAAAAAAAGCCTCAAAATAATTAATTTAAACTTACCAACCAATACTCCTTATAGATGGACTTTGGATTCGGGTTCCACCTTAATATGGCTCTGTTATGCTATTGTTAACAA
The DNA here is from genome assembly GCA_036785695.1 of Gentiana straminea. Taxonomy (NCBI): domain Eukaryota; kingdom Viridiplantae; phylum Streptophyta; class Magnoliopsida; order Gentianales; family Gentianaceae; genus Gentiana; species Gentiana straminea. The sequence goes on along the minus strand of JAVUPR010000462.1, from coordinate 1,335,316 downwards.
GTGAAGGAAAGAATGTCTAAGGATTGGGAATTGGAAATATATGGGGTTATATGGTGTTTAAAGGTCTCAAACTGAAACTTGGGTAATGGACGTAGTTAATGCCATAATTCATCTTTAAGCAATGGTGTGACTTTTTGATTTCTGAAACCGAAAAGTTCCTTTAATGCGTATAATAACTTACTTGAATTCTCATATTATTGCAAATTATGTTATTCATATGCAAGACTATATACATATATGTATAGACTTATTTATTTATTGGTTTGATTCCTCTTTGAATTCGGGTCGAATCGTAAAATTGGGTCGGTGTATTACATTTTCAATCAAGTTTCAGTGGACATTGGTTGTATTCTCTCATGTTCGCTATCAGAGGTTGAAGAATTCAGGTTTGTGTGGCATGTTGGTTTGGCCCGGTCACCTCCATGTAAGGAAACAACAAGTATAGAGAAGAAATTGAACAGAATCACAGAGGAAAAACTGGAGATTGTATAGAAATAGGAAAGAAAGGGGACGGTTACAAGATAACACTTAGCAAAAATTTTCGATAAAACCTAGTTCTTGCCGTCTAAACATATATATATCATACCCTTACATCATCCTCCTTGACAACTCAGCAACATGACATCATCATAATTAAACGACATAATTAATAATAATAAATGGACAAACGGGTTCCTGACAAACTCCTTCCCCTTAAGTTTGGCCTTGTCCCCAAGGCGGTTTGAAAGATGGAAACTTAGCCATAAGATCTTTAGCATCCTCCCAAGTAGCATGTTCCTCATCTAAGTTCTTCCATTTGACTTTCCACATAACAGTGGCTGCATTGTTCCTCTTTATAGTTCTGATTTCAAGCACATTTTCTGGGAAATTTACCATCTGTCCGTCTTCTGAAGTCGTAGGAGGGTCTGGACTGGGAGTGACATGTGCACCGATACATTTCTTGAGGACAGACACATGGAAAACATGGTGAATTTTGGAGTGATCAGGTAGGAGCAGCCTGTATGCAACTTGTCCCACCCTCTCAATAATCTCATAGGGACCAAAATATTTTGCAGAAAGCTTGAGATTTCTCCTAAGGGCCAGTGATGTTTGTCTGTAAGGTTGCAATTTCAGAAAAACCTTATCTCCCACAGCATACTCCTTGTCTTTTCTCCTCCTATCAGCGAAGTGTTTCATTCTTGATTGTGCTATCTCTAGCTGCTCCTTCAGGTGTTTGGTAATTGATTGTTTGGCCCTTAGGAATTCATCCACTGTAGAATGCTGTTCTGGGGAAAAACTGCCCAGTGGGAGAGAAGTAGGTTGATAGCCGTACAATGCTTCAAATGGAGTCAACTGTAATGAGGTATGGAAGCTTGTGTTATACCAAAATTCTGCCAGGGGTAGCCAAGATTTCCAGCTCTTAGGTTTCTGGAAACACATGCACCTAAGATACATCTCTACACATTGGTTTACTCTTTCTGTTTGCCCATCAGTCTGAGGATGGTAGGAGGTGCTGAGTGAGACTTTAACTCCTGTTTTCTTAAGTAACAACTGCCAAAATTCAGAAGTGAAAACTTTATCCCTGTCACTAACTATTTCCACTGGTAAACCATGCAATTTATACACATGTTCAAAGAAAGCATCAGCTACAACCTCTGAAGTGTACCCTTGTTGTAAAGGAATGAAATGGCCATACTTGGTTAACCTGTCCACAACAACCAGTATCACTTCCTTACCCTCTGATTTGGGCAAGCCTTCTACAAAATCCATACTGATTTGGTTCCATGCTTTCTCAGTAATTGGTAGGGGCTGCAATAAACCATGAGGCAGTTCATGTCTGTCCTTGCATTGTTGACAGACTATGCATTCACTCACAACCTTCTTCACATCTTCTTTTAGGTTGGGCCAATAAAATAAGCTCTGGACTCTTCTGTAACAAGCTCTCACCCCAGAATGACCCCCAATGGGGCTTGAATGCAATTGATGGAGTATTTGCTTTCTCATTTCCCCATGAGCCCCAATACAAATATTCCCTTCAAACTTCAAAAGTCCTTGCTGCCATGTGTACCCAGGAACTGAACTGGGGTTAACAATTAGAGCCCTAATAATGTCTTGTGCCCAACTGTCAAGCTCATAGCTCCCTTCTATAGATTGGATCCAATCTGGCACTACTGCTGATATAGCCATGCTGGATGAGCCTTCGTGGCGTTGCCTGGACAAAGCATCAGCAATGACGTTTTCTTTTCCCCTTTTATATTCGATCTTGAAATCCAATCCTAATAATTTAGAAACCCCTTTTTGCTGTAGTGATGTGGTAGCTTTCTGCTCTAGGAGGTATTTTAAGCTTTCTTGGTCTGTTCTGATTGTGAAGGCTTTTCCTTGTACATAATACTTCCATTTAGTGACTGCCATAATCACAAACAGCGGGCTCTTTCTCGTATATGGATAATCCTATTTCCTTGCTGTTAAAAGCTCTACTCATATAGGATATTGGCCTCCCCTTTTGAAGAAGGACTGCCCCCAGTCCACTATTGCAGGCATCAGTTTCTATACAGAAAGGGGTGTCAAAATCAGGTAGTGTAAGCACAGGGGATTTGCGCATGGCTGATTTGAGGAGTTTGAAGGCTTGATCAGCTTCCTCATTCCATCCAAACTGGTCCTTTTTAAGTAAATCAGTGAGTGGTTTTGCTATGACTCCATAATTTTTCACAAATCGTCTATAAAACCCAGTAAGACCAAGAAATCCTCTAAGGTCAGTGATGTTGGCTGGTTTAGGCCAAGCCTCCATGGACCTGACTTTCTGTGGATCTGCCTTAACCACCCCATCTTCTATGATGTGACCCAAGTATTCAATGCTATTTCTCCCAAAAGAACATTTGCTGAGCTTGGCACAGAATTTTTCCTTTCTAAGGAGCTCCAAGACCATTCTTAGATGCTGCTGATGAGTTTCTCTGTCAGGGCTGTATATTAAAATGTCATCAAAAAACACTAGGACGAATTTCCTTAGAAATGGGCGCAACAACTCATTCATACACCTCTGAAATGTTGCAGGAGCGTTAGTCAGGCCAAAAGGCATGACTCTGAATTCAAAGTGCCCGTGATGGGTCACAAAAGCAGTCTTGGAAGTATCTGACTCCTTCATCCGGATTTGGTGAAAACCGGATCTAAGATCAATTTTGGTGAAATATCTCGCTTGCCCTAACTCATCTAGGAGCTCATCAATGATTGGTATTGGATAACTGTCCTTAACCGTGAGGTCATTGAGCCTCCTATAATCAACACATAGCCTCCATGTGTTATCTTTCTTCCTCACCAAAAGAATGGGTGATGCATAAGGGCTGATACTTGGCTTGATAATTTGCTGCTCCAACATGCTTTCGATCTGTTTTTCAACCTCAGTTTTTTGTTGATAGGAGTATCTGTATGGTTTAAGTTTAAAAGGTTCAGTTCCTTCTTTGAGAGTGATGGAGTGCTCCCAATTTCTCTCTGGTGGCAATGAGTTGGGGGGATCAAAAACATCCTTGTACTCCTGCACCACCTCCCTGAAATCTGGATGAATCTCAGTCTCATTTGGGGGTCCTTCAGATTGTATAATGCTTAGGCACCCAAAAAGGCCACATGAACCTGACATCAAACCCTTTCTCCGTTTGGTAGCACTAATGAGTTTTAATTGTGCTTGCTCACTGTGGCTTTTTAAAACTATCTTCTCTCCGTCTTTGTGAAATGACATCTCCATGTTTTGGAAATCAAGCGTCATGGGACTGTGGTTCCTCATCCAATCTACCCCCAACACCATTTCACAGCCTCCTAGTTTGAGCAATCTGACGTCATGAACAAACCTATGTCCCTGCATTACCCAAGGGAGGTTAGGGCACCTGCTATTGCTCACCATTTTACTGCCATCTGCCACAGTTACTGTCATAGGGGGCAGGTTCAACCAAACACTGTAAGTCCTTGGCTATCCAAAAAGGTATGGGATGCCCCACTGTCAATCAATATGTTAATTGGCCTCTTCTTTAGTAACCCTTGTATTCTTATGGTACTGCATGACACTTGTCCAGAAAGTGTATGGAAGGATAGTTGGGTTAGTTCATTGGTGACCTCATTTGTATCCAAGTCACCACTAGTAAGTACTGAAGTAGGATCTGCAGCCGGTTCTGAAACAATCTCACCATATATTCCTTCCTCATCTGCTAAGAGGAAATTGACCTGCTTCATTTTGCACTGGTGCCCTGCAACATACTTCTCATTGCACTTGAAACACAAACCCTTGTTCCTCCTTTCTTGAATTTCAGGGAGTAATTGATCTTTGATATGGAGCAGTAAGTTTTGGAACCCCAATCTGTTGTTTCACCTTATCCATATGTTTAGGTGGGATGGGGGAGAATCTGGATTCACCCCAAGTCTTACCAGCATTCTTAGACCTGTGATCCATGGAATTAAGCACAGATTCTTGTGCTCTTGCTGCCTTTAGTGCTCCTGTCAAAGACTTTGGGTGCATCAGTCTTACCATATTCTTAATCTCGTCCTTGAGACCCCCTACAAAAGCAAACTTGATGAAATAGTGCTCGGACAAGTCTGGATCAACAGTACTAACCAACGTTCTCATAGATTCAAACTTCTTCACATAATCATTCACAGAACCAGTTTGATTTAACCTGTGGAACTCATCAACAATTGCTTCCATGGGCTCTTCATCAAATCGATCACATACTTCATCCTTAAGAAATTCCCAGGACATGGAACGGGTGGGATTACTTAATTTCCAGCCACCCATCCACAAATCTGCTTCACCTCTTAGATGCAGTTCAACTAACCTCATCTTCATATCATCAGAAATACCATGAATAATAAAATACTGCTCACATTTTCGAATCCATTCTCTGGGTCCAATTCCTTCGAAAATCGGGAAATCTAGTTTGGGTAACTTTAGGGTTTCGTACCTGTGATTTGTTTGATCTGGATCTGGGGTGACCTCTGCCGGTTTGAGAACGGATTGCTGAGCTGATGAGGGTTCCTCCGACTCGGCATGGTATTTAGATTGCTGCGTCTGTTTGAGCATAACATACATCGAAGCTAGCTGGGTCCTGAACTCGTCGAATCTGGTGTTTATATTATCACGAAAAGCTCTCATCTCTTCGTTGTGTTGTTCCTGTTTTCTCCATCTATCTTCGTCTGCCATGGATACTGAGCTTCTACGGTAAAAAAGAAGGTGGGATCGTGGTGTCTCTGATACCAATTGTAAGGAAACAACAAGTATAGAGAAGAAATTGAACAGAATCACAGAGGAAAAACTGGAGATTGTATAGAAATAGGAAAGAAAGGGGACGGTTACAAGATAACACTTAGCAAAAATTTTCGATAAAACCTAGTTCTTGCCGTCTAAACATATATATATCATACCCTTACATCATCCTCCTTGACAACTCAGCAACATGACATCATCATAATTAAACGACATAATTAATAATAATAAATGGACAAACGGGTTCCTGACACTCCAGTAGCCCACTTGTTGGTTTGGGTGGCACCCCATTTAGGTATGGTTGAGTGTACGTAATGCAGACGCCCCCTTTGCTGAAGATTGTTGTGTGATTGGCCGGCCATGAAGGTCGAATTTTCCATGCCTTTTTGGAATATACATTGATGGGCTTTTTAGTGTTAAAGCCCTAGAGATGGTGGCTTTTATGACACGCGATGCAGTTGGGGTACCGGTCGATAGTGACGGAGGCAGATGCCCTCTTATGCATACAACGTTTGCATGCTCTGAAGGATGATTTATCTTCTTTTTGTTGTATTGGTCGTGATTGTCTTTTACTGGCTAATTCTTTTTCTAATTGGATGTGACCGTTTTGTAATTGACTGTGACCCAACGATTCTACCTATGTTATTACTCTATTTCAACACTACAGACACAATCACTCAAAAAATTAACTTGATGATCACTTTTTTTTTGAACAGCAATGATAATTTGATGATCACTTATGATGAACAATGAAACTTTTTAAGAAAAAAGTTATCTCAGCATGAATGAAGCAGGGTCTCAATATTATATAATATTGAGATATTTGTTGTGTGAGAGGGATTGTGTTGGTGAAAAAAGCTATTAATTACCACAACGATTAATACGGTTTTACACGGTTGATTATGATTAACGTATGAATTCGAAATAAATAGGTACTGTTCACTTTCTTTTATGTTTCATTTACAAAATTAAAAAAAAATGCAATTAAAACAAAAAAGACCTACTTTCTTTTAATGTTTTTATAAAAAAAAAACCAGAAAGATCGACTTGCCTAATAAAACGATTCATGACCCAATTTTCACAGATCGTTGGTTTAAAATTTCTTGTATGATTCTCATATAAAATGAAGATTATGGTAGTGATTTTGATCTTATTTTTATACTAAAATTTCTGATTAAATAATAACATGTTGGTACGTGATCTTTCCTTTTTTGTTTTTACTTCTATTCCAAAAAACTGTCATTAATTTCGAAACTGTCATTAATTATGTAACCTGTTACTTTTGGTGTATAAATTGTTTTCACCTTCATTGTCATAATTATTTATCGAAATAGACATCATCGTTGGCATTTTCAGAAAACAATTTAAACACTTTTTTCTTTTTCCTGTTATTCCACCATTTGTAAGCATTTCTTTCCTTCGACAATTTCTATAAACCTATGTAAAAGTTAAATCTTTAGTAACTAGATTGAAAATGTTGAACATGAAAGACAAATTGCTTTACTAATTAATTTCCTATTCTTGACAATATTTCTTTAAATAAATTAATATCTTAGTGAAAATCTTTAAATTAAATCTAATTTATTCTGCAAGCGCCACTCCTTCTCCTTGATAGTTCCGAAGAACAACTGAAGATTTTGTTTTTTTGAACTGCCATAAAATATACATTGATTTATTGTTTTTGTATTTTTCCTTCTGTTAGGTAACTTTATGAATAATCTTTTAATAAAGTATCTACACTATCCCATCCAGACATAGCACATTCAGACAACAACTCAGAAAGCAAAACAAATACAGCAAGCAAACCAAACACAGCAATGTGATAACATACTCAGTTCAAGAAGCTCGATCTAAATTCAAAACAAGATAAGAGTTTGAATTAAATTCAAATGGTACCTAGGTGATTAACTGGCGTGATAAGGATGGATAGGAGAGATAAGGATGCATCACCTTTGAAATTCGAACAGCAGAATCCAGAGCTTGTTTACAACCAAGAGATAATGACCATCTGATTCAAAATATAGTGATAATCTTAGTTTGTTTGTATTTATTTCATTTTTTATCTGTAAATTTATCCTTGATTTAAAAAACAACAGTAGATAAGGGCTCCTACAGTATAAATAAAGGAGCCCTCTTTCGATGTAAACTAAGAGAAAAAACACATGAAATTCTGAATGAAAAACAGTTTATTTTTAGATCCAAATGCCTTGTTTTTCTAGAATTACCTCAGGTTTCTGATTTTCTTCATGGTATCAGAGCCCATTGGTGACTTAACACCATGACAACTCTGTCAATTAATGTAGCCAATTTCATCAGTCTAAAACTAAACTCAAAAAACTATCCATTATGGAGAGAACAAGTTCTTGCACTCGCAGAAAGTCAGGATTTAGCATACCACCTTATCAATGCTGAGTCTGCACCATCAGAGTATTCAAACACATCAGCAAAAGATACAAACAGCGGAGCTGCAACTCAGATCAAAAATCCTGAATATACAGCATGGAAAAAATCAGACAGGATGCTCAGAGGTTGGCTCATATGATCTCTGTCAGAAGAATCTCTAGGTCTACTCATTGGATTAGACACTGCATATGGTGTCTGGCAAGCACTAAAAGACTCATATGCACAAGACTCACAGGAAAGGGAATTTAACTTAAGACAGCAAATCATTTATTTAAGAAAAACAGATGACAAGAACATTGCTGATCATGTTAGAATTTTTAAAGGTCTCTGTGATAGTCTTGCAGCCATAGGCAAACCAATAACAGATCCATAAAAGGTGTACTATTTACTATCAAGTTTAGGACCAGATTATGAGACATTCACTACCACAATGCTCAAACCTCCAAGACCTACATACTTCGAATTGGTGTCTCAGCTACAAAGTTTGGATCAAAGGAGAACATGGTTCTCAATTACAACATTATAAGTAATTTTCATGATATATATATATATATATATATATATATATATATATCATGAAAATACCCGCCCGAGACAAGCGACCCAATACCAGATTGCGGCAGATGTCACCATGCCAATCAAAAATGCAACACCATGGGCTCCAAAAGCGAAGAGACCGAGGGAACAAATACAAATACAAATACTAAAATAAAACTTAATTAATATTATCACACTTAATTGGCATGCATATTTCAACTTAATTATGGTCTTACACATCAAACCATGTATCAAACACATTTATCTTCATGTCTTTTTTGTAACTAAGTAGAACAGAATGTAAAATGTAGTAAAATAGAATTTTGTCTTTTTCTCCATAATTTTTTTTACGGGACTAAGTGTCCATTTTCACATTTGTGTAGTCTTTTATAGGATTAAGAACAATTTAAGATTTCATTAAAGTATTTTACTCTTTTATTTTTATAAAAACAGAAAAATTCATAATATATATATTTTATCCCCTACTAAATTATTGAAACAATTGTATATATATATATTTTTTATCTAGGTTTCTAAAAATCGTAGTTCTTTGTCCATATTTTCTGTAAGTGTTCTAAAAAAGAATGTAAACTTTTCCATCTTTAAAAATCTTAACACATCTAATTTTTATTTCTAGTTTCAACATTTAATTTTTTTACTAATTGATTCTCACTCAATTTTTGACAGGATATTAATTAGTTTAACCGAATTTCAGTAACAAAGTATCAACTGTGTTTTTTGACCGGTATTCGATATAGACTAAACCAAAATCTTGACTAAAATTCAGTCAGAATAAAAATTCATTCGTTACTCAAATTAAGCCACATAAGATGTTGATTAGTTTACGGATCGAATTTCAGTCAGCAAGTATCAATTGTGCTTTCTGACCAATTTGAGTCTAGAAAAAACCAATAACTTGATTCAAATTCGGTTATAATAAACATTATTTGCTGACTAAAATTCGGTTAGGATGATTATAGGTGTGAAAAGACACTCACAAAAAGAATTTTAAAAGTAAACTGATGGAATACATGATTTGGTTTGTGTCCTGTAAAGATTAAGCGCTTCACGTTGTACTAGTAGTAAAAGTGCTACTATATTTCTTTAGGCATTTAAAAGTGTGGGCATTCTCTCACAACACCCCACTCAAGTGTGGAAATCTGTCCCAACACTCCCCCTCATGTGTAGGAAATCTCTCCCAACACTTGCACAATTTTTTAATTAATGTTACAACCAGGGTTCAATCTCATGACATCTGGCTCCAATACCATGTTAAAATTAAGCGTTTACCGTTGTACTAAAACCAATTAGTTGTAGTAAATGCACTACTATATTTCTTTAGGCATTCAAAAGTATGACAATCTCTACCAACACTTCCATATAGCTTTTTGGAGTAAAAGTTGTCTTTACACTAAATTGAGATTTTAACTTTCCTTAAAAGAACTTAAACAAGGGTTGTGCAATAGGCCGGTCAATGGCCTCAGAGTGATGTCATGGCAACATGAAATTGCATTATAAATTGCACCCTTTATTATGATTAATTTGTAGAGAAGCATTAATTATTCACAAAGTTTCAAGAAAGGGAGAAGCAATTAATTAAGGGGATGGCTAAGCTTAACTACTTCATTCACTTCACCCTGGGTATGTCTGCAGCCTTTCATTTCATTCATACATACTCCTACTGTCCTATATTATTATTATTATTATTATTATTATCATCTTTCAATATGAGTCGGGATCCTCTGCGGTACATTTATGGTTATGAGAAGGATATGCACTCGTTTATTTATATTTTTTTGGTCCATTTTTAGTTATATTTCCAGATGATATGCAATTACATATCTTTCACAGCACCATAAAATGCATCGTAGAGGATCCGTTCTTTTTTTTTTTTCTTTTCTTATTTTAATATTATTGTTTCAGAAAACTAACTGATGATTCACTCTAAAATTCAATAAATGGAAGAAATCATATTATTTAACTCGTAAGCAATTAATTACTTGTAGTTATCCTCCTTTTGTCTGCGGCAACAGTGACTGCAAAAACAGCAATGGGGACCACAGTAGGAGCAGCCGAAATCGAGAACAAGAACGGAACAAAGCTCGGTGAGAAACCAGCCTTTACCAGTAGCAGGTCACCATTAATATTCAGGTTTTTGAGACGAGATCATTTTCCTCGTCGGTGTCACATGAACAAATGTGATACAGAACGCCATCCAAAAGAAAGATGCAAAAACTTTGCTGGTTGCGGCGAATGTAACACAGAGTCTAAGAAATGCACTTACGTTTCCCAGCCGCCGCCGTATGTAGGCGAGGAAGAAGAGGTTGTGGATGGTGAAGAGGTAAAAGAGGTTGCGGAAGTGGGAAAGGGAGACGATCTATACATAGGCGGAATTAAAGTGGGAGATGAAGATGGGGAATATGAGATAGACGAAGAATATTATCAAGGAAAAGGAGGCGATCTATACATAGGCGGAATTAAAGTCGGAGATGAAGACGGGGAATATGAGATAGACGAAGAAAATTGAAGGTGCAAAAAGCATTAGAGGCCCATTAACTATCGCAATGGTAAATTTTGGGCTCTTTATCTAATTTTTTTTTTTTATAAAAAAACTTGGTTTCTTTTTCCATTTTTCTTCGTATCAAATCTGCCCTATAATCAATTAAATATGTCATGTATTCACTCTTAAGATGTTTTTGTATAACACTCGACTTTACAGAAAGCGCAATCAAATTTTGACCTTTCTAAAGTTGAATTTTTTACGAAATGTGGTGTCCGGATAGATCATCTGGGGTGTCATTAACAATGTTTTTTTTTTTATGTTTAGATATATAATAAAGAGTAATTTGTATATCTTTTTGAGTGTAATGATCTGCAAATGAAATAGCAGATCTGATGAATTTGATGTGTTTCTCAGCATTACTTTACAACTAGTAATATATTATGATGTCCTTCTAACTTTTTGAACAGTGATAGTTCCAAAATAAAAGGTCAAACAAATGATAACAATAAACTTTCTCATCATTGATCATTATGTGCGACCTATTAACTATCAGTGGTATAACAGTGTATTGTGATCATTTGTTTTGGTCTGGAAACGTACAAACATATTCCTATATATCTAGAGTTCAAATGTTCACATTAGATCTAAGGACGGAGCCATGATTTTTTTTCTTGGTTTTTTTCTGGGCTAGACTAAATAGTTTGGTAAGGAAATCTTTTGAAGCAAAAAATGAAGTCTAGAATTTAGCAAAAAAATCACTTAGAGCCCTTAAAACAAATCATCAAATAGAATCATCAAAGGGACACTCATTTTATACAAACGATAATCCTAAAACAACAAAATAGAACTTGGATGACTCGCTAGACACGTCTTTCGACTTGATTCTTTTTAAAGTGCCAATATAGCTAAATACACCAAATCACTTAAGTTGCACCCTACGAGCCTTCTGAGAATCGAATGTATCAATAACGGAATCAACATCGACACTTTGAGAGAATTCACTTTCAATATAAACTATCAAGGAATCTGCAAGAAACTCTCAATCCATCTTATTACGGAGAGTGGATTTAACATGTTTCATTGCTGAAAAAGCCCTTTCTGTGGTTGTTGTTGAGACTGGAAGAGTTAGAATAAGACGAATCGACCTCTCAATCAAAAAGTATATTTGAGATCTATTTGTCTAAACTAATTTCTGGCACAAATTTGAAAGAGTGGATATTCCTTGAAACTTTTGTTGTTGAATGATATCATACTCATAATGTGCCAATTGCAATCTAAGTAAATGCTTATCTTGGCGAGTGAAGTCGTTGGGATAAAATTTTTCTGATAGGGTGCATATATTCTCAATGTTGAAAGTTTTGAAATCATCTTTTGGATCCAAAGAGGAACTTAGTCTGAGGAGCTGTACTGCTTCGTCACTGAATCTGTAATTTAACTCCTGCAATTGAAAGTCTATTGCATTGTTAAATATGTCAAAATGGTAGTGATGCTCAACTGTGATATTGTCTTGTTGACATGAATGACCAGTAGCATCTTTGTGACAATCACTCATATTCGGAACATGAATATCATATTTTGTGCAAACTTCTTTCACATTCTCCATCAATGGATCAAAACCTTCAGCCCTTAACAAGCCAAGAAGATCTTTGGTAGATGACACAAGATCCATGGCACTCAAGATGTCGATATTTTTTTGTTGCAAGGCTTTAGAAAGCAAATCAGTTATTCCTATGATTTTATGCATACTATACAAGATAAAGATAAATTCAAATGATCTCATCACTTTCAATGCACCGGTTGCTTCTCCACATGCAGAATTAGACGATCCACTGTCAACAATGTTATGAGGTGTCGTAAGAGTAGATTTGTACATATCTATTAAATCACAAATCGAATCAAAGTGTGAACTCCACCGAGTCGCTCCAGCAGATGAACATAATAAGAAGATGGGCAATCTCTAGGAAAGAGCGCTTGCAACCCATTCCACACGCCACGCATGTTGCTAGCACCATCATAGCCTTGGTCTCGAAAGTCAGTAACATTTAGATTGGATCGAATAAGAGCATCACATATCTCCTTTTTAAGATTTGATGCAGTTGTATCTCTAACATGTATAATATCAAAGAAACGCTCCCGCACAAAATCATATGAATCCACAAATCACAAAACAATAGCCATTTGTACTTTATTAGACGAATCTTTGGCTTCATCATCCAAGCAACAAAACTTAACATCCCCAATTTCCTTACTAATGTTTTCTCTTACTTTTTTCTTTAATAGATTGTTTTAGACTTTTGGTCTTTCGAGACTTTTAGTACCGTTGCATTTCTTTTGGATTTCGTACTTCCTTGAATGTAATAAATTACATTTCCTTCTTTAGATTTCATTTCTATTCTTGGTTGTTGAAATTTTTATACCCGAGTCTTTTGCTTCCGTTTGCTTATTTTTGATACGACGTAGTAGGCGCTTACGTATAAGGTGAATTTATTTTTATTTTATACGCGCGAGCGTTCCTTTCCGTATATAAGGACTCGGTGTCCGGGAACGGGGCGTTACAGGACACATCCCCACTATCTCATGTAATTCGTGTTTATTTTGCCGATTGAGATTAATAAATTTCTGGCTTCCCTAAATAATTTTGTTACTAATTTTGTTAATAATATTGTGCGGAAGAAATTTATTTTACGTGTGTATATATATATATATATATATATATATATATATCTTCTATTCTTCTATACCTATCTCTATCTCTACCTATATATTAAAGGGGAGGGGAAATACCTGGGGTTCGGACACGTCGGCCAATTTGATAAGGTTTTAACTTGCCACCTGTTCTTCCGAAGGGATAGGATGAGTAGAATATTTTTTGTAGGAATTTTAACCAAACAAATAACATAAAAAACAGAACAAAAACTTTAACTCTTCTTTTGTCCTTTATTATTGTTTAAAAAAAATAAAACCAACTTTACAGCTGTTTACCTTTAAGAACGGAAGGAGGTGGAGGGCTTTCCTATTATCCGCCGGTCTGCTCGTTTAACCGGTGGATGTTGGAGGCATGGGGCTGTACGGGAGGCAATTGATGTTATTTCAAAGGAAGTTTCTCACCGCTGCAGCCGAAAAGAGTTTTCAGCTGATGGCATTTGTCTGTCAATCGATGGAATTATACCCAAATTGGAAGAAATCATCCATGCTGAGGTCAATAGTCAGCGGAGGAGGGCGATTAACCGTTGGGTTCCCTGATTTAACTGATGAAGGAAATTGGTTGCTGCATTTTAACCGAGGGAGAGCCTAAAAAATGTCTCTTTCGTCCGCCTCTGATCTTTTTTCGTTTGCCTCAGATCTATATAGGTAGGTAGATATCATTACAATTTTTCATTCTATTGTCCATTGTGTAACAATTAATCATTCTAACAGTCTTTACAGTGCCTTAAGAGCTCTTAATGGGTTTAAATAACCCTCACATGTTCAAGCCTTTCTCATAAACTCGCTAGAAGTTGAGGTACTTTTCATTTCCTCTCCTCTAGCCACCGAAAAACATTGCATTAACTTTTTTACTTGCTGCATGTTCCTGTCTATGCCTTATTAACGATATGAAGTGAGGGATGATTTGGTTGCTTTGTCTTTAACTCTTTATTGTTGTTACCCGCACCAAACATTGAATCCTTTTTTTTTTCTTGGTTCATGTAGAGGGGTTATGGGTAGTGATGTATGTTCTTGGTTTTTGACTTCCTCTTTTATTGCCTTACTTAAAACAATAATTAAGAATGATGTCTTAGAGGGTTAAATGCAAATGTGAATATCATAAAATGTGTTTTTTTTACCTTGTGGATACCCTAAAAGGTGTCTTCAATTTATACATTATTCCATGCTGTCTGGTTTGCTTCTAAAGTTAAATGAATAGTATTGCTACATGTTTCATGGGTGTAATGTTTTTTTCCTCCTGAAAAAAACTCCACAATGATGAATAAACCTCCAGTTTGCTTTTATGTATAAATTTTGGTGTGTGGTTTGTCATTCATGCATTCTTTAAACTACAGTTTCATGTTGTATGTGATAATGTATGTGTGCTTGTTTTGTTTGCACTTATTTCTTCATTCATTTCTGCTCCACTCTTATGCCTCTTTCGTGGTATACCTTCATTCCTTTATGTCCATTGTGTCTTTTCTTACATCCTCTTTTGTTGTCCATTGCATGTTTTTGACAGGATTGAAGGTCGAAGATGATTAGAAAATATATTGCACTGTTACCTTGATTTTATGATGACTGCTTCTCGGGTGTGTTTATTCAAACTCTTCTTATTTGTGTATCTTCTTTAGCTTCCAGTGTAATAGTAGTGTGTGGATTGTGTGCGAGCTTGTGTACTTTTCCTTGGGTTATATAAGTGTCACTAAGGGAATTAAGTTAGATTGTTTGGTTAACAACTTTATTGTCTAGTTGTTCTTGTGTTTTAGGGTAATATATCCTTTGTAGGTGTTGTTTTCTTCTTAGTTACTATATCATAGACAATAAAAATATGCCTAGAAAAAAAAGTAGTGTCTTACCTGTGGTCCAACTAGAGTCAGAAGACCTTGTTCTTTCAAGGAAATTCAACAATACTACAGAAGCTAAAAAATATAGAGCACTTGCTATCTCTCCCGTTGGAACTTGGAAAGCAAAGAACAAACAAACAAATACTAATTTTGAGCATGACAAAAAAAACTATAGACGCTTAGCGATTATCCGATGGAATGAAAAGAAAAAGAATAGAAGCATGGTAAATAGCCAAATTGTAACTGCTAAGCTTCAACAACCAGTAAGTATGTCATGCGTAGTTAATGAGACACTGTCCCAACCATTGTTAGGAGGCAGCTTATAAGGCCTGTGTCCTGTTTTTAAGTTAATGTTATCTACTAAGACCGTGTTTGTTGTGTTTAACTGATGCACGTGTTTAAAAAACAGATCATTTACCATGTTTGTTTTATATCCTTATTTACTGAACTTCAATTTACACCATGTATATGTGTGCTTTTGTCTTCCTTGCGTAGAATGCTCCCTTGAATGATGAAATTGAAAGAAGAATCAACAAGAAGGCCGTTATCTGCTTTGTGAAGCATCATGAGAAAACATTCCGAGGAAACACATAAATAAGTTGCCTTGTTGTAAAATTGTACAATGAAGAAGAAATTGTAGCATCAAGGGCCCTTGAGAGTATTGAAGGTGGTTCTTCTTCTGATGGTATAGGCTCATCACTTCTTGTTTCTCAGTTTAGTGAAAAAGAGAAACAATTCTTCAACCCAAACACAAAGTTGGCTATTGAAGAAATTGCAGATGCGTCTGGAATCATAGAGACATTTACTGCAGCATTTTCCAGTCCTAAAAGAAGTCTTATGTTCAGTAATGCGTCTGCTGATAAAGTTGATACGATCCTGCCACCACCGTCTCCGGTGCCAACCGATGCGAAAACACACCAGGCATAAGTCCAGGGAAGAAAGTTAAAGGGGAGGAGACTGAAAGCATGTGATCTGCGAAATTGTTAGTAATCCAACCATATGGAACCTTGGCAATAATAAATATGCTATAAACTCTTGTGCTTTAATATCAAAAAAGGGACGTATTAGAACCATTAGCTATTGAGTGCATCAAAGTTAATGGCTTTGTAATATGAAAACTACAATCCTTACACGGGTTAGTTAAGTTCCTGACTTTGCTATTCGCCCAGCAACTATCATGTGTAACAATTAGGCATCTTGTGCTTTTGAAAAGTGCATGTTTTGGTGTGAATATGGTAATGACTTTTAAAGGCATTCCAAGGTATTTGTAATATTATAATGGCTGGTTATGTTTTCAGTATGTTAGTTGTTTCTATGATGGATCATGTTTTTAGTATGTTAGTTTATGTTTCTATGATGGATCATACAATATTACTGTTATTGTTTAATTTATTTTTTCAATACACAATTGCATTACATGCGAATCTAACAAAAGCACATTACACGCTGTTTATTCCTTCAGATTTAAGACTTCCATGGGCAGTCGTGCCTTGCACGGCTTTCACGGCCCTAGTATTATCTATTAAGAGCCAAGAAGGTGTGCCTACAAATGGCCACGTAGACACCCTCTTGGCATGACACGTGGCGTTCTGTTTTTTTTTTTCAAACCTTTGTGGCTTGTCTTTGTTTTTTAATTTTTATTTTATTTTTTTCTTCTTAATCAAACGTGTGTCGTTAGTAGTTTGTGCACAAAAAAGAAAAAAAGGGAAAGACCGACGGACCTTTGTGGCTTGTCTTTGTTTTTTATTTTTTATATTTTTTTCTTCTTAATCATACGTTTGTCGTTAGTAGTTTGTGCACAAAAAGAGAAAAAAAGGGAAAGACCGACGGATTTGAAGTTCTGCTGTATATACATATCTTCTATATCTCTTCTATCTATATCTATATCTATTATCTATAACTATTAAGAGCCAAGAAGGTGTGCCCACAAATAGCTACGTGGACACCCTTTTGGCATGACACGTTGCATTCTGTTTTTTTTTTTCTTTCAAACCTTTGTGGCTTGTCTTTTTTTTTTCCTTAATCAAACGTGTGTCGTTATCTCTATATCTATATCTGTTAAGAGCCAAGAAGGTGTGCCCATAAATGACCACGTGGACACCCTCTTGCATGACACGTGGCGTTCTGTTTTTCTTTCAAACCTTTTTGGCTTGTCTTTTTTGTTTCTATTTTTTCTTCTTAATCAAACGTGTGTCGTTAGTAGTTGTGCACAAAAATGATGAAAAAAGGAAAGACCGACGGATTTGAAGTTCGGCTATATATATATATACTAGGGGGCGTTACCGTGCTATGCACGGTGTTGCCCCCACTTGGTCGTGTTTGTTCGTGTTTTGTTCGAGAGGCAGTTCTGTGTTGTTAATGTCTCTGCTGTATTGTGCTTATCTGTTTTGTTTGGTCTGGCCAAAGTCTTGGGCCTGATAATCTGATAAAAAACAGCAAAACATCAGATTCTAGAATAAAAAGCAGATAAGAATATAATTAATTTGCATAAAAACAAGAAATAATTCATGATTGGTGATATATCACAGAAAGTAGATAGAGTTGAGTAACTAAAATATATGGCAGAAATCAAATCAACATGAACAAATGACACCAATGCTTATAGATGACTGGATAGAGAAACAATCAGAACCAAGTGCTCAGACATTACTCGAGCTTATAGCCACATAGAGAAAAAAACAAGGGCTTGGTATGGTTCTCAAAATAAGAAGCGTAGGGCAAAGAAAAGCATTTTACTTCCTCTAGTGGAAGTAAATGTTGTCCATTCTCGTATCTAGTATGATGTTTATGTAATGATAAAACAGTAAAATCACGGAATGTATACCCTGATTCCTCCCAGTATGGAGGGACTGAAATCATAGACGTAAGAAAACCTCTTTCCCACGTCTGATACTCCCCTGCCTCTTTTACTTTCAATAAAACAAGTTCAACATTGGAGGGGCAAAGATCCTATGCTGAGGAAAAACTCTTCCCTCTTATTTTACTTCCCTTCTTCTTTTACTTCCAATCAAAAAAGGGTAAACATTTACTCCCCACCCCCTTTTCTTTCCACTTTTTCAGTTGACCCAAACCAAATCTGAATTGTTCTATTCTTTGTCTTTGTACCCTGATGTTCTGTTCAAAGCCAAAAGAAGCAAGAGCAATTACAAACTACGGTTCATATACTTCACCCAACTACATCATCAGGTCACTGACAAGTGTGGCTAAATATCACGGGAGCATCCTCAGAGATAAAAGGTTTCAATTACATACAGAACCCTTAAATAGAATATGACCATGCTGGAATAGCATATCAGAGTCTGTAAGACAATGCAGGCCCAATAAATAGAACAACTGATAAACACGAGAAGACGCCGACTGCTACCAATAACTGGTAATGTTCCATTCTACCATCCAAAAAAAAAACAAAAATTAAATATTTGATTACTCACATCATGAGCCTTTGGACTCCCCTTTGTTTCACCGGACAGATGATGCACCTCACTGTTTTTCTTTTTTTCATCAAAGGGCACACCAGATACATCTCTAAGAGCAACCAACCATCTTCGCATCAGTTGGACTCTCTTTGGTCCCCTACACGATATAGAAGTTTCTTCCAATCTCTTCACAAATCCGCTTAAAACTCTTGAAATTCCTTGTTGCCTACAGATCAACGGCATCACAAAGACGAATAAGAAACTGAAAATTGAAGGATGCACTAATGACATTTAACGACAAGTAAATTATTGTACGGTGAGAAAACCAAAAGGATATGTAACAGAAACAGGAAGAGTGTAAAATGAGTATCTTCAAAATTGAAGGATGCACTAATGACATTTAACGACAAGTAAATTATTGTACGGTGAGAAAACCAAAAGGATATGTAACAGAAACAGGAAGAGTGTAAAATGAGTATCTTCAAAATTGAAGGATGCACTAATGACATTTAACGACAAGTAAATTATTGTACGGTGAGAAAACCAAAAGGATATGTACCAGAAACAGGAAGAGTGTAAAATGAGTATCTTCAATAAATCATGGCAATAAGATGCTAATAGTCAAGGATGGCAGCTCGCAAGCAAATGTTAATTCCCAATTAATAATAGTATTTCCATTTATGAATAAAAAATCCACAATTCAGGATTACCACATAGGTTTTTTCTAAAACTTTTGTGAAATGTATGAAATAGTAAACTGCACTCACTCTGCCTCTCCCTGATGGACATAAATGGTTAAGGGCAAATGGTTTAAAACCGCATGAAATTACCAATACACACAAATCCTTTACAATCATTAAAGAATACAAACAATACAACTTAGTAATGTTCAGAGCAACAAAGGCCAAAACAGAGTGGTGAAAAGTGTGATAGTTTACAAGACAGCAAGTGCAGCACTATGTATGCGTGTGTATATCAATATTACCGGAAAATTACAGCCACGCACACAGACTCAAAGATACACACTGAATCAATAAATTGATCACCGATTCAAGACACAAAGAGGAAATAGGAATGACAAACAACCCCGAATCACCGACCAATCTTATAGCAGTTAAACGGACTCTGGGCTCGTGCTTTTCTCGGACCTATTGTCCACCCTTGGACCACTCTCCTCCCGGAATGATTCATTCAAGAAATGCGGCACTCACCACGGTTTAACGACGGTAAAAATTATCAAGATTAAGACATAGTGTGAACAAAAACAGAGCTTTAATAGCTCGAATCAGTAGCATATCAATGGCAACAACATCATCTTTCAGCCACAAACATATTCTATTACTGAATAGGAATAGAATTAGGCAGACAGTCCGTTCTAAATCAAAAAATAAAAGATGGGATACAATGTTAACAAATAAAGATATCACCTTGTTAAGGAATTGAGTGAAATCCCTTCGAATCAGAATGTAAATGCTCGAATCGGCCTCTAATTAGTGAAAGATCAAGCCTTTCACACTTACCCTTCCAAAAACACAACAGAAAAAAAATCAGGGCAAGAAACTATGACAATCATCAAAGCACAAGCCCTTTCATGCCCTTCCGACGGATCCGAACTTCAACTCCCTTTAAGAGTACATTCGTTGTTTTAACTGAACGAATCAGAAACTCAATCGGGGCTTGTTCATATTTAATTAGTGTTATTTAATCATGAATTAAGGTTTAAAATTCAAAACATAGCTTAAAACAACATTATATAGAAAACTGGGGCAATGCGTGCGCATTACTCTGGAACGCGTACGCATTGAACCTGCTGCACTTATTCTAAGCAATCCTGTATTAGGAATGCGTGCGCATTGCTAGCCAATGCATACGCATCTTACGCAGAAAAAGCCCTAAAACCTGTTCTTCAACCCTTAACGATCTCTACTCGAATCTAAACATCTTGCACATGAATTATAGCAGAAAAACAGTAGAAAAACATGTCTTTTAAGATCCAAAACAAAACTTAATCCTTAAACATCATCTAAGCTTAAAACTTGATACAATATGCATCCAAAACATGATCTATTCTACTTTAAACCACAATTAGATTGTAGGAAGAGCTTCTTACCTTTAGCAAGCTTATTCCAACAGCAAAAACTCAGAAAAACAGCAGCTAAAACCGATCTTTCTCTTATCAAAGCTTCAACTTTCTGCAATCAAAACGTTGCCTTTTTCACAATGATTCCGGCGCTCTACTCTGATCTGAAAACCGTTGAGAATCGACTTAGCAATTGATGAAAAATCCCTCAGCCCTAATTCCTTGCCCACACACGCAGAACACAATTTAGGAGGTGGAAAAATCTGATTTCTATTAGGTTATAAGAATTGTGGGGATTTATTTTCCTTAAATAACAAATCCCAAAAAAAGATAAAGATCTTATTATATTCCTTTATCATAAAAAAATCAGATTTATCAAATCCTTTATCATAAAAAATCAGATTTATCAAATCAAAAAAAATATAAAGATCTTATTATCTTCCTTTATACATATATATACATATATATCTCGAAATATATACATATATATCTCGAAATATATATATATATATATAATTTAACAAATACTTAAACTCCGAATAAAAGGAACCGAACTCAATATTTCGTTTTCGTAAAATGACACGTCTGCCCTTTTTCGAAAATCGAAATATTACATTTGAAATCAGAACTCTGTTTGAATTTGTTGGCTGCATTATCCAATCTTTTGATTTGTTTCTAGCTGTGTTTGAATTGTTGATCTGATAAGGCCAGGCACCAGCCTTAAGCCGACTGGAAGGGTGGGCCTCGGATTACCTGTTTTTTTTGGTCCATGCACAAACCCAAGGGACTCTCAGCAGACTGAC
The DNA here is from genome assembly GCA_036785695.1 of Gentiana straminea. Lineage (NCBI taxonomy): Eukaryota > Viridiplantae > Streptophyta > Magnoliopsida > Gentianales > Gentianaceae > Gentiana > Gentiana straminea. The sequence continues at coordinate 1,313,818 of JAVUPR010000462.1, read as the reverse complement.
AGAAATGCAATGCAAAACCGAACTCTGACTGTGAACCTTCAAATCGAGCCGCATTCGTGTACGCAGGACACGCGGGCATGCACAAGCCCAAGGGTAAATCTGGATTGGATTTGCACCCCCCTGCGCCCGCGTAGAGAACGGTGTATAATGTTGGTTTCTTATTCCAACTACACTAAAACAATATCATATAAATATTGCTTCTTTTTCCTTCTTCCAACCAATGTGGGAGAAAAGTTTCTTCCCATTTTTCCTTTTCATAACACACACTTAAGCTCAATAGGCCCAATATGACATATCATCAATTTTCCAACAAACCGACTTTAAGCGTTAATTTCTCATTCACTCGTTATCCGAATTGAATGATTCAAAATCCTGAATTCATCTACGACTCACGTAGTTTTCAGAATTAATAAAACATTACATATATTCTATACAAGAATATATCCGAAATACGCTTACAAAGTCACTGAATAAAATGATTATAAAATCATTTTTAATTCATTTTTAATTCAATTCCACATTTTCTCCAACAAGTATCAAGTATGTTTTGTACTTTTGTTTATGCATATGATGATATGAATTTGAATTATTACTTCTAGGTATGTTTCGAGGCTATTAATGAACTCAAATTTTGTATTTACGGATGTTATAAATACAATGTTGATATATTTTGTAAGTATGTGTTCAAGAGAAAAAAAAATTTAACTGCAAAGGCCCACCGTACCGATTCGCCTTAAGCCTCGGGTTTGGTTGGGCCGGCCCTGTTTGCATGCACTTATGAAATGGAGTCATATCCTTTAAAGGAAAGAAGAGATTATTTTGATTGGTAAATAAGTTTGTTGGTCGAGAAAAAATGGATTTAATTAGACAACCTACTATCTCAGTTCTAAAATATAAGTCGTCCTACACATTTTGTTTTGTCTCACAATATAAGTCATTCTATATTACCAATGCAACATTTATTATTCTTTTCTCTATTTTACCTCAAATTTATTATCAATCCAACAACTTTTCATTACTTAATAAGTAGGGTTTATTGTTAAAAAGGACAATTTGAACCTAGAAATATGCAATGAGGACAATAGAATTTTTTTCGAGTAAAAAGGAAATGTCTTTATTCTACTGTGATAGTGAAACATTATATTTGAGGCCAGTTCCACTGTAGAAAACAGTGGATTTAGGGTTATGAACAGTGGATTTGTCCTTATCACTCATTTTATATTTCCACTGTCCTGATTTCTATTTCCCTCTCTTTTTTGTCCTTTTAAACCAATGCCCCTAATAAGTATTGCATTAATGATGGTCAATGGGTATTTTAGATATTAACCATCAAATTTATGACATTTAATCGCTTTCTTAATATGTGTGAAAACACCTAGGATGACTTGTTTTTAGAACGGAGGTAGCACATTATACTGTATTGGAAATGTTCATTATATGTTAATGGAGTGTATTTTATATATCAAGAGATTTATGCATGATATAATGTTTGTAACAATGTTATACTAAACAACATGTATCACACTTTTCCACTTAATTCTCTTTCACATATATATAAAAGAGTATAAAAATATAAGAATATGATGTATGTTATTGTGTACAACATCTCTACGAGAAATGTATTCTAGTTTTTATTTATTTTGTTAATTTAAGAGATGGGGAAAAGACGTAGCAATTGGGGCATAGAGATATATATGATATAATGAATATTGTGGGCTACCTTTCAGCGTAGGAGTAAGGTCGCTTTTGTAACTTCAGATTTTCAGAATCACTGTGTCAAAAGAATTACTATGCCTTTAGGAACAGTTATATTTTTGTGAAATAGTACTCAATATAGGAAGTGCTCTTCTTCACTGTTTTAGGTAATTTTGTTGCGGTTATTTGAAGTAATTTTCAAAGTTACGTAGAGGGCGCGAGAACAAAAAAAAAAATATTGATCTCTAGTTCATATGATGATTTGAAACGAGTAACAGACGATTATTTTATCTTACTATTTGGGAAAATGTTAGAACCATTCAGCCACAACAAAAGACGTGAACTGATTTTTTTATTAATGATCATGATGTAGTCTTATTATTCTCAATAATCTAAAATCAGGCATTGAAATTTCTAATGTCTACAGTAGATGCGGATGCACCGTGATGATAGCCGACCTGAACTACGTCACGTGTCATCATTTGAGGACAGGTAATAAATGACTAACCCCTAAATGAAGGGTATTAAGGGCCAAGAGCCCTAAAGAACATACCAGGGCAGGTCCCTAACCCCAGGTGGGAGATCGGCATATGCTCCTCCTCCAGCTACCGCAGGTCGGCTAGAGTCTGGTGAAGAGGAGTTGTCTAGTTCGGCCATAATGGCCTTGGGGGCTCAGCGCAGGACGCTCAGAGCAACCCCAGCTGTTATTCCACACGATGAGAACCTAGAGGTAAATGAAGAAAGAATCCTTAGTCATGAAGATTGTGATCTTGACATTAGATATGTCCATAATTATCCCTAAATCATAGGGATTTAGGCGTGTATATCCTTAGGGAAACAGGACAAGGAAAGAGATAAATCATCCCCTATATAAACAACCCTAAGGAACTACGAGAGACTTGCTTCCAATTAAGTTATTGGTTACATAGGCAACTCGAGAGAATAACTCACGAGCTCAGTCTAAAATACACCAAAAAACACGTCCTCATCAAACACGATTTAGGGTTCATTGGATTAAAGGTCATTATCACAAAGGTAATTGACCCGGATTACTTGATAGACGATATCTAGCATCGTCACACCGCGGACCCCGTTAAATATAAGAGAACATTACATTTTACCTATAGAAAAATATTCGGACTCCGTGAAAAAAGTAATTTACTTTAAAAAGATTTACAGACCTTATAACATCATGATGTCTCTGCATCGGGGGTGGTCACTGCATCGATGTGTCTCTGCATCTGGGTTGGTCACTGCATCGTGGTGTCTCTGCATCGGAGGTGGTCACTGTATCGAGGTGATCAATGGATCTGGCGTGGTTAATGCATCGTGGTATCACTTCATTGAGGCGTCTCTGCATCGCGGGTGGTCACTACGTCGCTGTATCACTTCATCGAGGTGTCTCTGCAATGCGGCATCTCTGCATCACAGTGTCTCTGCATCGGGGGTGGTCCCTGCCTCGCGGTGTCTCTGCATCGCGGTGTCACTTCATTGCGGTGTCTCTGCATCACGGTGTCACTTCATCGCCGTGTCTCTACTTCGCGGTGTCACTTCATCGCAGTGTCTCTGCATCGCGATGGTCATCGCATCGGGCGTCGTGGTGGTCAATGCATCAGGATGGTCATTGCATCAATGTGGTCAATGCATCGGGGTGGTCAATGCATCGGGGTGGTCAATGCATCGCGGTGGTCATTGAATCGCGTTGGTCAATGTATCGGGGGTGGTCATTGTATCGCGATGGTCAATACATCGGTTAAAAAAATAAAATAATAATAATGGAGAAATGAGGAGGAGTTATTGATAAAAGTTGCTGTAAGGATTTGATTAAATCTCTGTTGGTCCCTTGAAAAGGCTTTAGTTAAGTTTAGAGGGGGGGGGGTGAATAAACTTAACACTTAAAACGTTGGAGTTAACAAATTCTGCAACTTCAGCAGCCCCCCGCCGATACTTCGCAGTCCGTCGACGCTTAGTTTGCCGAATTTGTGCAAATGGAATAATATCAAAATTAAGCCTTGTTACTTGTTGTTAAATATGTTACCGAGTATTAGATACTCGCAGTGTATGTGTGTGATTTCGCTTGCTAGATTCAAGCAGTTGATATGAATAATGACTAAGTGCGTAAAATAAATGCGTAAGTAAGTAGAGAGATTTTTATAGTGGTTCCAGGTGATGTAATCCCGTACGTCCACTCTTCTCCCGTGATGTTGGAGGAAATTCACTAGTAATCTTTGAGTTATCTCGTTACAAAGAATCCTAGGTTGCTTGTCCTTCACCAATAACTATGGCTTCACAACCGAAAACTAAGAACAGTAGGATTGCTTTGCTCCCGAGTCTTCCACCGGTCCTTGAAGGGTAGAATTGCCTCTTCACCACTTCACCACAAACCAACAAGCTTTCACACCTAACGTATGCTTCACTGTCTTCGTTGTGGGTTCTTTATAAAATAAAGAATGAATCAAGTAAATGATTCAACTTGCAAGCAGCCTGATTAGGATGATATAATCAAGCGGCTTGCGCTTCAAGTGTGTATGCTTGATGCAAATTGAACACGTAATGCACTTGAAGAAAATAACTAGATCGAGGCTTAAGCTCGCAAGTTCGACAGGTGTTTTTCAAATTTCGTTGTTATCACTTAAAGTTTATTCCAAAATTCATCATCTTCTTCTTGAGTTGAAAGTCCTCTATTTATAGGTAGGAATGCATGTGACTTGAATTTGAAATTCAAATGTGACCGTTCCTTGTATTTGTCCCATCCGCACCGCATTCTCGTCACTATTCATAGGATCGACACTCGTCAGATTACTTTTTGACAAGCAAGTCCGTCCACCCCTTTGACTTGTATCCAATGGATAAAAATATGGATCATCCCAACGTCTTTTTAATCTCACCTTTGATTTGCTTGATAAGTCGAGGTAGTTGGTCGTTCTTATCCATGTAACTTCCCAATAATCTTGAATTGATCGAGGTATATATCGCCAGGTTCATCACCGTCGTAAAACCAATCGTCCGTCGAACATCATATTTTTGTCCGTAAAATATAATGCAAATTTGAATCTTTTTATCCAACTTTTGTTTGTGAAGTTAGATTACATCATTTAAAGTATAACCAAGTTCCAAGCATCATCCAACTTGTGGAACTTAGACCTTCTACACAAGGTATATGTAATCGCTTTAGGTCATCACGACTTGCCTAAATTCCGATTCCATATCCTTGACATTAAATACTAAGTTTGATCCCTTAGCCTTCATTAACTGAGTTTGAACCCTCGGCCTTCGCTCTTTCGCCTTCGGCGGTTCCGGACCGCCTACCGACCTATCTACCCTATCGACCTAGATCGGTCCGTCGATAAACAATCGGCACCATTTACGTGCTTGTTTGATCAAACCTATTTATGAATCAAACTCTAATAAACCTATACATTTTATCTAGACATCTTTTTGCCTTTGCACTATAACAAGCTAGTATGGCACTCATCATCAAAACTAAGAAATAAGTCCAACAATTTCCCCTTTTTGGTGATGATGCCACTACCCTCACCTAATCAAGAAAGCAAAAAGATAAAAACACAAACGTAACAAATTTAGTCAATTCTCATTATAAACATTTGTTCACAAGCTATTACAACTAGATACAAAAAAGATAAACAATGAAAAGTAGCCGATCTATTGTCTCTTTTCTCTTTCTTGTCTAGCCTTCTCACTTGCTCTTGATAGGCTCGATCTCTTCTATCATTTCAACCATCCATTCATTCTCAATAAGTGTAAAGTCAATGTAAGAATTGACTTGTTTCCACCAATTCCATGCTTCAGCAGACAAGATTGATCTCGATTCACCCCGAAGCCAAACTTCATATACAAACTCCTTAAATTCATCCAAAGTGAATCTTTTGCTTTTGTAATTGGCGCACCTTTTCACCTCTCGCTACTCCTTCGCCTCCGGTGGTTGCTCTTAAAGCTCTAATCCTTGCCTCCCAAAACTTTAAACTTAAGAAAGAGTTAAGACCTTCATGAAATCCCATGTCACGATAGGGTCTCCTTCTGTTATGAAACTCTTTCTTGTACCGTGATAGAGATCATCGCAAGTTGCACTCGCCAGTGCGGGTTGCCTAAAAGCATTTGTATCATCGTCCATCTCTTCGTGCAAAGAGTCCGGCGCCTCCTTTGCCGCAGTACCGATTGGCCCTCTTCCCCCTTAGTGACATCATCAACAAAACGTGAGATGAGGCCATGAATAGCTTCCCGTGACACTATCACTCGTGTAATTGACCCGCCATAGTTCCGGCTTCTAGTATCAAGTGAAGTAATCCTTGATTGCGGTGGTCTCTTCCGGTCTGTTGATCCTTTCAAGAAATTTGGGATCGTGCACAAGCAGTTGTTGTGCAAAGAAGAGCTCAAGCGGCAAGCAAGCTTGTCAAGTTTTTGATGAACGGATGTAAGTTGATCTTTCAAAAACTTGTCCTTCAGTGTATTCCCTTGCTTGATATATCTTACATCATATATCAGATCATTCACAGCATTTTGAGTAGATGCAAAGTTTGAAGCAACTGTATCAGTAGATTGTCTATTATCATTTACCATCTTCATTAGTTCTTCAAATCTTTGTTCTTGCCTGTCCAATTGAGTTCTTAATTGTTGCATATCATTTCTTACGCTCTTAACTCATTGACAACTTCAATTGGCACTCCACTGGCCATTCTACTATCAGTAGATCCATCAGCAGGCTCCTCAACTCTATATTGTGCCTGTTGTCTGTTGATGACCATGGCTCTACTCATATCTCTCCCAGCAGGGGGAGGTCCTTCCTCAACCATTGCACCAAGAACATCTTCAATGATAGGATCTTGTGCAGGTTCTTCAACAACTTCTTCTTCTCCAAAAATTTGAAATTCTTCATCACTGTAATTATAGTCCAGCAGCTGCTCATCCTCATTAACAGCAGTCTGCTGACTATCTTTTCCTACAAAGGGCCTTGGCTCCAGCAGGCTCCACTACAGCAGCCTTATCAACAACAAGGGGTTTCCTCCAAACCCAAATCTGGTTCCAACCTTTGTCCAGGTGCTGTTTGAGACTCAGCAGCCTGTACCTCCTGTTCCAACCTTTGTCCAGGTGCTGTTTGTATCCCAGCAACCTGTACCTCCTCTTCAACTTCCTGTGGATTGAATATATTGGTATTATCCACTTGGAAACCTTCAAAGATGACCAATCTTGTGCGGATGATGGCGCTTTAGTCGAGTGCCTTCAATGTCAAATCCGTCTTGATATTCAATTGACTCTTCGTAGCCGGCACTAGGTTCATTGAAATCGCAACCTTTTCTCCATCCAAATCCTCACTCGTCCAAAGATCGCCAGTGCAAGAGGCTCTACAACATGGAATGTACTTGGTTCATCACCACCCTACCGCACTCGCAGTAATGCCTTCATTGATCAATGCCTCCAGATCATCCATGGTGAGATCCCGTAGATCCTCATCCATCTCTCCACCGTCTCCGCCGGCCCTCGCAGACTTACCGCATTAGTTGGTCGTTGTACGGATGATTCATGTGCCGCAAGTGCAGCCCCACTTGATTCTCCCGGTCCAGAGGAAAATCTCCTCTACTATCTGATGATGAAGAGGAATCATCAGGACCATCTCTTGGATCTCTAAGTTTGATACCCTCCTCCTTCTGTTGCTCATCAAATAAATCCATCAATCTTGATTGCAGCAAGGTTGTATCAATCAGATCCACCAAGTTCTCCACTCCCAGTTTGCCAAAAGCCCATTCTTCAAGATCTGTCATTGGTTGAGCAGCTGGTTTTTGTCTTTTGTAGAACCCAAACTTCCACTGGAAGTAATCAGCAATTTGCTGAAGTTTGGGATCCACATACTCTTCAGTTTTCTTGCTCCTTTTTGCATGCCTTTCAAATGGCATAAACGATCTCCCGGGAGCAGCTTTCCCGTAGCTTGTTGACCTCCAAAGGTTCCAACAAGCGATTCATAGTATCTTCTACGTATGTTTGAAAGTCGCAGTTGCCGAGATTGTACATTTGTACCTACTACTTCCATCCGTATCACACTTGGTTCCCCCGACTTACATGCTCATCGCCAGGTTAGCGAGCAGATCGCTCTTCCCCCGAACTATTGCCAAATTTGCGGGGTCTTCAACCAAGTCTCTAATCACCTCTTCAACCACCACAAAGAAGTTCAGTTCGGTGGTTTGTCGTGGTTCATCGCTGGATGCTACGGCAGCTCGTGGTCGCAGATCGTCGTACATCCTCTACGATTGCTCAAAAACAACCCGTTCGGCATCGCGGGACTTGATAACTTCTTCATTGGAGGAATCACCGATAACAACCGGTGGAATGATAGTTAGAGGCTCGCCTTCAACAACCTCTTCTTCCTCTTCTACCGATGCTTCTTCTTGGGCCCTCTCGTGCCTCCAAATCTTTCAACTCTTTCCCCTTGCCATATTTCTTCTTTTTGGCAACTTCCTTCATCCTCTTGGATAGGGGTTCATCATCATCATCTTTTCTAGTCAATTTTCTTTTTCTACTTGCTTCCTTCTCGTTGTTCTCTAAGAATTTCACCAACAGCTTTTTCTTGAAGCCACAAAGCAGGTCGGTAACCTCCACTTGACCCTCGGCGGACTCAACATGTGTCTTTGTTTCCTTTCTTGTTCTTTTTGATTTCGTGGACTTCGTAGTCTTTCTAACATCGCACTCTTCTTTCTCTTTCCAAATAGCTTTCTTTGGTGCAAACAGGTTTGATGGAAATCTTCTTAGTTTGCCGAACTCGCTCACCACCGCATCACCATCATCTCCATCATCATTATCATCGCAGCCTTCTTCAAGAATGTCTTCATCATCATCAAGTCCAGGGATTGCATAATCAATCTCCTTTTTGTATCCGGACCGATTTATATCAACTCGGTTCAATGTCGTGAACCTCCAAGTGATTCAAAGGTTTGAATCATCAAACCTAAGGGTAAGGCCTTTGATTTCCTTTTCCCTAGTTTGTCCTCCTTTGCAACTTTCTTCATATAATGAATAAAGTATCCACCTACCAAACTTCATGCTCCCGCATGATAATCATCGCCTCTATCTTGGGTCCCGATAGAGTATCCATACCGCCGCTAGCCCAAGTATGTTCTTTGCAATGAGCTTGCTCGCGGACTATATTCAATACCAATGTTTTTGCAAATTGATGCCTGGTACCGATTTAATAGTTGCTTCGTCTTGATCCGATCTACAAAAGCCATCTTGTCCAATCCCATAGCTTCAGGATTGACCGAACCATCAACAACTTCTTCAAAACCAAACACTTGTCTCAAATAGACCGGAGGAGATTACAAGCTCCTCACCATTCACAAGTGGTTTTGAAAGATTCATTTCCTTCTTCTATAATCATATTCTTCCGTAAATCAATAACATTGGTGTATGATATCGTATCTAATCCGATGTTGAGTATATTCTCCAAATTCCGCAAATCTTCTTATTCTTCGACCTATATTGATGGCCGCTTCGTTTGATTTGCATCAACAACATAGCCTCTTACACTTTGGCTTGATTCGATTTGAACTTCAACTCTTTCCGCCATTGAAATAAGAAAAAGATGAAGAAGAGTTCCTCTCAAATCTGTGTTCACACGAAGTAGAATTTGCGAGATAAAGCGTAAGATGCAAGTGGTGAATCTGCTATGTAACAGTCTGATTATATAGACAGTGGGTAGTTGAAACTGTCATAGCACGTACATTGAGGTAACCACGATTAAATCTGGTTAAATGCTGTCTTGACACGTGGTCCATTACTCCTCCATAATGTTTGTAACCGTTGGATGGTTTAACTGTGGTAATAATGGATAAAATAAATATCCCGCCAAACTGCTTTTTGACTTTAATGACTTTGACTGAGTAAAATTTCCTTCAAAGAAGGTATCCCTCAAAGGTGGGCTCGGCGGTCCGCGATAATGTGCTTCAAAGACTTTCATCGACAAGGTGACTCTCGCTCGATCCTTGTTTTCTCCTTGTTTTGTTCAATTGATAATACAAGATGAAGTTTAATACCAATGACCGATCCGTCAAGTGAGCTCACCCAACATGACAAAGACCAATCCCCTTGGCAACCTCATTTGCTCAATTGTTCAAACATAAGTACATGGAATTGTTGATACCAATGACTAATCTGCTAAGTGAGCTCACCCAACATAGCAAAGACTAATCCCCTTGGTGAATTCCAAGACACCGCTCGAATATCACTCAATTTTTATAATTCCAAGTTCAAATTCTTAATTTGGCAAATCTTTCACTATCAAGTGGCTTAGTGAAAATATCGCAAGTTGATCTTCGCAGGGATGTATAGAACCACCACATCTTTCTTTTCAACATGATCTCTTATAAAATGATGTCTCACATCAATGTGCTTGGTTCTTGAATGCAAAACAGATTTTCTCGTGATTGCAATTGCACTTGTGTTGTCACACATGATTGAAATTTCCCTTTCTTCAATTCCATAATCCCTTAATTGTTGTCTTAGCCATAGTACTTGTGCACAAGAGCCTTCCAAAGAATGAATGTATTCAAATTTCTTCAAGTAGAAGTTGAAATAGAATTCGTTTCTTGCTAAACCAGGAGACCGCCTATTTCCCATTAACCGACAGTGTTCCCGAGGTGCTTTTTCTATCAATCTTGCATCCAAGATAATCGTAATCCGAGTAGGATATTACCTTGAAGCTTCCTTCCTTGGAATACCAAATTCCTACTCCCAAAGTCTCTTTAAGATACTTGAGAATTCTCTTAACTGCACCTAAATGACTTTCTTTAGGTTTGGATTGAAATCTTGCACAAACACCTACAAAGAAAGGATATATCAGTCCGTGGCGTAAGATACAAGAGATCGCCTATCATCCTTCTCGTACGTAGTCCGATCAACATCTTTGCCTTCTTTATCTTCATCCAATCGATGTTTGTACTCATAGGAGTTGAGCTCTTAGTGTCGTTTTCCATACCAAATTTCTTCACAGCTCTTTGGTATACTTGGTTTGATGAATGAAGATTCCATCCTTTATTTGTTTGACTTGCAATCCCAAAAAGTAGTTCATTTCTCCCATCATACTCATTTGGAATTTACTTTTCATTAGATTTGCAAACTTTTCACAAAGTAAATCATTTTCGAGCCAAAAATTATGTCATCAACATAAATTTGTACCAAAGGGTGTTGTCCCCTTCACCGATTCTCGAAAAGAGTCTTGTCAATGGTCCCTTTTGTAAAACCATTGTCCACCAAGAATTGAGATAGAGTCTCATACCATGCTCTTGGTGCTCGTTTCAATCCATAAAGTGCTTTGTTGAGTCTATACACTTTATCTTCTTGATCTTTAACTTCAAATCCAGGAGGTTGCCGAACATACACTTCCTCCTCTAGGATACCATTCAAAAATGCACTCTTGACATCCATTTGATATACTTTGAAGTTCTTATATGCAAGATGTGCCAAGAATAATCTGATAGCTTCCAATCTTGCAACAAAAGTGCATAAGTTTCATCAAAATCTATTCCTTCGCTTGAGAATAGCCTTTTGCAACTAGTCCGGCCTTATTTCTTACAATGGTACCGCATTCATCAAGTTTATTTCTCGTATACCCACTTAGTACCAATGATATTTGCATGACCCGGCCTTTCAACTAGTGTCCAAACTTGATTTCTTTCAAATTCATTTAATTCTTCTTGCATAGCAATTATCCAATCTGGATCCGAAATTGCTTCTTCAACAACTTTAGGTTCCATTTGAGATAGAAAACAAGTAAACATAGCTTCCAAGCTTGTCTTCTAGTCCTCACACCTTGCCGTACATTGCCAATAACTTGTTCAAAGGGTGATTCCTTAACCATTGTGGATTTTGGTTATTTTGATTTTCGTGAATATCATCTTCGCAGTAGGTCTCGCTTGTAGTTTCTTCTACAAGGGGGGTCGCGTATCCTTGAATTGCTTCGCTTGTTGCATCGTAACATTGTCGCCAGGTGTTCAAGCAGGGGCGTATCGTAAACTTTTAGGTCATTGAATCTTTCCAAAACTTCAACACAATCTGGATCGTGATTTGTTGATTTTCAAGCAGTTCACACTCTTTATCTTCCATACCAAGAAACTTAGGTTCATCAAACACAACATTGATTGTTTCTTCATGTTTCGTTGTTCTTTTGTTCGCACTCGAATGCTCATTGATCCGAAGAATATCCTAAGAAGATTCCTTCATCCGATTTTGGTTGGAATGTTTTCAAGTGAACTTTATGATTTAGAATAAAACATTTGCTTCCAAATGGGTGGAAATAGGATATATTAGGTATCCTTCCATTCCGCATCTCATAAGGTGTCTTCAAAGTAGCCTTCTTGTTTACCGATGTTCTATTTTGTGTATAGCATGTCGTATTTATCGCTTCAAATTTCAATATCTTTCGTGTAGCAATGCTTCACAAATCATTGTTCTTCCCGCTTCCTTTAATGTTCTCGTTTCTTCTTTCAAAGAACCCCATTTTGCCGAGGTGTACCAAGCAGCAGCAAGTTGATGAAGTACACCATTCTCGTTCACGTATTCTCTTATAACTTTGTTGAGAAATTCAAGACTCGATCCGATCTAATCTTTATGACCGTTAAACTTTTCTCATTTTGTAATCTCTTCAAAAGATTAGGTAAGCTTTGGAGTGTCTCACTTTTCTTGTTCATGAATATCACCCAAGTGTATCTAGAAAAATCATCCACAACCACTAAGGTGTATTTCTTCCTCGTCACACTTGTTGGAGTTATTGGTCCAAAAAGATCCATGTGCATAAGCTCCAACACTCGTTAGTTGATTGTTTAGTCTTTGACTTGAAACTTGACTTTATCTCGTTTACCTTGCCGACATGCATCACGTATAGCATCCTTCTTGAATGTAATCTCGTGTAAACCAACCACTAACTTCTTCTTCACTAACTCGATTAATATCATCAAAATTTAGATGATTTAACTTCTTGTGCCATAACCAATTGAGTTCGATTTGGTATGCACAATCAGTGTGTTTCGGAACTCAAGAGACCAATCCACAACATACATGTTCTCGTTGCCTTCTACCAAAGAAGTACAACTTGATCACCTCTTTCACTAATGACAATACAGCTTGTTTTTGTCAAAAGTGACCTTGTATCCCATATCACGAAATTGTCCAAAGGTTTCTCGCCAAGTTGTAATCCAAATCCTTCCACATATGCAACATTCTTGATTGTAAGTCCATTTCGATAAGTGTGCCATATCCTCTTGTATAACCAGTGTGTATTTTTGTTGCCAAAATTCACCCTTGGACCATCTTTTGCCACAAAATTTGTAAGACAAGTTGCTTATTCTTTGTCATGTGTCCGGAACATCCACCGTCAAAGTACCGTACACCCTACAAAACAAAGTTAATGCATTTTAGGTACCCAAACCCGTTTGGGTCCATAGTGGTCGCTGGCAAGCATGACCCTTGGTATGTTTCCATAAGGTCTTCTCCTAAATGTGTCATACTTTGGTTCATACTTTGGTTCATACATGTATTCCACACATCCATAAGTTCTAACAAGAGGTTGTGTAGGAACCACATATGTTTTCTGGCCTTTTGGTACATAATGCTGTTTGAAATGATTTTTGTTGTTAGAAACATTTGCATAACCATAGATGTGCTGTCTGTTAGGAGCAGCCCTGTAATATGGAGTCTGCTGAGGTCTTATGTAAGTCCTCTCGCGATTCCATTGTCTAGGTTTTACCCTAGCAAGATGGTTATACCGATCGTTTCTAGCATTAGATGCAGGAATATTCCAATCATTATCGCCAGGGAACAAGCCTACCTTTCCCCCGAGATAAGTATCCCTTGAATGATCAACATTTTTGGATTTAGGATTCTTATTCTTGGAATATTTCGTTTCTTTCCTTCGTGGTCCAAATAGACTTGGTAGCAGTGTCCGCTATCGCGAGCTTAGAAGGTACAAGCAGTCTATTTTTGGATTTATTCTTTTTACTAGAGCCGTTGACTTCTCGAGACTTCGATTTTGCTTCTTTGAGGCATTCTCATTTGGTTTTACCGCTTCAAAGCGGCCTTGCGGGAGATGGATCTAGTGCGGGCACAAACTTAGGACCAATTCGGTACTAGGTTCGCAACCTTACCGGATCCACTCTTGTTAGATTGCCGATTTCCAAATCCAAGCCCAGCTCTATCTCCATAAGGCTTTCCCGATTTGTATGCGTATTGGAACAAGATGGTTCAAATAGATTCGTAGGTCGCTTGATGTGCAAAGCAGACTTATGCGTCGATTCTCGTCCAACATCTTTTTCCTTACCTTTGAAAACCCTTAATTCAAATTTCAATCTTCCAACTTCTAACTCAAGAGCCTCTTTTTCACCTTCACAATCTCATAACCAGATTGTATTATCCTCGCTGATTAAGGATGGCATCCAAAGTCTCATTGTTGTCGAATTTCTAGGATTTGAACCACAAAGTTGATTCACAATCACTTCCAAAGCAGAGTGTTTATAGATACGTGTTGTATACCTCCTCGCCATCCATGTTGGCCATCAAAGCATAATCCTCCATATCAAGAACCGCGTCGTGTCATCCGACTCATTTCCTTTTTCGCATCCCACTTCATATCCCGATTCATCTTCAAGAACCATAGCCTTCTTGCCATGTCTCCTTTGTTGACTTTTGGTCTTCGCAGGTCCGGACAATCGTGTCTAAAATGTCCAGTGCTTCTTACGCTTGAAGCAAAGATAATCGTGTTCCTTGCCTTGTTTCAACTCGTGACAATCGTGTCCGAAGTGTCCTGGTTTCTTGCAATGAAAGCATAGATAGTCATTATCTTTCTTTGGTTCTTCTTTCCTTCTCTCGCAGGCCTCTTTGTGAAATTTCTTGTAGGGGCCTTTCCGCCTTCATCATTCGATTTTCTTGCTCGCAGGGCACCGCTCTTGCATCTCATCCAAGATATCATCCCGTCCTCCCGATGTTTCTTCATGATGTGAAGCACCAATGCAAGGGTCTTTGGCTCTTCCTTTTCGCTTCGTGCACTAACTTCTTGCTAAATTCATAGGCCTTAAGATCGTAGAACAGCTTTGAAGGTGTCTTCCTCATGCTTTCTCATTTCTTCAATTGCAATCACCTTCATTTTCCAAACATCTCTTGCAGTAAAGCTTCCAAGATTTTGGTGTTTACTTCCTCTTTTGAATAACTTACACTCAAAGCAGAGTAAGTTCATCTAAGATTGCATTGAATCTGACTCCATTTGCTCAATGGTTTCATTAGGTAGCATTTTGAACTTTTGAAACCTTTTTCTCGGCCACACCGATTTTGTTCTTCTTTATTGCATCGTTGCCTTCACGATTAAGTGAATCTTATCCCAAAGTTCCTTTGCAGCCTTGCAATCTTTGACTTTCATGTACATATTGCTATCCAAGGTTCTCGTAGATGATATCAATAGCAATGTTGTTGAGGTTTGCTCTTTTCCTGTCTTCTCGCATTCCATTCTCTCTTTGGTTTAGGAATGTACTCGCTTCCGTCACCCACTCGTTATCGCCTTTGTAATCTCCAAAGGGTCCTTCGCTAGTACATCCATCATCTCATCATGAGTAGCAAGCAAGATATGCCCGCATTCGACGTTTATACTCATCAAATCTATCAAGAGAGCACATCAACATGGTTCTAGCATACCGTGTGTTATCCATGATGCAAGTCTTGAAAATCGGTAACTTGAAAGAAAGTTTTAAAGAATTTTCACAAGCACAACAAGTAGGATTCCTTCGGTAACGTAAGCTAATCGCTCCGATACCAATTGTTGGTCCCTTGAAAAGGCTTTAGTTAAGTTTAGAGGGGGGGGTGAATAAACTTAACACTTAAAACGTTGGAGTTAACAAATTTCGCAACTTCGCAGCATTTCGCGATACTTCGCAGTCCGTCGACGCTTTAGTTTGCTGAATTTGTGCAATGGAATAATATCAAAATTAAGCCTTGTTACTTGTTGTTAAATATGTTACCGAGTATTAGATACTCGTAGTGTATGTGTGTGATTTCGCTTGCTAGATTCAAGCAGTTGATATGAATAATGACTAAGTGCGTAAAATAAATGCGTAAGTAAGTAGAGAGATTTTTATAGTGGTTCCGGTGATGTAATCCCGTACGTCCACTCTTCTCCCGTGATGTTGGAGGAAATTCACTAGTAATCTTTGAGTTATCTCGTTACAAAGAATCCTAGGTTGCTTGTCCTTCACCAATAACTATGGCTTCACAAACCGAAAACTAAGAACAGTAGGATTGTCGCTCCCGAGTCTTCCACTCGGTCCTTGAAGGGTAGAATTGCCTCTTCACCACCTTCACCACAAACCAACAAATCTTTCACACCTAACGTATGCTTCACTGTCTTCGTTGGTTCTTTATAAAATAAAGAATGAATCAAGTAAATGATTCAATTGCAAAGAGCCTTGATTAGGATGATATAATCGCAAGACTTGCGCCTTCAAGTGTGTATGCTTGATGCAAATTGAACACGAATGCACTTGAAGAAAATAACTAGATCAAGAAGCTTAAGCTCGCAAGTTCACAGGTGTTTTTCACTCGGTGTTATCACTTAAAGTTTATTCCAAAATTCATCATCTTCTTCTTGAGTTGAAAGTCCTCTATTTATAGGTAGGAATGCATGTGACTTGAATTTGAAATTCAAATGTGACCGTTCCTTGTATTTGTCCCATCCGCACCGCATTCTCGTCACTATTCATAGGATCGACACCGTCAGATTACTTTTTGACAAAGCAAGTGCGTCGTCCACCCCTTTGACTTGTATCCAATGGATAAAAATATGGATCATCCCAACGTCTTTTTAATCTCACCTTTGATTTGCTTGATAAGTCGAGGTAGTTGGTCGTTCTTATCCATGTAACTTCCCAATAATCTTGAATTGATCGAGGTATATATCGCCAGGTTCATCGATCCGTCGTAAAACCAATCGTCTCGCCGAACATCATATTTTTGTCCGTAAAATATAATGCAAATTGAATCTTTTTATCCAACTTTTGTTTGTGAAGTTAGATTACATCATTTAAAGTATAACCAAGTTCCAAGCATCATCCAACTTGTGGAACTTAGACCTTCTACACAAGGTATATGTAATCGCTTAGGTCATCACGTACTTGCCTAAATTCTCGATTCCATATCCTTGACATTAAATACTAAGTTTGATCCCTTAGCCTTCATTAACCGAGTTTGAACCCTCGGCCTTCGCTCTTTCGCCTTTCGCGGGTTCCGGTACCGCCCTACGACCTATCTACCCTACCGACCTAGATCGATCCGTCGATAAACAATCGCCACCATTTACGTGCTTGTTTGATCAAACCTATTTATGAATCAAACTCTAATAAACCTATACATTTTATCTAGACATCTTTTTGCCTTTGCACTATAACAGCTAGTATGGCACTCATCATCAAAACTAAGAAATAAGTCCAACAATCTCTAACCAATGAGGGAAACACTAAGCAAGCTGACATTTTCTCCAAAATGATCAAGGAAAATGAGAAGACTTCTGGCAGCAAGAAAGGGAAGAAACGTGTTACTGAAGCATCATTAGCTTAATGAAAATTTTTGTCTCAATGCAGCAGGTGTTAAAGGTAGTTTTTCTTTTTTCTTTGGCCCTTTTGGATTTGATTTTGTCTTAATAATTATAAACCGTAATTGCAGCAGGTGTTAAGGTAGAATTCTATTATTTCATTTTGGTGTTGAGAGCTAGCGAATCGAACTTGTTTTTTTAATTTTTTTAATTTTTTTTCTTCATTAAGGGTATTTGAGTCTATCTATCTAATTTGTGTCCTTATAAGTCCAACAGATTCATTTTTGTCCTTATAAGTCCAATAAGTCCATTTTGTGTCCTTTTGGGTCATTGGCCCTTTTTTATATTATCATTTCCCCCAAAAAACTATCCAAATTAACAAAATTTAATAAAAATAACAAAACCCTCCCTCTTCCCCTTCCCCTTCCCCTTCCCCTTCCCCGTTTACAGCCTCCCTCTTTTTTTTCTTTTTTTCCCCGCCGACCCCGTTTGCCGGCGTCAACCACCGGCGGGACCTCTAACCACCACCATTACACTCCTCTTCTCATCCTCTATTCCTTCCCTTCAACCATGAAATCCAAAACCTTTACATCCCTCACCAAAAAGAAACCTCTCCTCGCCGCCCCTTCCACCTCCACGACCCATGACCGCCGCCGGATTTTCGGCTCCGATACGGGTAATTTTCAAGCACCCACCCCCGGAAACCCAGCCCCAACCTGAACCGCCACCAATACCTCCCAAACCAACCGCCACTGCTGCTCCAATGGCGGAATCGGCCAGACTTCCTGATTCCGGCCAATCTGGGCCACCTTCAACCAACACCTCCATTGATTCCTATGACCCCTTCAACACACTTTTGGTCCTGTCATCTCCATCTTCAAAATTATTGGGTGTATATGTGGGGATGTAAGGTGTATTAAATTAAGGGATTAATTTGTAATATAAAAAAATTGTATAGTATATATGTGTTGGAAATGTAGAAATTGTGGTGTAATTAAAGAAAGAAAGAAAGAAAAATATAAGAATTTAATTGTGGCGCAAAAGTAGTTTTTAGATTTTAGGTGTGGTGTGGCATGGCTGTGGTGCAAATAAAAATCCCTAAGTTAAATCAGTAATACAAGCAACAAGAGGCAAGGTGCCTCAAACAATATTTTAACCAAAATTAATTCAATGAATAAAAATCAACTTAAATAAATTCATAACTTTTGGAAAAACGTTTACAACTTTTAATATACATAAAACATGTGCATAATTCTCATTGATCGCGAGTTTTTGGTTTTTTGAATCTTGACTTTTATGTATATAAATGGCATGTTTGTTACATAAGAATGAAATAGAAAAAAAAATGATTTTTTATTCCATTTAAATGTTTGTGTATGATTATAAAATAATGCAATAAAATAAAATTTTATTCCAATGGAATTATAAATGACCATTTTCATTAATTCCAAATTTGGATGGAATGTGATAATGAAAATCGACAAAACACGTAGGTAGGTAAGAGTAAGGCGAGGTTGGGAGGGTGGTGAGGCGCGGTGAGGTGAATTTGGGTAGGTGGTATGCACGATAAGGTGGAGTAAGGTAATGTGGGTAGGGTATGTTAGGGTAGATGGGGTGAAGAGTAAGGTAGGGTTAGAGGGGGTGGTGGGTAGGGTAGGGTAAGGTAGATGGGGTATGGAAAGGTAGGCAAGGGTGGGTGGGGTATGATAGGGTATGGTAAAATGAGGTATGGTGTGGCATGGTAAGGTATGGTGGTATTGTAGGGTATGATAGGTGGGGTGGGGTAGGGTATGGGTATGGTACGGTATGATGGTGGATGGGGTGAGATGATAATGTATGGTAGGTAGGGTAGGGCAGGGACGGACCCAATGTACACAAGGGGGGTGCACGGCCCCCACTCAATTTTTCGTTTGGTTTGTTATTTTTACCATGTCGAATTCCATGAACTTAATGGTTTTGCCTTGTGGTTGTTCATTTCATTCATGTGATTTTATTTTATTGTATTATATTCTTAGTCATAAGTGATTCATTATGTTAATGTTTAGTCTTTTGTTTTAATTGTCTTGTTTGTTGGTCTTCGAATTCCATGAACTTAATGTTTTTGCTGTTTAGTTTCCCTTTAATTGTCTTGTTTGTTGGTCTTACTCGTGCTAGGTTTGATGGTGGTGTATTTACCTTTATCAAACTTCTTCAGCCTTTGTTTGTTTCACTTTGTCCTTCATTCAGTTTAGGACTTAGGTTGCTTAGTAAAAACTCATCGTTGTTATTTAGGCACAAAGATAGTTCAGCCATGACCAATAATTTGCTGCTTGCCTTGGTTTTTATATTGTGTGGTTTATCTTGGACTGTAGTTCAGCCCATTTAGCTTCGTCCTGCTTTGCTTTTGGTGATTTTGTACTTGTGAATATGAAGGAAAAACTGCCTGCAAGTTTGCAGGCCTTGTCTATTTACTGAAAATATATAATCATAATCATGGTAGCAATTTTTTTTTTAGCAGAGACAGATGTAGATTTACATTTAAGTGGTGAACTTGTATCTATGGCTTCTCAACATTCATGTATTGATTTTATCTAAGATTTGTAGGTTTGTTTGTGTGGTTGCTTTCGTTTCTCATTGCTTCTGTGTTGCAGTCGGTTGGGAGATTGCCTAAGGTACTTTTCCAGCTTGTTTAGCTGCTTTCCTTTTGGTGATTTTGTTTACAGCTCTACTTACTTTGCTGCGCTTTTTAATAGTTTCCGAATAAGTTTTTGCGCTTACTTGGCTTGGCAAAGAAGCACATTGCTGAAGGTTAGTGTAGTTAGAGGTACTACTGCAAACCTCAATAGTTAGGGGATCTATTGCAAACCCCGTAGTTACGAGATCTACAGAAAATCTCGCTTTCTATGCATATTATGTTGAATATATGCAATACTTTGCCTTGTATAACTGATAGGTTATTTGTATAGCTTTCCAATTATTTGAAATACGTATTAGGATCACTTTTTAAATGCCTACATCAGTAATGGATAAATTCTAGGTATTAATAGGGTCCTCAGTTGTCTTTCCTTTCCTCTGAAATGCAGCTTTTTACACAAAACTTTCTTCTTCTTTGATGCTTCTGTGAGCTGTTCCTCAAGTATAACAGCATCAGTCTTTGCAGCTTTACTAAGGGACATTCCTTTTAGGTTTTCCCTTTTACCCACCCTGTAGGAGTTGCTTTCAGTTTTAGTGACATTTAACATCGAGTACCCTGCGTACAAAACTCCTAGGTATTATTGCATACATATTGTAAGCTAAGTAATAAAGAATTCTATTGGTATAAATAAATGGAAGAAGAACAACGTAATGAGAGAAATGAAAGAAGGCGTAAGGCGTATGCTGAAATGAATGCTGATAAGAAAGATGCCCTGCTGAAACGTCGGCGTCTGCTTTACGCTGAGAGAGCTGGCAAGAGTTCCGAAACATCCCTTCCAAATGAAAACATCGCTTCACATAATTTTGAAACCGAAGAGCCTTCAAACATTCCCATTCAATCCAGTTTACGTCTCGGCTTTGAAAGAATAGGCCCTCAAATACCTCCAAAGGCAAGTTCAACAGAAATTATGCCTCAGGGTGACATGGTTTCCTCATGTTATCCTGCTTCTACGTGCCGCAAATCATATATAGACGAAGCTATGTATCCCTCGTCTAGGTTTAATAATGCCATGCACGATGAGGGTTTATTGTCTCATCAAAACTCTGACAATGATAGACCACTTGCTACCATGTTGCCTACAGTGCCTGACTGTAGATATTGCTCAGCCAAGCGTTTCTACCGTGAACCTCCCGGATTTTGTTGCTCTGAGGGAGAAATCAGTATTGCTCCTCGGAAATGCCGTCTTCCTTGGTGGATCTGTTTACGGGTTCAGGCCCTCAAAGTGTTGATTTCAAAAAATATGTGAGAAGCTATAATAATAACCTGGCCTTCACCACGTTCTCAGCCAAGACAGATAAGGACCTTATGAAGAACCACATGGGCGTTTACACATTTAAAGTGCAAGGCAAGATTCATCACTACTTAGGTTCATTTGGAAGAACTGGTGATGTCCCCTCCGCTCTTCAACTGTACTTCTACGATGAAGATACTCAGCTTGAAGAACGACTGAAACTTTCAAAACGCTTCTCTAAGGACGTAATGAGGAAATTGATTGAAATCCTATCTGAAAATCCATATGTGAGATTCCTAAAACAAGTGAGAGATCTTGAATCTCTTGACAATTACCAAATTTGCCTTCTCACTTGTCCAACACTTGATCAGCGTGTCTATAATGAGCCGACCTGTAACGACGTTTCTGCAATTATATTCTCCGAGAGTGAGGAACAATTTAACCCGACGTGCCATATCCAGATCTACGAAAAAAATGCTATTCCCCTATAGGATATGCCACTATTTTGGCTGTTATGATGGTTTACAGTATCCACTTCTTTTCCCCCGTGGAGAGGTGGGGTGGCACAATGGCATTCAGAAGCTTCCTCCGAATAAAAGGAAACGGAATTATAGATGCAAAGCACCTTTGGAAGGTCTAATGAACACTGTTCAAGATGCTGAGCAATTGATACGTGAGGAAGAAGGAGGTAACTTGTATTAATTTACTTATCCTTGCTATCCTACCATCCTCTCTTCCACATGTAACTTTGGCTTCATTTAACAGTTGCTCGTGAGGGTTCAAGGAAAAGAAATATTGTTTCCTGCCGTCAATATTATTGTTATAAGCTACAAAAAAGAACCAATGATCGGTCAATGTTGTTACACACAGGAAGATTACTGCAGCAATACATTGTGGACATGTTTGTAAAAGTTGAGACGTCCAGGTTAGAATATCTTGAGAAGCAACAAAGGGAGATCCGTACAGATTGTTTACAAGGTTTGCTTGATAGCATTGCAGCTGGGCACACGTCCACTTCTGAGGTTGGGCGTAAGACCATTCTCCCTCCTTCGTTTATAGGAGGACCACGAGACATGAAGAAGAGATATATGGATGCAATGTGTCTTGTCCAAAATTTTGGCAAGCCTGATTTTTTCTTGACTATGACATGTAACTCCGCATGGCCTGAAATCAAAGAGCAGTTAATCACAGGTGAATTACCTCAAAACCGGCCTGACTTACTTACCCGAGTTTTCAAGGCGAAGTTGGAAATGCTGAAAACTGAGCTTTTAAAGGACCATATATTTGGCTTGCCTATTGCATGTGTATACTCAATTGAGTTTCAAAAGCGGGGTTTACCTCATGCTCATGTTCTCCTCATTGTTGATAGAGACTCAAAACCTCTGAACCCCGATGCTTATGATCGTTACATCAGCGCTGAGCTACCTGACCCGGCCTTAGATACCCACAACTACATCGTCTGGTTCTGAAGCACATGGTACATGGCCCTTGTGGTCCTCTAAACCCTAAATGCCCATGTATGCGAGACAAGAGGTGCAAAAACAAGTACCCTAAAGAGTTTGTGCAGTATACAACACATGGCTCAAACAGTTACCCATATTATAGACGTCGTAATACTGGCATTAATGCGCGTGTGAGAGGCCATGAAATTGACAACCGATGGATAGTTCCGTACAATCCGTACTTACTACATAAGTACGATTGCCACATCAATGTGGAGATATGTTCCACAATCAAACTTGTGAAATATATCTACAAATACATTTACAAAGGTCCTGACAAAATTGCTTTTCACATGTCTACGTTCGCTTCTGAAAATGAGATTCATGAATACCAACAAGGAAGATGGGTTGGGCCACCAGAGGCGGCATGGCGTTTATTTTCGTTCGACTTATTTGAAATGCATCCAGCAGTAATTGCCTTGCAACTCCACCTCCCTAACAACTATCTCGTCTCTTTCTCTGCAAATCAGGACATAAACAGTATCGTTGCAAACAATTTCTTGTCCCGAACAATGCTGACTCAATTCTTCCAAATGAACAGAACTAATTCTGTAGCCATGAATTTGAAGCTTCTTTACAAAGATTTCCCCAAACACTTTGTTTGGGATTCAACAAAACGTGCTTGGGCAGAACGTAAAAGAGGTAAGGTAGTTGGCCGAATTGTTTCTGTTAGTCCAACTGAAGGCGAACGATACTACTTGCGTTTGTTGCTAAACCATATTAGCGCTCCAACATCGTTTGATGATCTACTAACTGTAGATGGTTACCTACATTGTACCTTCAGGGAGTCAGCTCTACGAAGAAATCTATTAACGACAGATTATGACCTTGATAAATGCCTTGAGGAAGCTTCCATGTATCAAATGCCGAGACAACTACGCCATCTTTTTGTGTCGATTTTGGTTTTCTGCTCACCTTCGGATCCACGGAAACTGTGGGAAAAGTACAAGGAACCTTTATGCGACGACTACCTACGGGGAATTCTTTGCTTATCGAATATTACTGACGCTCAAATGAAGGCATTAGTTGACATTGCTGTAATGCTTGATGACATGGGAAAGAAACTCGAGGACTATAGGTTGGGGCCGGAAGCTGAAACAATAGCTCGTCAGGGTCCCGTTGCCAGAGAAATGGCATTTGAGAAAAGTCTAACAGTGGATGAGACTGATCTTCTAAATGTCCACAGTTTTAATGAACAACAACGGTATGCTTTTGAACAAATAATGGCCAAAGTGACGTCCAATGAAGCAACTACATTCTTCGTTGATGGACCAGGCGGAACAGGAAAAACCTTCCTTTACAGGGCTATCTTGGCAACGATACGGTCAAAAGGACACATCGCTTTGGCCACAGCAAGCTCAGGTGTGGCAGCATGTGTACTTCCCGGAGGTCGGACTGCACATTCACGTTTCAAGCTACCGTTACAAGAGGAACAAAAAAAAATAGCAAATGTTAGTAAACAATCTACAACTGCAACATTATTGCGAGAAGCAAAGGTGATCATATGGGATGAGGCTCCTATGGCTCATAGAGAATCAATAGAAGCTTTCTCCGAAATGCTTAAAGATATAACCGAAACTAACAACCCATTCGGAAATAAGATCGTTGTTTTTGGAGGCGATTTCCGACAAGTGCTTCCAGTAGTTACCAACGCAAGTAGACAAGAACAGCTAGATGCTTCCTTAATTAGCTCGGTACTATGGCCTGTGCTTCGTAAAATACGCCTTACGCAGAACATGAGAGCTATTGCAGACCCTGCCTTCACTGAGTATTTATTACGAATAGGTGACGGCACAGAACCTGAGGACGATAATGGAAACGTTCAGCTACCAATAAACATGCTGATTCCTTTTCATGATAAAGAAACTTCATTAAAACGTTTAATTCAATTTGTATATCCAGAAATAGAAGCTTTCGCAACAAACCATCATACAGTTATGAATAGTGCTTTACTAGCCCCAACCAACGAGTGTGTACAAGACATAAATGATGCGATGTTAGAACAGATGCCTGGTGAAGTCATTACATACATCAGCACTGATGTTGCCATCGACCGTTCTCACCAGGCAGATTATGAGGACTTCCTTAATTCGCTTACCCCCAGCAGCCTTCCTCCTCATCAACTAATGTTAAAAGTAAATTGTCCCGTAATGCTTACGCAACCTAAGTCCGGTGCAAGGGTTGTGTAACGGGACACGTTTATTATGCAAGGAACTGAAAAACCATACAATTATTGCTGAAATAGCTACTGGGCCCTACGCAGGAAAACAAACAATCCTACACAAAATTCCTCTACAAAATTCCAACACAGATAAATGTGCCATTCCTTTCAAGCGATATCAATACCCAATTCGTTTGTGCTTTGCCATGACTATTAATAAAGCACAAGGTCAAACACTAGACCGTGTAGGTATATATTTGCGAGAACCTGTGTTCTCCCATGGGCAATTATACGTAGCCCTTTCTAGAGCCCGAAAATCTTCAGCCATTAAAGTATTAATAGCGCCACCAACTTTTTCCGAAAATAGCAATAAATCCACTACCAAAAACATAGTATACCGTGAAATCCTCCAAAAGGTTCAAGAAAATACCTAAATCACAAACATGCTTACAATGTAAATACCTAAACCTACAATATACAAAAGCTTATACTTATACTATCTCATTTATTTTGCATGTTCCCAATACTTGGTCCCTAAGATCCTAATGGCAACACTACTACATATTGATGACATTACTCCTCAAACGGAGAATTGGCGAGTTAAGGTGTTCATCCTTCAGAAAAGCAACGTATACACCAATGAAGCTGGTAGGCGGCTACAGAAGCTGTTGCTACAAGATGAACAAGTAAACCATCAAACAGTTTCTTCCTTTTGACTATTGAAATTATTTCATATATTCCTTATGGAAAATGAACAATTCATATGTATAATCTATGTACTCAATAAAAAATAAATAGGGAAAGAAAATCGAAGGTGTCATCTGGAACACTAACATCGAACTACTTGAGGGTAATTTAACGCCGTTCTCTACATACATCATCGGAGGTGCTGATGTTGATACAATAAAAGAAGAGTACAAACATAACTCCCCAGGGCACCAATACCAATGGGTGCTTTCAAGAACTACTTTCATACAACCAGTAAAAGACCATGACAATATGATGCCCTGTCCACCAATTCAATCCACTCCATTCGTATCTCTTCGCTCACATGTTAACTCGGGAGCCCCAGTAGGTACGTAACATTTAAAATTGAAAAAAATTACCTTTCTTTCCTAAATTGTAATTTTAACAATACTATATACACACTGATATGTTTTGCAGACATATTAGCTGTTGTTGTTGATGTCAAAGAGACACGTTACGTCCCAGTAAGGTCCAAATTGGTACCTTTGCGTGAATGCATTGTTATAGAAAATGAGTAAGAAACCTCTCGTTATCGTACGATTCAGCTACCGTTTTATACTCACATATCTAACATTACACTTGTATGAACCTATAGACTTAAACCAGTAACAGTTACGCTCTGGGGAGACTACGGCCACAAACAAGGAGCTGAGCTTTTTAGGTTGAGAAACGAACTACCGATCGTACTTTGCAAAGGACTAAAAGCCTCGCCGTTTTCTGGTAAGCGTATAGATAGAAAGCCTTCAAACAAAAAAGAAAATATAATGCCCAAATGTAAACCTAAATCAATTTAATTGTTTTAGGAATCTCTTTGTCCACATTGCATTTCTCATTTGTTGCGGTCGAACCTAATATTGCGGAAGCCAAGCTACTCAGATCATGGTACGTATGGTTAAAAAAATCATTGCAACGTATCTAAATAGACAGTACTTTTCTTAGATTAGAGTCTTACACTTTGACCTAATCATCTCAACTACCATGCTCAATCTTCTCCAAAAAAAAAGGGTCAAAAATAACGAAGATGTAATCAGAAAGGCTGCTGGAGCACCTGTGCCAAATTATCTCGAAACCGTCTCAGATAAAACAAACACCGTCGAGATCACACCATTATCAAAGATACAGCCAGATAGCAAGGTCAGTACATAAAGAAGACAATTCCAATAGAATCCTATTACGTGATACTACACAGGCATAAATACTACTTAATCTGCGTTTTCAACATTGTCACAGATCATCCACGCAGAAGTCACACTAGCCATCGCTGATGTGGATCAAAAATTGTGCTACACTGTATGCCCGAAATGCTACGGAACACAGAAAGCGATGCCAAATGAACTGTTCAGTTGCAATTCCTGTAAAGAAGACTTCAATGCATTACCACGGTACCAAACTCTTTTCTCAGATTGTCAAGAAATATTACTGTACTACAAAACATTAATTAAGGTTTGCAGTCAATTTTGTGTTGAGGGTATGTTATATGGAGTGGCTATATGATGATATGTCCTATGGTTTGAGATATGTCCAACTGTTCGTCCTTACTAGAACTATAAAATTCTTGTCCATAATGTTTACCCAATTTTAAGCCCCTATGCTTTTTTTCCTCAACAGCTGCAAGATCACAGCCCAGGTTACTGACTCATCACGGACAATCAACGTAACTTTTTTTGACAAATGCGCATCAAAGCTTCTACGCAAATCGCCCGAAGACCTTCAGAAAGAAGACAAGCAGGTACTCAAAACCAGCAATAAATTAAAATTACACCAGCAAACAAAACTACTTTCATACATAATCTGGTTCCATGATACAAACGCAGGCAACAACAAAACTCCTCCTCAACATCAATGAGCAGCTTCATTCCAAGAAACTAATAATGGAGATAAAGGGATCTAAAAAGAAATTCAATGACAAAATCACTCGCTACACAGTGTTGAATTGGATTGAGAAAGACCAAGCTTCTGGCTCAGTTAATGAAGAAGAACAAATGTGCAGTCAAACTACAGTAGATTCTGGTAAGTCAACAACCCAATTTTTTCGCCATCTTTAAATTGTGCAACAAACCAAACAAAAAAAACAACATGATATCACAGGAATCACCACTGTTTCCAACAAAGGCAAGCATCCAGAGGAGATGGAGTCCACAACACAAGGCTCCGACACCGAACATTACAACAGCTCAAGCTCTTCCACTCCACATAAGAAGAAAAAAAAGACTAGCTCCGAAACAACCCGCGTGTAGACAAAGAACAAAGAACACGGCACGGCATACCGGAACTACTACAATTGTTCATCATTTTTTTTTAATGGAACCTACTACAATTATGTTATTTTGGGATTGTGTTACGCTTTGGTATATTTTCCTATGTTATAGATACATATTTTGGCATGCAAGAGGATTAAATGATGAGGTTTTGCATGGAGAGAAGTGAAATGGAAGGAAGATGGAGATAAAGCTTGGGAATGAAGCTTTCAAGCAGACGAACTTCCGACGCAGTTCTTGATATGATATATACTGATTTGACTCTCGACCTCAAGAGAAGATTTGTAGGGCTTGAAGAGAGGATTCTACAGGATTTTGAATCACTTCATTCCGACTTATGAGGCCCGAGATATGAGCGTTACAAGTTTGGATGTTGTTGCTGAAACTAGCGGAAAATCCCGAAATATACTCGGGATACGACGGGCTAGTCAAAAAGGCGTTTTCTGAAGAAGAGTCCTTAATGAAAGTTGTAGAGTTTTCCGAGAGCTTAATTATGACATTCGGATCATAATTTTTGGAGGTCTACAACTCAAGATATGAA
This sequence comes from Gentiana straminea, assembly GCA_036785695.1. Taxonomy (NCBI): domain Eukaryota; kingdom Viridiplantae; phylum Streptophyta; class Magnoliopsida; order Gentianales; family Gentianaceae; genus Gentiana; species Gentiana straminea. Next base: position 1,285,441 of record JAVUPR010000462.1, on the reverse strand, counting down.
TTTTAGAAGTTTCATTCCTAAATCCATAATATTCAGCCGACATACTCCAAATCCTAATTGGAAAAGGATTTAATTACAGCCTCCACCGCCATATTGCCTCAGCCGCCTCTCTTTTGCATATATATATATTAGCCGCATGCAACCCTAAATATATCCAATAATTCATAATACAAACATTGATACAAATACCGCAAATCACAACAAATGCGCAATTTGAAGCTTTCAAGGCCGGTCACCCGAGCCTTGTGCTCGGGTGATCCGGGTTAGATTAGGATGTCGTTTTTCTTCCGTTTTCGATTCATGGATTCAATCATGTACCAAACTACGTGAGTGTATTTATTTAATTTATTCAGTCCTTATTCGTTTTTTATGATCTTTAATTTATTTTGTATCGTTCTATGATTTTGATGCTATGATGTGAATTAGATCGAGAGATCAGTTTGCTATTGATACGTTTACAACATACGGAAGTTGCGTAGACTAGATCACCATAGAAAGATAGGATCTTTAATCATTAATTATGTGACAAATTAATTGGTTAATTATCTAGGTTGTTAGATTCTAAAATACGAGAGTTAACCCGAATCTACACCGAGTTTTGTTTGGTAAATCGATCTCAACATTCGGAAGATGAGAGATTGATAAATTGGACTCACTAAGGAATTAGGAATCCATAGCTTGAGATTAAATTCACTAAGGAATTAGGGATTTGTATCTCGTGTAAAGGTGAAACCACAATTTGAATTAAAATCATGAGATGAACTAGGATTGAAATCACTTGGTTTGTGCAATCGTTTGATCCCATGTATCTTTAGTTTAGTTTAGGTTGTGTTATTTTATTTCGTAGGTTAGATTTATTTTAATTGCTCTTTCGTTTATTTTATTTGTTCTTTCGTTTATTCGTTTTTCCTAAGTAACAATTGAAAGGAATTAGTGAAATTAGATTCAACATCCCAATTCCCTCGTGGATCGACCCTTTACTCACTTCGCTCTACTATCAATTACCCGGTATTCGGCCGGTTAGGAGTTAGTTTTGCATGGTAGTTAGGGTTTATAAATTTTCTTTTTGTTTTGTGATGCAAAATCCCTCCAACAAAAGTGGCGCCGTTGCCGGGGACTAGGTGTCATGTTGAATCTAGTTTTGTTAGTTCTCGATTTTGTTACGTTTTATTTTTGTTTTTAATAAAAGTAGCGTATACCAAGTTGAGAGTTTTTATTTTGCCGTGTTTCGATGACCGTTAGGTTAAGAATGTGCAAAAGTTTTTTACTCAACTTGTTTTACGTGAAGTTTATATGTTTATGTGTTACCTAGTCTAACCCTTTTGTGCTTAATTTGATAAGGCTGATGTGTTGTGATCTGTGTTGCTGTGTTGTGTTCATAAGTATTTAGGGTTTTGCTGTGTTTTTCCCGCCGTCCGTGCATTCTTGTTGTATGGACGAGCGTTCGTTTCGTTGGACGCCCGTCCGCTTCTTCATCTGCAGTGAACGAGCGTTGGGAAGTATTGGACGCTCGTCCGTTCAAATATTTTCAATCCCGTTCGATTTAGAGGACCGTACGAGCGTCTATACTTTCGAACGCCCGTCCGGTCGGTTTTCAAGGCGGACGAGCGTCGCAAGGTGGAACGCCCGTCCGGAACGCTAAGTGAACGTTCGTCCGGGGTTCGATCCATGTTCTAAATCTCTTGATTTTATTTTCAATGCTTTTATTTGATGTGGATTTTTCATACGAGCTTCTGTGGCTAATTGATGTTTACATAGATGTCCTGAACTTATATGTTTTTACCTTTCCATCTATGAATCCATGTTAGATAATTGATCAATTCCTTATATATGATTCATCTAGGCATGTTATAGTTACTCGTCGGTTCTCGTAAGCTATAACTCGTTCTTATGGTTAATTAGTAGCTAATGTCGGTTTCCGTATGCTACATACCGCTCCGATGAATCTTTTAAGCTTTTAAGACTTACGTGCTTCCTTTGTTTTTATAGTTCATATAGGTAGCTACTCGTCGGTTTTCCGTATGCTACGTCCTTTCTCCATATGAGTTATACCCGTTTGGATAGATGATCGTTGGTTTCCATAAGTCTATCACTTTCGATAAGTCTTAAGGCGCGTCGGCACTAGTGACAGCACTGTCGTTTATCGTAACCTGTCATTATGTGGTAGACGTTTATATATATGTCGTGTTGCTAATGAGTGGGCTAGTTTTCTTTCTTTTATTTTCTTTTATTTTTGCATATCATTTAGATGCATATCATTTAGTTGCATGTCATCTAGTTGCATTGTTTTTCTATTTTTCTTTTATTTTTCTTGAGCGTAGTTAATCGTCGGTTTCCGTAATACTACCTCGTTTTCTTTATTTTTAGTTTCGCATAGGCCGTAGTCACCGTAGGGTTGTCCTCTCAACTTGCTCACTTTGAGCCCGTCGAATTTATTTTTATTTATTTTATTTTTAGGATTGCATATCATGTAGGCTGCATTCTAGTATATTTTCATGTAGTTGCACCTAGCCTACTATTTTGTAATGTTCCATGTATATGTTCCATCTTTCTATGAGCTTAATCAAGAATCTCTATAACTTCTTTTCCATGTGTTTTACATGTATAATCCTTTTTCCCCGTAGATTCTTTTTGCACGATCAAGTCTCAGGATATTTTTGATAGCTATTGTGCACTTTCACGATGAATTCGGTTTACCCGTGATGCTCCACGCCTATCGAGCTATGCAAGCAATCCCGGTTCTTGTTGGTTCCTCCGAAATTGCCGCATCCAATCGCCTAAGTTCTCTAATTTATTATTTCTGTATAACTTGAGGACAAGTTGCAATTTAAGTGTGGGGGAAGGGATAGATGGTTTATGTATCTACGTTCATTTGCTTAATCTATTATATTTCTATGAAAAGTGCTAAAATTTTCAAATTTTTGTTATATCCCGAGTAGACAAAGGCATATCTTTGCTTGAGTTTATATCATTTTTGCTATATTCTGTATATTTAGTAATTTTAGTTGTTTCACCCGACACTCTTTTTCACATGCCATAGTAAATGATGAGCTAAATGTTGAAAGCCTACCCCATTTTAGTTGGAGATTTTTGATGATTATAGCATGTTTCTTTGCTTATGTACAATTCTTGAAAAGTTTAGTAGTTTGTATTCTAGAGTTAAAGTATGACATACTGTGAATATCTGTAAGTTTAAATGTGATAAGTGAAACGTGATAAGTCTTTGCAATAGTAATAAATTGTTTACTTGAGGTGTTATGCTCAGTGGTCTGTGCTACTAGAAAATAATCTTTTCCACTGCCAGCCAGAAATCTCTAAGTAAACGTAATTGTAATTGTGTGTGTCGGAAGCTGGTTTATGATTTGGGTGCGGTAGGGTATACCACGTATGTCCTATTCCACTATGATGACCAAAAGCTCACGACAGGTCGGAAAAGCTGCCTTATGATTGGAGTAAGGTAGGGGATTATCTTGAAATGTCCTATTCTGGCTATGAGGGCAATAGCTCATTCGATGTGCGTATAAATGAGAAATAGTTAAATCAACTTGCATAAGAAGTGGTATGAATTAAATGAAAGACTTAGTTATCGTATATCTTATCCCCATTATAAACTAAAGGATATGTTGTAGGGATTATCCTCTAAGTATGTCGAAAATGTTTTGAATACTCCCTATTATTATTTTTCGGGATATGTATGTTTTGTAAAGTGCCTGTTATAATTTTTGAATATTTCTAACTTAGATGGGAAACCGGGCTAGTTTTGGTTTGAATAACTTTCAAATTGTGGAACTTAGTGGAAGTTTATTATGGCTATGCACACACTACACGGGTGAACTTCTAAGTTATTGAATATACTTCATATTTGTATGGATGTTTATTTGTCTCGAGCTTGACTTTGTTTTGTTTTGCTCGAGGACGAGCAAAAGTTTAAGTGTGGGGGTGTTGTTCAGGGTCAATTTGTAGTGTTTTTAATGATATATTTTATATCAATATTCCCCATATATGGATGTTTTTCATAGAAATCGAGCCTTATATTGAGATATTGAGTAAATGGTGTTTTTAATAGGTTAATTGCGAAATGTAACGATTTATGTGCTTAAATTGTGATTTTATGTTATTTTGGGATTGTGTTACGCTTTGGTATATTTTCCTATGTTATAGATACATATTTTGGCATGCAAGAGGATTAAATGATGAGGTTTTGCATGGAGAGAAGTGAAATGGAAGGAAGATGGAGATAAAGCTTGGGAATGAAGCTTTCAAGCAGACGAACTTCCGACGCAGTTCTTGATATGATATATACTGATTTGACTCTCGACCTCAAGAGAAGATTTGTAGGGCTTGAAGAGAGGATTCTACAGGATTTTGAATCACTTCATTACGACTTATGAGGCCCGAGATATGAGCGTTACAAGTTTGGATGTTGTTGCTGAAACTAGCGGAAAATCCCGAAATATACTCGGGATACGACGGGCTAGTCAAAAAGGCGTTTTCTGAAGAAGAGTCCTTAATGAAAGTTGTAGAGTTTTCCGAGAGCTTAATTATGACATTCGGATCATAATTTTTGGAGGTCTACAACTCAAGATATGAATTTTAGAAGTTTCATTCCTAAATCCATTCAGCAGCCGACATACTCCAAATCCTAATTGGAAAAGGATTTAATTACAGCCTCCACCGCCATATTGCCTCAGCCGCCTCTCTTTTGCATATATATATATTAGCCGCATGCAACCCTAAATATATCCAATAATTCATAATACAAACATTGATACGCCGCAAATCACAACAAATGGCGGCGGCTTTGAAGCTTTCAAGGCCGGTCACCCGAGCCTTGTGCTCGGGTGATCCGGGTTAGATTAGGATGTCGTTTTTCTTCCGTTTTCGATTCATGGATTCAATCATGTACCAAACTACGTGAGTGTATTTATTTAATTTATTCAGTCCTTATTCGTTTTTTATGATCTTTAATTTATTTTGTATCGTTCTATGATTTTGATGCTATGATGTGAATTAACAATATATGAACAATGTGACCCAAAAAACAAGACTAAAGACTAATGCTTTTGGATGCTTGGGGTGCCTAGAGCATATTTTCCAAGTTGTAAATACTTTATAACTTCCAACTGTCTACAAAAAACTACTTTTGACGCGCTGTTTAGATACCGTAATAACGGTCCAGCAGTTTTTCCCTTCTCTCACTTTGTTTATGTATGTACATACTATGCATGTGGGAATATGTATCACAACTTTCACCTGTTGTTAATTTCAGTTCTACGTCATCATATATATATAATTAACTTGGATGTGTATATGTCCTGTTTAACCATATGGAATAATATCTAACATATTACAGTTTTTATTGCTTTTATTTCTGAAACAACATATATAAACTATTAGGTTTCTTCCCCCTTTTCCCAGCTTTCCTCCCATATTATTGCACTTCATACATATATATGCATATCGTTTACATATCAGCCGTTTCACCCAAATACTCACCTACAAAGGACATACAACATCGAATCTTCAGCTACGATTGCAATTGCCATAAATACGCCTTATTGAATTCAATTACTTCCTGTACTTACACAAGGTATGTTTCTCTATGATGCTACTATGAAAACAATGAAAGGATGATCTATACGAAGTTAATTGCATTCCTCTCTGTGTAGGTAATTGATGTATAACTCGCAAGATGTCTAGGTTTTCCTAACACCTGCTGAAAAAAAGGAAAGTAAGTTTCATGGAATTGAGTATTTCTAGCAACAAAGATATCTTTGTTGGTAATATCTAACAGAATAGCACCCTTGGAGGTGGTTGAATTCCCAAGATAGACACAAGTCCTACATCTTGAATCAAACTTGGTTATATACTGCTAAAGTGTACATGAAAAAACTAAGCAACCAAAAACCTTAAACACAGAATAATCTGGTTTGGTGCCATAAAGAATTTTATGTGAAGTGCTTTCTTTCAGCAGTGGTGTAGGCGTGGCATTAATCAATTTAACAACATGTAAAAGACAAAATCCCCAATATTCAATTGGTAGATTACTCTGGAACCTCAAACCTCTTGCAACATTCTCCAGATGCTGATGTTTTCTTTCAACAATACCATTTTGCTCAGGTGTACTGACATAGGATGTCTGATGTATGATACCCTGCTGAGCATAAAAGTCACTAAGTTGAAACTCTGCACCATTGTCAGATCTAATCACTTTAATAATTTATGAAACTGAGTAGAAGCATATTTAACAAAGTATTTAACAAGGTCAGAAGCTCCAGATTTATGCCTCATAAGAAAAACCCAAGTAAACCTAGAAAAATCATCTACAACAGTAAGAAATTATTGTTGTCCATTCACAGTATGCTGTCTCAAAGGACCCCAATTATCCATGTGAACAAGATAAAAAATAGTGTTTACAGTAGTGGTACTTAAAGGAAAAAGACTTTTCTTCAATTTTGCCATAGGACAGACATAACAAAGATCATGATTACAGAATTTGACATCAGCAGACTGTGAACTGATGACTTGCAGTCTTTTATCAGGCAAGTGTCCAAGTCTTTAGTGCCATAAAAGTGCATCATCTAATCTATCAGATAAAGTGTGATTCTCTACCGCATTGGTAACAAAAAGTCTTATTGGCTGATCCATGACATAAAATCCTCTCTGTAACTCAGCTGAACCAATCATGTTCTTGTTTTTGTCCTGAAAAACACACTTGTTAGCAAAAAAAAGAGTTGCACATTTTGTATGATTAATGAAAGAAGGTGAAGATAAAAGGTTATATTTAAAACCAGGAATGCAAAACACATTATGTAGGACCAGTTGAGTGTTGATCCTCACTTGCCATATGTGTGTGACAGAGACATTATTTCTATTAGGTAATCTCATTTTTATACCAGATGAAGGTTTTGGATTACTTAATAGATCTAATGATCCTACAATGTGATCTGTGACACTAGAGTCCAAGATCCATTGTATTGATATTACTAAATTTAGATCACATGTTCCTGTGGCAGGTGAGTAATGTGTAACAATGTCAGCAGGTTGGCAACAGCAAATCCTGCTTGTCTTGGAGGGTCATTCAACAGAGCCATCAACTTGTCAAGTTGTTGTGCAGTAAGATTAGGAAACCCTGGTCCAGCAGACCTGCTTGGTGCCTGATCTTCTTCTGCTGACTGCTCCTCTTCTACCATATTTGCCCTTTTTGATTTAAAACCTAGGGGAAAACCATGCTTCTTGTAACAGGTCTCTTCAGTATGACCATTGAATCCACAAAAGCTGCATTGCATCTTTTTGGGATTTTTGGGCCTGGAATTTGCAGCAGAGTTAGGTCTGCTGACAGTCTGATTTTGTCCCTGTCCATTCTTGTGTGACAATAGGACCATGGAATCTTGATTCTTGGCCTTGTTAGCCACATATGACTTCTGTCTCTCAAACTTGATTGCCATTGCAAAGGCATCATGAATTTCTAGAAAAGGCACCATCAACATTGCCTGTGAGACCATTGGTTCAAATTCATCCCTTAAACCTTTAGGGAATTTTGATGACATGTTCAGCTTCCATATGATCCACCAGATTGCTGATTACATTGTAGTGACATTGAGGTTCATAAGAACAGATTGTAACAGGCTTGATGGTCTTGATTTCTTCCCAAAGAATCATCAATTTTGTAAAGTATTGATTGACAGAATACGTGCCTTGTTTCAGTAGATGCATCTTTTCAAGAAGATCTGAAAGTCTTAATGCATCAACATTTGAAAACTTTGCTGCAAGATTCTTCAATACTGCATGTGCATTCTTGAAGTACATCAAACTTTGTGCAATGATGTTTTCAACAGAATTTAAGATCCATGATCTCACTATTGTATCACATTGTCTCCATGCATGCAATTCTTGCTGAATCTTCTTCTGGCCTCTTAATTGTGCCGTCTACGAAGCCAATTTTGTTTTTGGTGATCAACACCATCTCCATGGACATTTTCCAGGGATTATAGTTGTTGTCATTCATCAATGCCTGAACAAGAACCAGAGACGGATTCTCATTATGATGAACATAGAATGCACTGCAGGGACTGATTTCTTGTTTCTTAGCTGCCATGGCTATCAAGAATTTCAGAAATGATTCTCAAATCAACAGTGATAGTGAAAAACTGATCAAGAACTGATTAAAAAAACCAGAGGAAACGGTGACATTTTACTCTTAAGAAACTGAAAAAAAAAAAACAAAAAAATGAATAACACTCTCAAGTTTCTTCAAAAAACGCGGGAAAGCTATTAGAAATTCTCAAATTTCTGCTCTGATAGCATGATGAAGTTTGTAGAATTACAAACAAACAAGATAAAATGCGGAATTATTATTGATCATATAAAAGTTACAAGTTAATTACAATGTGGCTGATCATGGGGTATTTGTAGCTTTATACACCTCATGAATCAGTTAAAAGTTGGTTACAAGCGGTTACTACAGACTACAACTAGATAACCGTATTATGTCAAACTGATCAGCAGGATGCTGAGTCTCTATATTGTCAGCAGACTGCTGGTGTTCATGCTTGTCGAGCGCCAGTTTCCGCCGATATCTTCGATTGATCAGCAAAGTGCACTTAGCATTCCCATCAGCTTTTATACTGTAGCAGCCCTTGCTTACGCCCTTTGATCACATGTGAAACCTTGTGTTCTATTTTTTTTATTACATAACTTATCAATTAAATGTAAAAAAAATTGGGTTAAGAACTGGGTAATCGGATTTCATGAGGATAATCCGACTATTACGAAGGGTGTATACATTATAGCTGGACCAATGCGATTTTAGCTGCTTAAGTATAGTAATATTAATCAACGTAGTTCTGAAGGTTGAAGAAGGCGATCCAGTTATAGGCTTTCGTCGTGAGAGAAGTTAATGGTATTGAAGAGAGTTTGAGAATGTGATAAACACAAGAGTAAACTTCAACTTATTTATTAATGTTGAAAGAATGAGTATAAATAGATACAAGAGAGGATCCTTACAAGAGAGGATCCTAGCTAGTAAAGTAAAAGTAACTAGAGCCGGATACAATAAATGCTAGAGTCGGCTATGTCTATGCTATTACATAATAGGACAAAGGATATTTACTTTATGACTATTAGGACATATTAATTGTTTATTCAATGCAATTAATATGTCTCTTGATAAAAAGTAACACGTTACATTGTAACATGTTATGAGTGTAATAATAATGTAATATTAACCATAATATTTCCACACCCCCCTCAAATCGGGTTGTATATGTTTATACGACCAAGTTTGCTACTCACCTGCGAACATAAGTGGTGGTATGGCCTTGGTGAGAATATCGCATTCGATCCGCCGAGGGAACATACTTGGAGTTGAATAATCTTGGCATCAATCTTCTCCTTTAGGAAGTGTCCGTCAATGTCCACATGTTTGGTTTTATCATGATGGACTGGATCCTCTCGCCATGCATAAGGCCGAATTATTGTCACAAAGCAGAGTGTGATAGGTTGTCAAGAGGTTGCTTTGAAGTTCGGTGAGTACCCTTTTTAGCCACAGAGCTTCACAAATGCCAAGTACAAGTGCCCCGAGTTCGGCTTCAAGATCGCTTCTTGACACGAGGTTGTTTCTTGCTTCTCCAAGTAACTAGGTTTCCCATACATATGAGCAATAGCCCGTGGTAGATCTTCTCGTCAATGTGACATCCGGCCCAATCGGCATCGGTGTAGACCTTGATTGATCTATCGGGAGACTTGGTGAAATGTAAGCCCCGGCCAGAGTGGACTTCGGTACCTCGCATCCCGTTCACGCATCCCAATGTTGCTCGGTAGGGCAATGCATGAACTCGGCTAACCAGATCGACGCCATATGCAATATCGGGTCTTGTATGGGACGGATAAATGAGTTTCCCTACAAGTCTTTGATATTGATCCTTTCGACGAATGTCACCATGCGGCGGGGTATTACTCGGGGTCTACTCGGGGATACAAGGGTTTGCATCCCAAAGATGCCGCTTTCCTTCAAAGTCCAAGACATACTTCCTCCGTGAAACGAGATATACCCCGGATGTTCCCGGCTATTTCCATACCAAGAAAGTACTTGAGGTAGCCCAAATCTTTAACTTGAAATACTTTTGCCGGCGGGGTCTTCAAGTGTTGGATCTCGACGGGGTCATCACCAAGAAGGATGATATCATCCACATAGACAATAAGAATGGACCTTTTCTCGGTTTGTTGTTTTGATAAACATTGTGTGATCTCGAGTTGCATTGATGGTATCCAGCAGCTTTAACCACAGTGGTGAGTTTGCCAAACCAGGCTCTGGGGGACTGCTTTAGGCCATATAGAGATTTCCTCAATTTGCAAACTTTACCTTGAGTATCAGAGACATTGGTGGTTTAACACCATGACAACCTTGTCCATTAATGTAGCAAACTTCATAAGCCTCAAATTAAATTCCAAAAACTACCCATTATGGCGTGAACAAGTGTTGGCTTTGGCTGAAAGCCAAGATCTAGCAGGACATCTCACCAATGCCACCCCTGCTCCTCCAGAATTCATCACCACAGTCATCACTGCAAACCCAACAGCCAGTGAGCAATCCACAACAAATACAACAAGCACTCAAACCACTGCAACAGAAAAAAAAACCAGAATATACTTCATGGAAAAAATCAGACCGGATGCTAAGAGGATGGCTCATTGGATCACTGTCTGAGGAATCTTTGGGTCTTATTATTGGACTAGATACATCACACACAGTCTGGGAAGCACTGAAGGACTCTTATGCACAAGACTCTCAGGAAAGGGAATTCAACCTTAGACAACAAATCACCTATCTAAGGAAGACAGATGACAAGACTATCAGTGAACATGTAAGAGCATTCAAAGGACTCTGTGACAGCCTGGCTACAATAGGGAAGCCAATTACAGATCCTAAAAAAGTTTACTATCTCCTAACAAGTCTAGGACCTGAGTATGAATCCTTCACTACTACTATGTTGAAACCCCCAAGACCAACCTATTTTGAGTTAGTCTCTCAACTTCAAAGTCTGGATCAGAGAAGAACTTGGTTCTCCATGAAAAAGGACTCAGAAAATCTCACACATATGGCCTTTTATGGTCAACAGGCACATCAACAAGGTAATAACAATCCAAGGTTTAATTCTGCAGGCAGGGGATTTCAAGCACAACAAACCAACCCCAGAAATAATGGAACTGCCAATCAAGGACAATGGGAGGACAAGTTTTTAGAAGAATGTCAAAATCTGAAAGAGACCAATACAGGGACCAAACCTGTCAATGCTGTGGCATCAAGGGTCATGTGGCACAAATCTGCTGGTGGAACTCCAAGCAAAAGGCTCAAAATGAAGGTCTTCCACAAGCTCTGGCAGCACTCACCCTGGATAACACAATAGCAGAAACAGAGTGGATCATGGACACAGGTGCCTCCAACCACATGACAGGTAACAAAATAATACTTCATAACTTATCTCCATATCTAGTGTCTGAATATGTTCTCCTTGAAGATGGCACACAGCTAGCTATACATCTCCAAACCGATTTCACCCGTGTCTATTATAAATGTGCTATATGTGCCTCATCTCCAAAAGAACTTACTTTCGGTGAGTCGGTTAGCACATCGGACTCGCGATTGTGTTATCACTAATACTTTGGATTTGTCTTGAAGGAAAGATTGATAGGACAGGTTCTCTTGAAATGAGCACTTAGAAGGGAGCTGTATGTTCTGTCCAGTACACCCCAAGTCTATTTTTCACACAGATTCAAATCAGGATCTGCTGAACTCTGGCATCAGTATCTAGGACATGTTCAATATCCTACAGTTCAAGTCTTAAAAAATAAAGGCCTCATAAAGGTTTTAGGGCACAATGTTCGGAGGATTTTTGCATCACTAAACAAAAACAATTTATAAACCCTAACCTATATGCAAAACTAACTCCTAACCGACCGAATATCGGGTAATTGCTAGTAAAGCGGGATAAGTAAGGGGTCGATCCACAGGGAATTGGGTTGATGAATCTAATCTTATTAATTCCTTTTAATTGTTACTTACGAAAACAAATAAAAGAAAGAACAAACATATAAACACATAGAAAAATAAACCTAAGCTAAGAATAATAAAAACGACCTAAACTAAAGATACATGGGATTAAACATTACACAAACTAAGTGATTTCAATCCAAGTTCATCTCATGATTTTAATTCAATATTGTGGTTTCACCTTTACACGAGATACAAACTCCTAATTCCTTAGTGAATCCGTTTCTCAAGCTATGAATTCCTAATCCCTTAGTGAATTCAATTATCGATCTCTCCTCTCCCGAATGTTGAGACCAATTTCCATACAAAACGAAGGTGTAGATTCAAGTTAACTCCCGTATTTTAGAATCTAGCAACCTAGATAATTAACCAATTAATTTGTCACGAATTAACGATTAAAGATCCTATCTTTCTATGGTGATCTAGCGTTTACGCAACTCTCGTATTGTAAAACATCAATAGCAAACTGATCGCTCGATCTAATTCACATGACATCATAAAGCGCATAGAAAAATACAAAACGAATTAAAGCTCTTGAAAATAAAACAAGGATTGAATAAATTAAAAAGGATTAAACTCACATAGTTTGGTACAATGGATGATCTTCATAAATCAACAACTAAAAGAAAAGCATCCTAATCTAACCCGGATCACCCGAGCACAAGGCTCGGGTGACCGGCCTTGAGACCTCAGAAAAGCGGCGGCTGCTTGGTGAAATTCTGATGTAAAAATTTGTGTGTTTTAGGGTTTGGGGCGATGCGGCTATATATAGAATACTAAGTCGGTTGTGGTTAAGTCGGCCGTGGACGCCCGTCCGCCTTGTTGGACGCCCGTCCAAGAATCTTGACTTTGTTCCAGACGTCCGTCCATGCTGCGTCCAAACTCTCTGTATCAAATTTCCTCTCCTAGACGCTCGTTTAATATTCTGGACGGGACTTGGACGCTCGTCCACTCTGGATCAACACTTGATTTCTTTCCTTATATCCTTTATTCTTCCATAAATCTGATTGATTCCTTTCCACTCGAATTTATCTCTTTAAAAATCATCTTTTCCATCACCAATGTGTATCTACAATGTAGGAAAAACATACCAAAGCGTAACGATATTCCAAAATAATATAAAATCACAATTTAAGCACATAATTCGTTACGTTTTACAATTTAACTATTGAAAACACCACTTGCTCAATATTTCAATATAAAGCTCGATTTCTATTGAAAACATCCAGATATGGGGGAAATTGATATAAAATATATCCTTATAAAATGTATAAAATCACCCTTAACACACAATAAACAGGAGCACTTGTGTGAGATTTGCCAACTTGGCAAGCTCAGCAAACTCCCATTCAGTCTATCCAATCATTCTAGTTCTGGTTTATTTGATTTGGTACATTGTGATCGATCTTTGGGGCCCTGCCCCAGTTGAGTCTATTGGAAAATTTAAATACTATGATGCTTTTGTTGATGATTACTCTAAATATATGTGGATGGTCCCTCTCAAACATAAGTCTGAATTTACTAATGTTTACTTTAATTTTGAACAGTATGTTTTGAGACAATTCAACAGACACATAAAACAATTTCATTCTAATGGTGGGGGAGAATTCATTAACACCCAGCTCTCCACTCACTTCCTTAAAACTGGTATAACTCACTTAATCTCCTGCCCACACACACCACAACAAACTGGCACAGTAGAAAGAAGACATAGAACAATTAGGGAAATAGGACTCACTGTGCTGTTTCACAGCAGACTTCCTTTATTTTTATGGGTAGAGGCATTTGCTACTGCTGTATTCTTAATCAACAGACTTCCTACCTCTGTCAAGATAGAATCCCCTTACTTTATGCTTCATAATGCTCAGCCAGACTACACCATACTCAGAGTCTTTGGCAGTAAATGATACCCCTATACATGGGACACAAAAAGGCATAAGTTTGATCCTAAAACAGTTCCCTGTGTCTTTGTTGGATATAGTACTCAATATAAAGGGTACAAGTGTTTCATCCCCCCACCAGGAAATTCTTTATGACCAGACATGTTACTTTTGATGAGACTTTATTGCCCTATAAAATAAGACACTCATTTAACACAGACTCAACTTATACCATATTTGATACCTGGACACCTCCTATGGACCCCTCTGATTCACCTACCTCTCCTACAGAACCCTTAGCAGATTTACCCCCCCCCACAGAACCACCATTATCTCCAGATTCCGATTCAAGCCCTGAACCTGAAATAGCATCAAGCCCTGAACCTGAACTACCAACAAGTCTTGTACCTGAAGTAACAACATCAACAAACACCCATCAACCAGCATCACCAAACACCCATCCTCTAGATGAGGTAGAATCTGATCCTCAATCACCCACTATGACCAATACTGCCTCTGAATCTTCTCAGTCCTCACCTACCTCCATAATACAAGCATCACCAGACTCCCCAGATATCCCTCAAATCATAACTAGCGGCCAACATGGGATCTTCAAACCTAATCCCAAATATGCCCTTACTACTGTTCTGCCCATCATACCCAAGGAACCTAAAACTGTCAAATCTGCCCTCAACCATGAGGGTTGGATGGCAGCCATGCAAGAAGAACTAGATGCCCTCATCCAAAACCAGACCTGGTATAGTAGCGAGCAAGGTCGTATCCCACGAGGAATCAATCGAGTACCAAAGTCGTTTTCGTACTTAGTTTAGGTCAATCAAATGCGTTCAAGTTTTGATTATGCTAAGACGGTATTTAAACGAGAGATAAAGAGAGAAAGAGACATAGCCAAACCGTGATCCAATTGATTACTTTCGCCCCTCTAATCGATTAGCTCGGGAATGGAACTACCAACCAACCATCCTAATGCTTATATCGACTCGTTCATGGGTGCAAACTCCTAAGATAGTACTAGACGCCATGCAACAACCTAATACCCTTTGCCCGGTTCAACAGTTCGCCTTTAAGAATTTAATTGACCGAAACAAGATTAATGAGCTAGAGTTGCCCGATTTCACAACCGATTGAACCTCACTCCCTAATCAATCTAAACAACTCAGTTGATTATAAGGAATGATCTTAAAACCCCTTTTCCCACACCCCTTCGCAACATACATTTATAGAAGTGGTGTGTGAGCTCATGAACTAGGTGTACAAGCTAATTCAAGCATTAAGAACAAGTTTTAAGACATGAATTCATCGATATAACAACAATTAAACACTACCCATTCCCAATTTCATCAATTAGAGGGTGATTTGTTCAACCTTCACATAATTTGGCTATGGTATATCTAGCTACTCATCACAAAGCAAGAAATAACAAGCAAGAAAGAGATTAAAGCCATGAAACAAGAAAAGAAACTAGATTAATTACCATTTTTGATACTCCATTTTTACCTGGAATTTTCTCCCCAAACCCTTCTTCTCCCCTAGATCGAAATTCACTCTTTCACTATTAGATTCTCTTCTATTTTAGTCAATAGATAAAATTAGCTCAATCTAGCTCAAGTTTCCTCTCTACTTTTGGATTTCATCTTTTGTGGGTCTTCTTCATCGGCAATTAACGTTGGATGGTGTTGGATCTTGATGTAATTCAGATTTTTACACGAATTTGGTAATCAATTTTAGTTTTCTCTTCTCTTATGGCTTTAATTCTGCTTTTAATTTCGTTCCTAGTTCCATTATGAGTAGCTAAATATATCATAGTCAAATCATGTGAAGATGGATGAAATTGCCTTCTAATTGATGAAATTGGGAATGGGTAGTGTTTAATTGTTGTTATATTGACAATTTCATGTCTTAAAACTTGTTCTTAATGCATGGATTAGCTTGATCACCTAGTTCATGAACACACACACCACTTTCATAAATGTATGTTGCGAAGGGGTGTGGGAAAAGGGGTTTTGAGATCATTCCTTATAATCAACTGAGTTGTTTAGATTGATTAGGGAGTGAGGTTTAATCGGTTGTGAAATCGGTCGTTACCCAATCGATCTAAACAACTCAGTCAATTGTAGATAACGATCTTAATACCCCTTTTCCCACACCCCTTCGCAACATACATTTATAAAAGTGGTGTGTGACTTCATGAACTAGGTGATCAAGCTAATTCACGCATTAAGAACAAGTTTTAAGACATGAATTGTCAATATAACAACAATTAAACACTACCCATTCCCAATTTCATCAATTAGAAGGCAATTTCATCCATCTTCACATGATTTGACTATGATATATTTAGCTACTCATAATGGAACTAGGAACAGAAATTAAAGACAGAATTAAAGCCATAAGAGAAGAGAAAACTAAAATTGATTACCAAATTCGTGTAAAAATCTGAATTACATCAAGATCCAACACCATCCAACGTTAATTGCCGATGAAGAAGACCCACAAAAGATGAAATCCAAAAGTAGAGAGGAAACTTGAGCTAGATTGAGCTAATTTTATCTATTGACTAAAATAGAAGAGAATCTAATAGTGAAAGAGTGAATTTCGATCTAGGGGAGAAGAAGGGTTTGGGGAGAAAATTCCGGTAAAAATGGAGTATCAAAAAGTGTCCACCTCTGCAAAAAAATCATGCAATCCTCTATTTATATGTGCCCAAAATCTGTACTAAGAGTCAAAATGCGTACACATTGCTTTGTCCAATGCGCACGCATTGCCCCGTGGCCGTCTCGTCAAAATCGACTTTCTGAGGTGGATGCGTACGCATAGACTGGAATGCGTATGCATGCCCACTTCCTTAGCTGCTGTTTCTTCTGGAATGCGTACGCATAGAGAGGAATGCGTACGCATTGTTCCTGTTCTTCCCATCCTGAGCATCCTGTATCAATGATGCGTACGCATAGCTTGGAATGCGTACGCATAGAGTTCATTTGTCCAAACTTTGCATCCTGTACCATGGTTGCGTACGCATAGCTCATAATGCGTACGCATAGACTGCATTTCTCCATCTTTTGCACTTTTCTTCAACTTTTCTCATCCCCGAACCTCGGTCTTGCCTTTTTGAGCTCATTACCTCACCTTCCAGGCTTACGAGCACCTAAATCCTGTGTCATGACGTCCAAACATATACCGAGCATAATTTCACAAGATAAATAGGACTCGAAAGGACTAAAAACATCATCAAATAACACGGTTTGCCATCTATATGATGGTTTACCTCAACGTGATTGCATTGTGTGTTTTCTCCCTTATCATGGCCTAAAATTGCCCGGAATGAGCCAAAAGTGCCGTAAATGGGGGTTGAACTAAGCATCGGAGCAAAGTAAAGTTGACTCTCATCAACCACCCCCCACTTAGCGTTTGCTCGCCCTCGAGCAAAATGAGCGTTTTAAAAGAATCCAAGGAGTCAACGTCACACGCGTATGTCAAGTCAATCACACCTCAATGATAAACGGAAAGTAAATGAGTGAATGCATAACACTTAACCCTATCTTATCAATCAAACGGGATGTGTGTGAGTGAATAGCTTTTCCTACACTTACCACGGTTCACCGGTTCGGATTATGGATGCTAGGTTAATCACGACTACACCATAGGCTCATACTTCATAAGCATCTCCACTAATCGAGGCCAACCGAGGCTAAGTGAGGTCAAGTAGGACTTGCACGGTTGTAACGTTAGGCTAGGGACGGGGCTAACCGAAGGGAATTTTCTGGGGAAAGACAAGAAAGAAATAAAACGAGCAAGCTTAATCTCGGGGTGTACAATGTAGAATGTAGCTAGCTCTACCCTTCTCTAGCTAGCTCAAAAAATGAGCTTAGAAACATGATTCATTAAGTAAAACGCCATATCGCACTATGTCTCAAGTGTAACGAGGCTCAAATGTAGATGAAATCATGTTTCTAGACCGGAGACTCGTCCCAAATACAAACATCACAACTCAAATCAAAAACACAAGTCTCAAAACGCTTGGCCTTCTTTGACTCAACCTCTATTACACTTTTATTGACTTCATTGCAGGCTTCCTTTGATTGATTTCATTCTCTTTTGAGTTTTTTTTTTTTTTTTTTTTTTTTTTTTTGAACTTAGAAAGCCGCATTATACAAATTAAACAGGTTTGAGTCAAGGGCCATCACATGAACATAATACGAGTCAAGCTCCTACCCTCCAAGATATGAAATAGCTCGTAAAAACACCAACTCCTCTCAAAATACACATCACTCTACCACCCCACACTTGCCTAAGCAAGTGTGATTAAACGAAAAGATTAAGCTTAACTCGTAGGGTGTTCAAGGGAATGTAGACCACAAATAAGGCTCGGGGTTGGGAAATTACGGGCTAAATACGAATGGCTAAGTGTCGGATGGGGGTCTAACCATCCTACCAAGGCTTAGAGGGGTTACTGTGGAATATGTCACGGGATGGCTATATGGCTCTAGTTAAATCAAAGAAATGCCATAACTATCGTTCCAAACTCTACCAAAGTCGGCCTTTCTATTTCGTCTCGAAGTTAATGATATGAGTTCTAGGTAGCCGAATTGTGCCTGAGTCTACCATAATCGGTCACTAGTTACCATGGTTCATGAAATCGAAGCTATACGTGCGTGAAAATCCCGTTTCCAAGATAAGGTAGTAAGCCAAGTATCATGCATTTAAACATTCACTAACCATTTATCCTATCGGTGTGACGGCTCAACATACGAATGCAACATCAATACCATGGAAAATTTTAAAAGTGCTCAACTTTTTGCTAGAGAAGTGATCACACACTAAGCATACAACACAATGGCCAGAAACACAATAAAGCACATATCAAAGCTAAGCCTACCACCCCCCGCATTAAATGCAACACTGTCCTCAGTGTGTAAATGATAAAGAGAAAGAAGGCTTAGCTTAACCCGGCGAAAAGGCGCAACCGTGTACGTGACATGTCTAGGGGAAGCTCCATCCCAAATACCTACACCAAGAGAAACCAAGAAAACACAAACACGGGGAACACCACCGTGCCGAATAGAGTGCGGTAGATATCGAGATATAAAAAAGATAATGCCACAAATACAATTAGGGGAGGATACGGGGGAAATACCGACTCAGACTGCATGTGACCAAAAATATCAAATAAAAGAAATACAGTATCAACCATGCATAAAGATATGGCCAAAACAGGCCAAAGTAAAATCATCCAAGTACGGTAAAAAGAAGAAAAAGTGAAGAAATTAGTGTAGTGCCCCTCGGGCTTACATCAAGGCCAACTGGAAACTGAAAAACGCAAAAGACGACCGACTAGTCTAGGGCTATACAACGAGAGAACGGGAATAAAATAAACTCAAGCACGCGTAGACTGGTCTGGGGGATCACGCACGAGGTAAAGGTCGGTTGATCGTCGGCTCAATGGCGGTGCGGTAGTAGTATGGGCTTGAGTAGCCCCGCGAGGGAACATCACCCTCGAAAGTGACCTCATCATCCCGAACTCCGATCAAGACGTCGGTGGAAGCGCTCTCTCCTCCCTCGGCGGGTGCGGCGGCGGTACACAGTAACGTGGTGGCCTGTGGTGTGACCTCGTCCCCATCAGAAGCACTACCTTCCCCCTCTCCCTCACTACCCTCATCACCAGAACTAGACCCAGAATCAGAACTACCCTCCACATCACCAGACTCACTGCCCTCAGTGTCAGAACCACCCTCCTCAGCAGTAGCCCCCTGATCTCCCTCATCTCCCCTCTCCTGAAAAGCAACCGGAGTGACAAAAGAGTCTAACTCCCCCGGGAAAACACAAGATATGTAGGCGGCCGACGAAGCTTCTTCCTAACGGAGGAGTTGCCGGAGGTGTGGATCGCCTCGACAAGACCGGCTAGGACAAGCCTCTGATCCTCAGCCCACGAGCGGAAAGATGCTGCCATGGTGTAGACATGACGCTCGAAGGTGGAAAGAGGAGGAAGAGAGGATGGAGCGGAAGAAGAAGGTCCGGAAGGTTGGGCCGGTGGAGGTGCAACGGAGGGGGAAGGAATGGAGGCGAGGGGTGGAGGGGGCTGGAACGAGAGGGTCGGGCGTGCGTACTCCCGAGGACGATGCTCCGGGTTCTTACGAACACGCTCGTCTCCAGGGTAGGTTAAAACACCCGCGGAGGAAGCTAACTCAAAGATGAGATGAGGAAAGATGAGGGCTCGCTTAGCATCAGCTTTAAAGTTCGTGAGCTGGTTATAAATGTAGCGGCCAACATCGATAGGAACATCGAAATGGAAAGCATAGAGAAGGTCGAAGTCATCTTTGGAAAGTCGGGACTGATTTTTGCTAGGATGAAGGCGGTTCAGAAGGAACTTGATCAAAAATTTTGTAGCATCAGACATGGAACTGATCAAGAGACTGGGGGCTTTATCGGATTTGGCTGAGAAATGAACTTCGGGGCATAACACTTGTCTACCCTCCTCACGAAATTTTGGCTTAGACTTCTCGAGGGTAGCAAGGGCACGGACATAATCTTTCTCCAATGGCACCCCGGGAATGTGAAAATGGGTATTGATAGACTCGGGAGAGATAGTAAGGGTGACTCCCCGGACTTTAACTGAGGTGCAAGGCTGTGGAGAGGCATCCCGGTTGCAAAGAATTCCCGAACGAGGGTGAGATTTGGTGGTTTGGCATTGGTGGTTAGGAGGGGGTTCCACTTTCGTTGTGCGATGTTCTCATCGAAGTGCATGCCAACATCCTTAGAATCGAAACACCGCTCAACAATGGGGCTCTTTTTGACAAAGAAGTTTTTGTAGTTGTCGAGGGCTAAAGGTGAGATGAAACGCTGTTCAAACGGGATTGGACCGGAGGTACCCCTAGGAGGATTGGACCTAGGTTGACGAGACGGTTCCCGGATGGTGAGGGCTGCCCCTCCTCGAGTCTTTGGCCTTTTTGAGGGTTTCTCGGCCGGAGCCTTACCCTTTCGTTTGGCCAAGGCGGAGGAGTCGGGATTGGACGTGGATTTGGGTAGAGCCATTAACCTAAGGTGTAGACAAAACAGAGATAGCACCGGAACAACACCACAACAACCAACAAACACAACCCGATTAGCGTCCAATCGGGATTTCCCAAACACAACAGCACACAATCCGAACCAAAACGAACCACAAAACGACAACACCACCACCACAACGCAATGTAGCACAACCGAGCCACAACACCACCACCACAACGATACAAGACAAAGCCATAAATTGCAAAAACAGTCAACAACAGTCACAGGTGAAAAAAATAATGGCGGAAATTGACCAGAGGATATCAAGCTATTCTTACCACACGAGGGAGAGGAGGATTTGGAGGAGGAAGGCCATCCGAAATCGCGGCAGTTAATAGCACAGAGAGGGTGGCCGGAAAAGTGCTTCAGGCGGCGTCAATGGCAGAAACACGCAGCAGCAGGTAATGAAATAGTAGAAATTGGGGATGGAAGGAGGAGAAATTGGGGGTGGGTTGAAGGATTAAGGGGTGTAAGGGGTGGAAAAGATGAATCGCGGTGGAGAGTGGCCGGAGAAAAGAGAGATTAGGTTGAAAATTCGGTTAGGAAATGAAGTGAAACTGCCTGCTGTTGTTTAAAAAGGAGAAGGAATGCGTACGCATAGGGTATAATGCGTACGCATTGGCCGGAAGAGGGAAAGGGGTAATGGACGCTCGTTGAAAGAATGCGTACGCATAGGGTATAATGCGTACGCATTGCTGGCTCTGAAACTCACTGGAAGAAAAGATGCGTACGCATCCAAAATAATGCGTAGGCAAAGGAAGGGCTGAACTCTCTGCTGAAGTGATGCGTACGCATACAATCTAATGCGTACGCATAGAATCTGTGACAAAGAAGCTGAACTCACTGGTTTCAGAATGCGTGCGCATTAAAAGGAATGCGTACGCATTGCCCTGTGTCTCACCAAAACTGCACATTTCAGCCTAGACTCCCACTCTAACACCCTAGATCACTTCTAACACCTAAAAACTACTCAAAAACGAGAGAAACGGTGGGTTGCCTCCCCAAGCGCCTTTGTTTTATGTCGTTGGCTCGACGGAATGACTTATACGGTGCCAACTTTAGAGTTATACCGTTGACACAAAGATGGAATTGGTGGATAAAAAGAAGTTTGATGGAGTTATACGTTTTGAATGCCAAGTTTAAAGTCCTTGACAAGACTCACAAGGTCCCACACAAGGGACGGGGTCCTTAAGGAGGATAACCTCGAGTGCCTCATCGAAATGTAACCTTTCGTACCTCTTCAACCGAAGGCCATTTGTAACAAACTTCCCCTTGGTTGGGTGAATGATTTCGACGGCACCGGAGGGGTAGACCTTAGAAACTACATAAGGACCCGACCAACGAGATTTGAGTTTGCCTTGAAAAAGGTGAAGGCGAGTGTTATAAAGGAGGACTTCGTCACCTTCTTTAAACTCTCGAGGCTTAATGGCTCTATCGTGAAGTAACTTAGTCTTTTCCTTATAGTCTCTCGCACTCTCGTAAGCTCTAAGGCGAAACTCATCTAACTCATTTAGCTGTGCTAACCGCCTCTCTCCTACTAGACCCTCATCCAAGTTTAAAAAACGGGTAGCCCAATATGCCTTATGCTCAAGCTCTACCGGGAGGTGACAAGATTTCCCATACACTAACATATAAGGAGACATACCTATGGAAGTCTTGAAGGTAGTTCTAAGGGCCCATAACGCATCATCTAACTTATGAGCCCAATCCTTAGGGTGTGAATTCACAGTTTTCTCAAAGATACGCTTAATCCCCCGGTTACTCACTTCCACTTGGCCACTAGTTTGGGGGTGATAGGCTGTCCCTAACTTATGCTTGACCCCATATTTGGCTAGAAGAGTATTGAAAGGACGGTTATGGAAGTGACTACCGTTATCACTAATGATAGCACGTGGCACCCCAAAACGAGCAAAGATATACTTTTTGATGAACCGGATGACCACATTCCTATCATTAGTGGGGGATGCTATGGCTTCTACCCATTTCGACACATAATCACACGCAACTAGGATATACTTATTGCTATACGATGAAGGATAGGGTCCCATAAAATCCAGTCCCCAAACATCGAACACCTCACACTCAAGGATAGGTTTTTGGGGCATCTCGTGTCTCCTAGATATCCGACCTACCCGTTGACAAGCGTCGCAAGCTTTCACATAGGCATAAGAGTCTCGAAAGATAGTTGGCCAATAGAAGCCACTTTGGAGCACTTTAAGGGCGGTTTTGTCCCCCGCAAGATGACCACCGGCTTCCCGGTCATGGCAAAACGAGAGGATGCTCCTAATTTCGCTATCATTGACACATCTACGAATTATGCCATCCGAGCACCGTTTATATAGATAAGGGTCATCCCACAGGTAGAAACGAATGTCACTGTGGAACTTCTTGCGTTGGTAATCCTTTAAACTAGGATCTATGTAGCCGCAAGCAAGATAGTTCACAAAAGGAGCATACCACGGGTTACCATACCCACTCCGTGGCTCACAAGCACTCCTTTTCATTGGCAGCATTGCATCCACTACCATTAACTGCTCATCTGGAAATGACTCATTAATCTCCCTCTCAAACCTTCGTACCTCCTCGTCTAATGTCATCCGGCTCAAATGATCCGCCACCGCATTCTCACACCCCTTTCGATCTTTAATTTGCACGTCGAATTCTTGAAGAAGCAAAATCCACCGTAGTAACCGGGGTTTTGCCTCTTGCTTTGCAAAGAGGTATCTCAACGCTGCATGATCGGTATGCACGATCACCTTAGACCCCACTAGATACGACCGAAACTTATCGAAAGCAAAGACAACAACAAGTAATTCCTTTTCGGTCGTAGCGTACTTAGACTGTGCAGGGTTAAGTGTGTGACTAGAACAGTAAACGGGCTTGAATAGATTATCAACTTTCTGTCCTAAGACAACCCCTACAGCAGTGTCACTAGCATCACACATAACCTCAAACTCACGGGACCAATCGGGTGCAACCAAAATCGGTGCGGTCACTAAGTATCGTTTAAGCATTTGGAAGGCATTAACACACTCTTGAGTGAAGAGGAAGGGAGTGTCTTTTGTGAGCAAGAGTGTGAGTGGCCTAGCAATCTTGGAGAAATCCTTGATAAAACGCCGGTAAAAACCCGCATGACCAAGAAAAGCCCGAAGGGTCTTCAAGTTCGTGGGGATGGGCAATTTTTCAATTGCCACAACCTTGGCTCTATCAACTTCAATCCCCTTACGTGAAATCTTGTGGCCTAACACTATGCCCTCTTCTACCATGAAATGACACTTCTCCCAATTGAGCACAAGATTAGTGTCTTCACACCTTTGCAAAACTTTATCAAGATTACTCAAACAATCATCAAAGGAGTCTCCAAACACACTAAAGTCATCCATAAAGACTTCCAAGAATTTCTCAATCATGTCCGCAAAGATAGCCGTCATGCATCTTTGGAATGTCGCGGGTGCATTACACAACCCGAAAGGCATCCGTCTAAATGCAAAGGTACCATAGGGACATGTAAAGGTAGTTTTCTCTTGGTCCTTTGGATCAATGCAAATTTGGTAGTAGCCACTAAAGCCATCGAGAAAACAGTAAAAGTCATGACCACTCAACCTCTCTAACATTTGGTCAATAAAGGGTAAGGGGAAGTGATCTTTCCTAGTGGCATCATTCAGTTTTCGATAATCAATGCAAACACGATAACCAGTGACTAAGCGAGTAGGGATCATTTCATTGTTTTCATTAGGTTGAACAGTCATACCCCCTTTTTAGGCACCACTTGGGTAGGGCTCACCCACTCGCTATCCGATATGGCGTAGATGATTCCATGCTCTAGCATCTTCACCACGTCTTTACGCACCACTTCTTGAAGGTGTGGATTGAGCCTTCTTTGAGGTTGCCTCACCGGCTTCACATCCTCCTCCAATATGATCTTGTGCTTGCAAACCTCGGGGCTAATACCCAGGATATCAACCATCTTCCACCCAAAGGCTTTCTTATGTCTCCTTAGCACTTTCATTAGCTTTTCTTCCCGCAAAGATGTTAGTGCCGCGTAAATAATCAAAGGTAACAAATTATCGGACTCAAGAAAAGCATACTTAAGGTGCTCCGGGAGTGGCTTTAAGTCCAAATCCTTTGGTGGCTCCTCGATAGACGGCTTCATCTTCTCACTTGTTGAGGCCAAGCTCTAGATATTTATGCCATGACGCCTCAAGAAAGGGCGTTGCCTCCAACTCACAAGCCGCTTCTCTCAATTCTTCATTGTCATCATGAATCGTGCTAGACTTCATTAAGCATTCCTCCATTGGCTCTTGATAGCCCTGCGTGTTAGCAACCTCGGAAACACAAGAATATATAGATTCAACTTCATCACATTCCTCAATATCATCATGAGGGTACTTAATGGCATCAAATACATTCATAGTCACACTCTCATCTCCTACTCTCATAGTAATATCGCCTTTGGCGACATCTACATTGGCACTTCCGGTAGCAAGGAAAGGTCTCCCTAGCAAAAGTGAATTCCTAGGGTCCTCCGCAACATCTAGCACAACAAAATCGGCAGGGAACACAAATTTATCAACTTGGACTAACACATCCTCTAATATTCCCATAGGCCGCCTAAGGGTCCGGTCGGCCATTTGTAAAGTCATATTGGTCTCGGTTAACCTACCTAGGCCCAACCTCTCATAGATACTCCTAGGTACATGAGATTCACACTAGCAGCACTGTGTCACATAAAGCTTTTGGAAATCTAATAGAGCCAATGGTGCAAGGGATAGAAAAACATCCGGGGTCTTTCTTTTTAGGCGGAAGCTTGTTTTGAAAGACCGCGGAACATTCTTCGTTTAGGCACACCACCTCATCCATTTTGGCCTTGTTGGACAATATCCCTTTCAAAAACTTAACATACGAAGGCATGTTAGCTATAGCATCAACTAAAGGGATATTTATCTCAACCTTGCGCAAGATGTCAAGGAACTTGTTTTGACTCTTGGACAACACATCCTTCTTAGGACCTCTAGGGGGAAAGGGTAAAGTGCTCAAATCAAAAGGTGTAGAAGAAGTATTCATACCATTGCTACTTGTACCTTTCCTTTGTGGATTGGAAGTGGTTATGTCCCCTTTGCTAGTCGCCTTCGGTGCCTCCTCAACTTGCTTGTGAGCTTCACTAGTGTGCTCTCCAACAACTTGATCCCCACTATCATGTTCTACCATATCATCCACTTTGCTTTTATCATGATCTTCAACGCTTTTCCTCACCCCAATGTCATTACCAACCACCTTGCCACTTCTTGTAGAGATAGCATTCACACCCTTGGGATTTCTCACGGTGTTACTTGGCAAGCCTCCAACCGGTGCGGTATTAGCATTTTCGGTCAATTGACCTACTTGGGTTTCAAGATTCCGTATTGCCGATTGGAATGTGGCTGTGGTGTTATTGGCATTTGTCTTGATATCCCTTAGCTCCCGACTATGCTCTTGTAAAGTCTTACTAATTTGCTCCAAGAGGATATCGGTAGAGCTCTTTTGTGGAATAGGAGCCATTGGTGGAGGTTGAGAATAGCTTCCTTGAGAATAGTTTTGATGAGCATTTGGATGTTGGTAAGTTCCGGATTGTTGTTGTCGTGGAACTTGATTGCCTTGATATGAAGAACCGTGTTGAGGCCTAGAGGATTGCCCTTGATTCGGACCACGACCCCAAGTCAAATTAGGATTCTCTCTCCAATTTCGTTGAGCTCCTTGAAAATCATAGTTTTGGACACGCCCTTGCCCCACATAGTTAGCATCATAGGGTTGTGTGTCCAACATCAAACTCGTATCCATAGGTTCAATAACCGGATTGCCATAGGTGGTGAGAGGGTTAAAATCCATTTGCCCCGCATTCAATTGCCCTAAAGCGTAGGCATTCATCAAAGATTGTTGCAATGAATTCGCATTAGCCACTAAAGTCCCGGCTTGAGGTGCTACTTGAGCTTTCATTGGCACAGTTGTTGGTGGTGTATTTGGAGATGTGCAATTCATAGCCGAATGTTCACCACCGCAAAGTTGACATAACCGGGCCTTCTTGTTCTCTAAAGACAAATCATCAACTTTTTGTTCCATAGCCAACACCTTGTTATGCCACTCGGAGTTCCTTTCGGGCTCATCTACCACGGCGGTCACAAGTGGCTTTTTATGCTTTAGTTGCTTTCTTCCCGAACTCCATTGCCTATTATTCTCACAAATCCTCTCAATGGTGGCCAATGCCACATCCGGTGCTACATCCATAATGGATCCTCCACATGCCCCATTCAATTGTTGCATTGAACTACCATCCAAATTTCGATAGAATAGATGCACTTGATCCCATGCTTCGAATCCATGTTGAGGGCATTTTCGTAACATAGTCTTGAACCGATCCCATGCCTCAAACAAATCTTCACCCAATAGTTGCTCAAAATTAGAGATGTCGGACTTCAAGTCAAGAGCCTTCGATGGTGGAAAGTACTTGAGCAAGAATGTGCTAGCAACTTGTTCCCATGTGTGGAGAGAGTCATGAGCTAAAGATGAATACCACTCCTCGCCTTTCCTTTTAGAGCAAAAGGGAACAAAAGTAGCCGAACCGCTTCCTCACCAACCCCATTTATCTTCACCGTTTTGCACACCTCAAGGAAATTATTGATGAAAGTGTTCGGATCATCCGTCGCCTTTCCTTCAAATTGAGCATTATCTCCAAGTAAATGCCAAACATGTTGCCTTATTTCCAAGTTATTAGCCGCAACGGCCGGTACTCGAATAGGACTATGACCCGTGGTAGCCATCGGTGTCACATAATCTCTACAAAGCCTCACCGGTCGATTTCCCGCTTGGTTCACTTGAGCTTGAGGTGCACATGGTTGAGGGTTCACTACGGGATTTGGTTGAGGATTAGCTTGAGGGATAAATTGTTGAGCATAGGGGTTTGCCATTTGAGGGAATTGGTTCATCATAGGGTTCATCATGGGATTCATCATAGGATTGAATTGGGCCATTTGCATCATCATTTGTTGATATTGTTGAAGGAATTGGGGGTCCATATGTGGAGGTTGTTGTGTTTGAGGGATTTGTGGAGTTTGAAGAGGGATATTGGTCCTTTGTTGAAAGTGATTTGTCAATGAGGGACTACGCACAATATTCCCTTCTCTAGGTAAAGGTTCCATCCTTGGGGAGAGTGAATTGGACGGTTGACCTTGATATTGAGTAGTATCCCTTTCCTCAAAAGGATTCACACTTCTCTCTCGTTCCATACCCCGGTCAAACTCAAGATCTTCATTCCCCGTAGCCATACTAGAAGTCTCGGAACTAAAACTCTCACTTTCCAACTCTTGAGTAACCTCTTCAACTTGAACTACCTTGTTTCGCAAGGCGTTTCGGTGTCTAGCCAAAGCCTCAATCTCGGGAATATATGGAAGTAATGGTTCCTTTGAGCTTCGGGTCATACACTACAAGGAGCAAACAACACAAAAACAGTAAAATAAAAACAACCTAAGCCTAAATCGTCGAAAGACTTAAGAGATATCGATCAACTCCCCGGCAACGGCGCCAGAAAACTTGGTGACCAAAATAGTAACGACCAACCTTAACATGAATGTTATAGGCTCTAAATGGGTTTTCAAAGCCAAACTCAATCCAGATGGAACTCTAGAAAGGCTAAAAGCCAGACTTGTAGCCAAAGGCTACAGTCAAATAGGTGGCATTGACTTTGTGGAAACTTACTCCCCAGTTGTGAAACCAAGTACTATCAGGATTGTTCTAAGCATTGCTCTCAGTCAGTCCTGGCCTATAAAGCAATTAGATGTTAAAAATGCCTTTCTACATGGCTATATTACAGAAGACATCTACATGGCCCAACCCCTCAGGTATGACTCACCCTTCTTTCCCTGATCATGTGTGCAAGCTAGACAGGGCCCTCTATGGTCTCAAACAAGCTCCTAGAGCTTGGTTTGATAGATTCAGCACCTTTTTAATTCAATACGGATTTACTTGCAGTTTATCTGATGCATCTTTATTCTATTGTCACACTAATTCTGGAACACTAGTTCTACTTTTGTATGTAGATGATATTTTACTTACAAGTTAAGAGCTCTTAACAACCTTTATACAGCTTCTAAGCAAAGAGTTCTCTATGAAGGATTTAGGAGCTATTCATCACTTTCTTGGAGTACAGGTACATCATACCCCAGAAGGACTACACATGGATCAATCTCACTATGCATCTACCATACTAGACAAAGCCAAAATGCTTGACTGCAAACCCATGAGGACACCTCTAGCTACAAAACACAGAGAAGAAGAAGACTCGTCTGAATTGCTCTCTGATACTATGTCACGGATTTTATTAATACCAAAATAAACAAGTAATAAAACCGGTTAACCTCAAGTGCAAGGATCGTAGTATAGAGGCTATGCCGGGTCGATCTTACGGGGAACTAGACAATTGTTAATCCTAGCTTTTGTTTTAACTTACTACGTCACGAACTACACTCAACAGTGAATTAATCTAAACAAAGATTGCAGAAAATAAACTAGACAGAGGAGATTATCCAATGCTAGGAAAATACGGGTAACAGACTTATTAACTAAACTAAACTAATTGCAAAAAGGAAATTAACTAAGCCAAGCAAGACTCAAGTTGCAAGGATTTAAAATCAAATTATAGAAGGCAAACGAGGATTGATCCACCTATCAACATGTATTGATCTCCTATCCCGATTATATGTGGTATTTATCTAGGTTGTGATTCACCTTACCTAAACATGAACCCTAATTCCTTAGGTAATTCATCTATTAACCTAGTATCTTCCAATGCTAGATTAACGCGTTTCAAGATCAAAGGTGTCAACTTTTACGTTTAAATCTAAGTGATTAGACTTATTAACTTCCGTTATTATATATCTAAGGACTATTCTTATCTATGGTGATCTAAAGGTTTATCATGACTTCCATCAAACATAAACACATATCATACATGCAAATCTTTCGATATAAACGCAATTAAACACGGATAAACATAGATAAGAGACAACCTTGAATAAATAACTCACAGTATAATCGAAATACAGAAATCAATCCAAGTTGATGGCTTCACAATTCTCGTTTGATTGAAGCTTTAGCTCCTGGACATCCTCAAAGAACACGCTTTTGCGTAAAAAGAACATAAAAAACTCGCTCTAAACTAATCTAATTTAAAGTTGCGAAAAAGTGAAATGAACATGTAACCATAAAAACAACGACAAACAACAACAATAATACTGTGTTAATCTTATGTATGTAATATGACAACAATAATCTGTTCGTTATTAATCTTTGTTGTAATTGACAACAATATTTGGCTCAAATGTGTTGTTTAGTTTTCTATCTTCTACCTAGTTTTGACGTTGTTTCTTTTTCGTTTATTCGACGCATTGGAAATGTCCCTGCGCATTTTTAGTTAGACTTGACTTATTTGTATCTGCTCGTACATCTTGGGGCTCCTTGTCCCCGGATGACGTTTTAAATGCTTGTTTGGCGGATCTTGATTAATAAAAAAAATTAAAAAAATTCAAAAAATATGACAAAATTGAATTAATTAACCTCATATGCTGATTCGATCCGGATATGTTGATAAAAAAATATATATAATATGTAGTTAAATTATACATGCATGTTATTATATCTTGAAACATACATCAATGAACCAAGTGATGTTAAGAGTATATACATGATTTGTAAGTATGTATATGTTTTATGGTAATTTCATCATTTGCTTAAAACAAATTAGCAATTAACGTTTATTGCACACATGACGTTCATCCAATGGCATGGAATGCAATGCAATGCAATGCAGTAGGAAGATGCATACAAAGAAATTACAAGGAAAACCGGCGTATTTGGTAACACTATATGTCAAACTTACGTAGAGTCACTTCCACTACATGAGTGGTCCCCATTGATGAGAATGATAAACTATTTATTGTTATGGCCCCAACACAATCAATGATGTTGATAGTGTTGTGGAGGATGTTGTGGATAAAAATGAAGTGGATGCATCATCACTCTATTGAAAAAAAAAATCAAATTTGGCATATGAGGTTCGACTTTTCAGACATCAAATGTACATTCCACCTCTGAAAAGTGAAGTCTCATATGCCCCGTTGTGATGCCACGGTCGATACTCAATAAATGTTGTGCGTTGATGAGGATCAATTTTCCAGAGATCAACCTCGAAAAAGTCAAATGTAAGACTTACATCAAATGTAAGACTTTTCAGAGATCATCCTAAGAAAAGTCGACCCTCATGTTCAAATTTCGAGAGGCCATATTTGACCTTTGAAACGTCGAATATCATACCTCAGCCCCGATGTGATGCCACAATAGATGTGTGGTGATGATGTTCGATTTTTTAAAAATCAAATGTCCACGTTCAACTTATGAAAAGTCGAACATAGCATCATGTTTATGATACATCTACATGTGGTGAGATGTTGAAATTTCCAAAAGTCAAATGTTCATATTCAGCATCTGAAAAATCGAAACTCACATCCATGTGTGATACATCAACCACAATAGACGTATGGTGATGATGTTCGATTTTCCAAAAGTCAAATATCCATATTCAATCTCTGAAAAATCAAACATCACATCGTACGGCAAACATGAAATGCCCGAAACATGCCAACTTTTGATGCAAAAAAAAAAAAAAAAAAAAAAAAAACGGTTAAACCCTAATCGTGAGGGCCCCTCTCCCCCGATCCCACAGAAATGCAATGAGAGGCTAATCATTAGACCTAACAGCTCAGGGATGAGGCTTTGCATTAGATATCACTTACCGAAAGACTCCGAAGACTCCATGTTACTTACACCTATAAAACTCCATAACTTTAACTTCTTTATGATGTAGAAACAAATCTAACCAAAAAAAGATTTACATAACAAATGAAACACTCATACACACAAAAACACCAATACATAAAACCATATTGTCCAAAATAAACTCATTATTCTAAATGCCCAAAACTCAAAACATATAAAAGGACACAAATCTACCAAATGAGACATTATTATACCAACTTTGCAGGGCACAAAAGGAATTTCCAAAAAAAAAATCAACTATTCACCCCCCAAAGAAGCGGTTTTGAGGAAGTTTTGAGGGGAAAATTATAATCCTGAGCATCTCCAATACGGATAACATGTAAAAAAACACACCCGCTTTTACGAGTATTTTGCGCATAAGACACCAGTTTTTACGTGTATTTTGTAAATACACATAAAAACTCACGTGGCTTTACATTGTTGTTCCCGTTTTGAGGTGGCGTATCTCTTCAATAAACATGGATATCCACCCCTACCCGCTCAAGCTCGTTACTTCCTCCCATCGAGTTTCCGAGCTTCTTCCTCGACCCTTTCCCGTTAGTTTGCGAACGGATCCATAAACACGAAATTCGAGAAATCGCAGCTTGACCTGCAAACTGAAATCTGCAAGCTAGTTTCAACTCTGATAACCGCTTTTTATCCCCTACGGTTGATTCGCGTATTTCGTTGTATCCATCGAGGTCGGACTCGGTGACTACAACCATGGATCCATCTTCAAACGATGGAGACTCTACTTCATTTGCTGGGAAAAACACGGCATCTTTTACGAAATGGTCTAGGTTAAGTTTATTCTCGTGTTTCTTTACACGATCATAGAAGTTTAAAACAGCCTGCATTTTGTCACATAAAGAGTATGTTACTACCCTCCGTACACAATGTCTCCTATGAAATTGGTACAGTGATCCTTCCAGTAAAGAATATCGCGACTAATTCTAAACGGGCGCCCTTTAATGACATCAGGGAGGGTGTGTTTTTACTGTGTCTCCACACCGGAAATAATCAACCTTTCCACTGTTGATTATAAAACTGATTATCAACTGTTGAATGTCGATTATAAATGCGGTACCAACAAAGGTAGATGAGATGTGGTGCCACCAAAGACGCCCATTCGAAAACCACTCGTATTTTAACGTTGAGATAAATTTACTGAAGGGATCACTGTACTAATTTCAGGAGAGAGAATCCACTCTCCTCTGTATATTGCCGGTAAAGAATGCAAAACACAAGTACCTGCCATTGAGCATTGGCCAACAGTACCCTAGGCCTAATGGACCTTACATATGCATATGCAGCTGAAGGTGTCATGTGTCTGTATTTCACCTACAAAAATCACGCATACGGGTTTATAAAGAGCAAATAGACACGGGTAAAGAATTTTAACATTTTGGTCCTTCTACTATTTTTGTTATTATAACAATCAGACACCTAATCAAATAAAGATGATGCATTTTGGCAATAACACGTTTCGACCACATGAATACGTATGCTTTTGTTACCAAGGGTCCTACACAACAGACGACATAAGAAACCGACTTCAAAATCATCGGCAATTTGCAGTCAAAGGTTTGAAAAACTGCAAAGCCAATTAGGAAAGAGATGATTTCAATGTCCGTATTTTTTTTAGCCGTTTGTTGTGTTGGAACCCTGAAAACAAGATCTATGTATCGATGTGATCAAAACGGATGGAATGGCCAAATATTGATTAGGAGACAATCCGTTACAAAAATAGTTGATAGGCCAAAATATTACAATGAAGATAGTTTTAGGGTCTCAATGCTCTTAAACTCGGAGATATAGGATCCGTAGATCTAATAATTACCAGGTAACAAAGGACAATGGTAGTGCTTCGCCCGCGCCCCGCCTTACAATGGACATACGTTGTTTTTCCGCAAGAAGCATTGTCTATAAGATACATTATAGAAGAACATTATATTCATAAAGTGTCCATATCAAACTTATGACTGAATTACATAGAAAGATAACTTAGGCCGGCTATAACTAATCAACCGTAAAACATGACTGTCCATCACACACTGTTTCGATATAAAGACTATTTCTTCAACAAAAAAATAAATTATATATATGTGTGTATATACATATATATATATAGAGAGACAAAGGCTATGTACACACTTTAGTCTCAAATTATACAACAATGAGCTACTGCATGTTTCTTGCATAGCTTGATAAGCCACCAAAACCATAAAATAAAGAATAAAAGACTCATTTGGTCCTTTTGTTTCACATTTTTTGCACTTGTATCCTCAATTTTAATTATCACACTTTTACCCCTCATGTATGCATTTTATTTCTACATTTTCAGTCCAAAACGCCACGTGTCAAACAACCAACATTGCTCCAACCAATAAAAACTTGACACAAGCCGAAAATGTATTGAAAAGGTTAAAAAAAATCATAGATGAGCGGTAAAAGTGCCAAGATGAAACATTCTGGATAGAAGTGAGAAAATCATGAAACAAAAGAACCAAAAGTGTCTTTATCTCTATAATAAATGAATTCATCAAACATAGCTAGCAATAACTTTTATAGATAAACCATGAATCTTTGAAATATAGAAAAATTGTTGAATCAAATTTATAATATCTATATAATAACCATGAATCGACGATAGAAACAATAAGGTAACCGAAATAGTAAGGATACCGAGTTTACCATGAATAAAGTCCACAGCAAGACATATGTCTCTATGTGCTGGAGCAAAAAGATAATCTCTCGTAGGGATCACCAAGTGATTAATGTCATAATCCTATTCAAATTACAAAATCATCCAGTAATTAGTTTCTAATATTCAGAATATTCCGTTATGAGTTCAAATTACATTATTGGCCTAGTGCTTAGTGGGCCTAAACGGTCCAAGCCTTTCCCCGGATGCTTTCGTACACCGGGCTGCCCTTTAAGAGTTCAAACTCGATAAAGGAAAACATGATGAACCTGGAATAACAAACAACCACTTAGCCAAATCTAGAAGACTTAGCCTCTGTATTCAACGATGTCTTCCTTCATACACGACATATGTAAATACGCTTTAAATACTCGTCAAATTATAAAGGTAAAATGTGAATACACTCTGTTACAACTTACAAGCACAGATACGGCTTTGCGTTATACACTAATACTGAATCAATATCAAATTACAGAACAAGTATTAACTTACATGATATAAGGAGGTTGGAACCAAGGTCTCGTACGGTTCATTCAAGGTCACCACTCCACATACACCAACTGCTTTCAACCGAGGAACATCAGTAGGAAACGGAACAGCTCCTAGCAAAATAAACTAAAGAAAGGCAATATCAGAAATGCGCATGAGATGAAGACACATTAAGTAGTACGAAAAAAAAAGGAGATAGAGGGAATTTTACGGTTTACCCTAACAAAAAGAAACACACATTCATTTCAGTTTGTCACTTAAAGATGGTTAATCAAAAATTTAAGTGCATGAAGTAGTTGACTCTTTTGCACGTGAAATTTAACACATGATAGTTCCAAACGTCATTGACATAATTGTCCCTGACAAACAGTTTCAACTTCCACTAATGTGATGCCTCAAATAGGCCTTTCATTGATGTGTGCCATAAAACAATGAAATGTCTAATCCAGATTGGACATTACAATGAAGTAGGGATGAACAAAATTCATGAAAGCAGGTTGCCAAGATCGCCATTTTGAATCAATCGACAAATTTTCAGTAAAAAGTCCTCTTCGATCTTTTTCTTTCATTTTAGCAACCGTAACTCTATGTCGGCACCCAGTCAAGTTTTTCTCAGCCGGTAAAATTTACATTGGTGGATAGGAAAGAGTGTGGTTAGTGTCTCCACCAAACTTCCCACAAAGTGAGGTACAAGGAAAGAAAGATTAAATCTCGTTTTCTTATAACAATACATCGACAACCCTATGAATATGAACAAAGCTGAATAAGACTTTACTATCACTGAAACATGAGGTTGTACACACACAGAACAAACATGATAGCAGCCCAACAAAATTTCAAGAAGAGACTAATATAACACTATGAAATCTAGTAAAATCCACCACAATTGTTATAAAAGTCAATCACATCGTACTATGAAATTTAATAAAATTCACCACAATTGTTATAAAAGTCAATCACATCGTAGAATCACACGCTCATAACTGTTATCCCACAAAATCTGTGGCTGGATTTTGAAGGGATTCTAGATTCAACAGGAACATTCTATACACCAACCAATCAAATACATAGTTAGCACGCTAAGCTAAACCTTGATCACAAAAGCTGGCTCCCACAAATTCGATTCAGTCTGTACAAAATTCTAAAAACAACCACATGAAAACAACGTATTAATTGTAATTGCCAGTAAATTATCAACATATCCAATAATAGAAATGAATACCTCATCAACTCTATCCCACCAACGGAACTCGGATTGCACCTTGTTTCGCACAACATTATAAAGCAATGTAGGGTAGAAAAGGGCACGAGCACCAGCTCCAACTAAAGCCCTTTTTGCATCCGAAATTACAATTGCATCATTATTCGAATCGCCATATGCTTGTTTCTGCTCACCTTCTATGTCCCCTTCCTTCAATTCCTCAATATACATATCTCAGGAACAAAAATTGACCCCAAAATAGAAAAACTATAACAAAAAGCCAATTCAGCAATAGAGATTGACCTTTCTGGGAGAGATCGTTAAAACAAGAAGAAATCAAAACAATAATACACAAAGATTACAACTTTGACAAAATCATAAACCTCAGAAGAGCTCTAAATCAAACCTAGCAAATCAATTGAATCAAATACAAAAACTAAAAAACTACCATTACCCTTCTTTAACAACACCTTCGATAACAAGGACAACAAATTTGCCGCCTAATCATCAAAAGCAAATTCAAATCAAGATTGAAACTTTTGCTGGTCATATCTAATCTGAAAAAGAAAAAGGGGGTGATAAGGAGAAGAAACTGGTGGGGTGGGGTTATTCAAGGGGAATGCGTTTCAAAAGAATCTCTTTGAACGTTAGAAGGAGAAAGCGATGGAGCAAGAAATAAAGAGGGATTGAGGGTGGATTTTTGATGTGATAGCTTAATCGTTAATAAAAGGCAACCAAGCTAAGTTGTCGGAGAGTGCTTTGTAGCGTAATTTTTCTTGCAATGCGTTTTGGTGAGAGGGACTCCAAGTGAGTTTTCTTAAACAAATTTTACCTACAAATTAGCATCCAATTCAAAGCATAAATTATGGTAAATCAGAGCATAATTTATGGTAATTTTTTTTTATGAAAGACGAAAGTTTTATAATTTATAGTAAATTATGCTACTTTCCTCAAACACAAAAAAAAAAAAAGGTAAATTATGCTACTAATTTGCACCTATAAGCATTAAATTTGATATATTCCGTCATTAAAAGCATTTGATATATTTTTTTATTATTGCATTACAGAAAATCTTTAGTTAAGGTAAACGTATCAGAATCTCTCGATTAAAATCCTTACCACATTGACAATAAAGATTTTTATTTTCATTTATTATAAATGTAGAGTAAAATCTACATAATCTAATTTTTGACAATAAAGGCCCTTTTTTTTTTTTTTTTGACGAATAAAGGCCTTTGAAATCCCAAATAGAGTGTTTAATTATTTTAGGTGGTATTTACGGATTTGCGGGTGCCTGTCATTTTTACCAGTAATTTTAATTGTGGTCTCGATTAAATTTTTGGATCTTCATGTCATCACTTTAAAAAAAAATACGTGATTAAATTCATATTGGTTGGCCGCAAAAACCACGTAGATTTGGTCCCCACCATAGTAAAATTTATGCATTTTTAAAGTTCTTGATTACAAATTAATCTTGGATCCACCGGTAATGTGAGATTATTAATCACGTGTTGATCTTTGGTCAATAAAGGCTCATTTACCCGTTATTGTTATCGATTGCACCGTTCTTTATACATTTTTTTTTTTTGTTTTTCTTGTTTTATAATGTTTTTCAATCCATCGTTTGTTTAGTTGTGTCTTGCATATAGGGACGGGGTGGGGTTGCCTTTACGACCGATACTCACCTGTAATTAACATCAATAATACACATAAAATTATCCCACATTGCATTTCATATTAGAAAATTTTATGATGCAACATAATGTATATAAGTTATACCAAATGGATGGTTAATGTCACATATATAACCTTTTTAGTATGTGAAAAACATTAGTTTCGTTTACACACACATATATATCTCAAAGCAACATTGTATTATTGTATAATTGGCCTCGAAACAATATTTTTTTAAGATAAATGATACTACGTATTTATTATTATTAATCCAAGTCTGCCATTATTATTAATTTCATATGAATATTACATGTCAATAAAAGAGAAATTACATGTCACAAAGGATTTCCTAGCAATAATTTTCTATTGAGCCTTAAAAAAATTCTCACGTATTTATTTTTCTTATCTATCTAATCTTATATGAATATACTTTTGTTGCCCTCCGTTTTTTTTAAAAAAAGACATCTTATCTAACCTTAAGGTGGATATACTTTTATAGTGATATGATGCAAGAAATTGCATTATAGTCAGTGACTCATGGAGATGCACACTTTAAAATTGAAAAAGCAAAAATAATGCAATGCTTGATTGTAAAATATGTCTATTGTTATTTATTTATTGTTACTATATTATATGTTATTACATTTAGCTTTGAATATGTATCGTCGAGCTCGGTCAAGATGATAATATCATCTTAGTCGAGCAACTACGAACCCACAAGAAAGGGTCCGTAGATCCACATCATCTCCTTTATCGAATAAACTCAAATTATGTACATTATATGCTTCACGCGTAGATGTACACAACGCTCAGATCGTGAATTATTCGTTGAAATAATGATTTAACCAAACTCTGAGCATATCCTCAAAGTTAACGAGCCGAATTAGAGCATTTTAATGATTGACTGAAAATATTCACAAGTTTTATCAAGCATTATTATATTATATATTAAAAATAGATTGCCCTGATCTCAGATGGTGACCGAAGGCTGAAGCTGAAACCAACCAAATTTGTTACAATATATATATATATAGAGTAGCATGTCCTGATCCCAAATTGGTGACTGAAGCCGAAGTCAAGAAAAAGTTCGGATGTCGGCTTCAGTCATCATGTAGGATCAGGGCAGGGTATTGAGCTCACAGAGCGGTTAAAGGGTAATTGCAGATTAGCCACACTAATCTACAGTCCTACAATGGATAGTAGAAATTGAAGTCACGACCTTATGAATGAAGTGACTCGTTTTTACCAGTTGAACAAACGCGTGTTGGAACAAGAGGATAACAAATCAAATAACTGAACATATGAGCAAAATCAATAATCTTTCCTGTGAATCAATGTATATTAATGTTCTCTATAGCACTTTTAGCCTCACAAACAACCCTTTAATTGCATGATATTCTGATCTGGGCTGTCCGCAGTGCACATCTCAACATAAAGGCACGTAAATACTTACATGCCTTTACGTGCTTTTAGGCTATTTGTGCATTGCAGTCGCCCCATATCAGAATTTACCCTTAATTGCTAGGACCTCTTTTCGTTGAATCTATCTTCTGAAGCCTTATTTGCTGTCTGAACTTTGCAATGAATTCATCAGCTTTCCTATCAACCTCACTCCCCACTAGTTCTTCGTCATCAACTTCATTTAATACTGATTCTTTTTCATCTGACAATTCGTGTGAATTGTCGGAAACACCCTTGGAAACAGAGATATCTGCTGGTGGCAACACATTATTGGCAAATACTCGGCTTTCTTCAATCTGATTCTGTAAAGGATGAACCTTCTCTGAATGATGTTTTTGTTTGTTAACCTTCTCTACATTCCTCCTTAGGTCTTCAAGTTGGTCAAACATTCGGTCATCGTTGTCTTCTAATTGATTTGAAGTGTTTTCTTCCTTTTTCATCTTATCAGAAACATACTTATTTGACTTAATCGTCCTAACAGACTTTGGCCTTGGCCTAGTTTTAGTCAAGTTTGATGATATAGCACTCGAGTATGAAGAGTTATCACTTCTTTGCTGATCTTGCATTGTATTCTTTTTTAAATTTCCAAAACTGCTTGATGATTTCACGTTCGAATCCAAAGACCCATTTCTTTGATCAGCATCACCAACCCGATTACGCACTTTTTTTATCGAATTCAGATAACTATATTTAGACTTTTGCTGCATTTCCGTTTCTGAAAAAGAGTCGATGCTGCTGGATTTCTTGGATTTACTAGAAGTATCTGATGCTCCACCCTGCTCAAAAGAACCCTCAAAATCTTTCTCTGTCTCTGAATTTTGTGTTTTCGGTTTTGACATTTCGATTGAAGGTGAAGATGAACCTAATGTAGATCCAGATGATGAAGATTTACTAGAACATGAACATCTGGAAGAAGATACAGGACACTGTAATACCGTTGATTCGAGATGCTCAAACTCGAATTCTCCAGCAGAATGAAGCCTAAAATGTGATTGTGAATCGACGTTTCTTACAGTTTTCGATTCTGTTCTCACAGATCTTGATCTCAAAGGTACAACAGAAGGCGTAGCAACTTCCTCAAACATTTTCATCAAATTAGTAGGAGCCAACCCTCTAATTCTTTCCACTTTCTCTTCAATGTCATCACTCACAGAGATTTTCGATCTTGAATTTTCTTTGTTTACGGTAGTGACTTCAGGTGTATCAGCAATTCCTGATCTCAAACTCCTAATAGGTAAGCCCAAAGGCTTGTGCTCATTTTGAAGTCCACAGTTTCCATCACTCACAACCACCAAACTTTCCCCTTTAAAATACTGAAAATTTCGGATTTGAGACCCCTTCTCCTTGACATTTTCACAAACACTTACACTCCCATTACTTGAAGTAAAAGATCTGACCTTTTTATTACCATCAAGGGAGAGGCTTTCGTGATAACCATTATCGGAAATGCATAAATTCTCAACCCCATTTTCAAAAAACGATGAAATATTCAAAACCCCAGAAATAATTGAATCAGAATTATCATTTCCATAACCAATCTCAGTCTCGATTTCCACACATTTTCTACAGAACAAGCCATAACATACAGCAATCCCAACAAAGAGAAGATGAACAAGTTCCCAGAAATTAGTGATTAAGCTTTGAGTGATGAAATCTGGAGCTTGTGAAGGGAACAACGGAATAATAACAAGAACAAAAATGAGGATAAGAGATTTACCTATAATGTTTGAGCAGCTAAACTTACTTGAGCTTTTTTGCTTGATTGCTGCAGGAGCTGATTCATGAACATGGAAATGGGGTTTCTTGAAAGCTTCTGAAGTTGCCATTGATGGAGAAAATGGAGATGAAAATTGGGGATTATTGGTGAAAGGTAAAGAAAAAGAAGACTTTGAAGTGAAGGCATTAATGAGCGAACCGGATCAATGAGACTGAATCGACAATTCCCTTTCTTTGCTGCTCCAATTGTCCTTCATGGGTGGAATTATGGCCTCAAATGGGTTTGATCTTGAACTCGATTCGACTCGTTTTAAATTAATTTAAACCCGAATCAAATTAAACAAGCTACATATTATATTCTACTCGACTGCACGTAACCAAGTCCGAATATATATATACACACACCACATGCATGTATGCCTTTGTAATGCAATTCTGTTTCCAAACACTTCGGTATAAAAAGAAATGGCAAATGTTTCTTTGAATCGTATAATAGTTATTATTGAACAAAATACATAGCTGAAATGACATTAATTTTAGGACGGATGCAGTATAATGTTTATATCCATATTAAGAAGTTTCAACTAAGACCGTTATCATCTCATATAATGTTTTAATTTGCTCTGACAGTTTTTTTTTTTTTGTTTTTGTTTTTGTTTTTTTTCAAATAATATTTGGGCGATTATTTCGCTAGCTGAATGTTAAGCTACTTGTGAACGATTATTTGGGCGATTATTTCGCAATCTAATCCTTAGCCGCGATTCATCCCAGTTTTGCAAATACGAACTTAAAAAAGAGATAATCTTTAACCAAGCCGCGATTCTGCGGAATCTTTGGAACAATTAATTAGCTGAAAGCAATTTGTCAAAATTAGGTTGATGTCAAAGAGAAGTTCACTTCAATGACTAATGAAGAACTATGGCCCTTCATCTCCTCTGATAATGGTAGAAAAAATTCTTTGAATGATTATTGATTCTTTTATCTTGTCCAAGTGTACGTATGGGTAATTTCATTTTATCTTTTTATACCTATCTTATTCTGTAACTAGTCCGGCGTATTACATGATGAGTCTTTACCAGACAGCAGACTCTAAAACCAAGCTCCGTTTGGTTTCGATCGACTCGGATCCATTTGATCCAAGAAAGAGAAAGAATTATAAAATATAAAGTAAGAATGATGATAAAGTTGAAAAGTTGATTGAAATTTGTGTAGCTTAAAATAATGATTGTTGATTTGAAATATTATATCAAAAAGAATTGCTAAATAAAGAATGAGTGTATAAAGTGATTGATTAATATTATTTTATTTGTTGACGTTGATTGATTGATGAAAGAATTTATAATAAAATAATAATTAATAAAATAATAATAAATAAGTTAATGCAAAAATAATAAAATATTTGCTTTGAGATCCAAATGATCAACCTAAATCCCAAACCAAACAAGGGCTAGGTTCTGGGTTCACATTTCACCGCCAACAACGATTGAAATCTATCGTTTTCATAGTAAAAAAAAAAATCCATCATCATATTCGCGTAGTCAAATGCGACACAGACACATTAAATTGTAGAAAGTTAAAGATTTGAATGATTATAAAAATCATTACCACCAACCCCACCTCCACTCGTCGCTACCTTGTCACAAACACTGCAATCATCCATCCAATAAGCTTATTACCATAGCCTATCACCACTTGCCACATCTCATTCTACCACCACACTCTACCCACCGCACCACCACCCTCTACATCCTACCCCACGATCACAACCACAACCTACCCCACGACTATCTACCACAACCCATCCTACCACTATACGCCACCCTTATCCCACCACCGATCACTTTACCAACATCTAACCTAGTAACACCCACTATAATACATTGCTCCAGTACCTGCTACCGCACACCTTACTACCATCCCACCACCACTAGCCACCATCACCCACCCTACCACTACCACCTACCTTCCACCACCAACTTCCATTACCAACTCCACCACCACAAGAACACATTCTTCCACCGCACACTGCACAACACGTCTCATCACCGCCCACCCACCGGCATCATCATTCTCCCCACCAACATCCTTCGCCCCCTTCAACCACCACCCCACCCCATCCCGCCCCATCACAAGCTACACGATCATTCATTATACCATTTGTCATCTCTTGTTAAATACCGTTAATTTCATTTTATTCTGTTTCAAATACGGAAATATGTTCATATTCATTAAATTTCAATCTATCACTCCAAGCCAGTTATAACACTATCAACACTTAGCAAAAAGATGAAAGTATAATGAAGACAAAAACAAAGTTTACCACATTCCTAGCTAAAAATAAACAATTTGACTTATTCTTTCTGTAGTTTCCCTTTGCCACCACCCAAAAAAAGGGATAGATAATCTTATTCACAAAACCACATTCACAAAACCATCAAACACTAAACTACTTTTAACTCTAACTGTTTTTTTTTTTTTTTTTTTTTAGATAAAAACTCAAAACGTTAAACTATATACTTTTAACTACCGCTTTTTTTTTTTTTTTTTAGGGGGTAAGTACCGCTTTTAATCATCACTTATTATATATAAATATAAAAGCACCCAATATTCCGCTTTTTCTTTGAACACTTTCACCACTCACTGAAGCAAATACTTCACACAACACAAACCATCAGGCAACAGCACACATTTTCTCCGTCCAGATTTTTGAATTTTCGTGAAGGAGAATGACTTTTCCCGATTAATTTCTGGTATTCTGGTTTCTTTTTTTTAGCATTTCGCATTCTGTTTGTGTTTTAATCTGTTGATTTTGATTCTTTGGTTAAATTTTGTTGCTTTTAGTTGATATGATATGAATTTGAGAGGTTTTGATGTGATAATGATATCAGATTGATGATCAGTTGATGAAAAAGGATTATGTGGATGAAGAATTTTGTGACTCCTAACTTAGAGTGGAATAAACACCACTCCCGCCACCGTTCCTCCGGCGATAGGGTTTCATCTAAGCACCGGCAGCAACCACGGGTGGTTGAGTCTCCTCCATTGTGTATAGAATCAAATCCAGAGTCATCGCAGGTTCAATCACCTGCATGCGATGGTTTGATGGCTTCGTCACTCCGACGGCATTCTTTGGTTGGCAATGATGACACTGGTGTATCATCTTCGAAGAGTAAGAAACCTGTTATTGAATACAGTAGGCAGCCACGGAATTCGGTTTCTAAAAACGGGGAATTGCAAAGTGATCAGCTTGCTGGAGTACAAAAGGTGGAGGTGAGGAAAAATGGATTAGTATTAGGAGAGAAAGGAAGTAGGTC
The DNA here is from genome assembly GCA_036785695.1 of Gentiana straminea. Taxonomy (NCBI): domain Eukaryota; kingdom Viridiplantae; phylum Streptophyta; class Magnoliopsida; order Gentianales; family Gentianaceae; genus Gentiana; species Gentiana straminea. The sequence goes on along the minus strand of JAVUPR010000462.1, from coordinate 1,241,043 downwards.
AATGAATATTTCGGTGCCGGTTCGGAAAAAGAACAGCCTGAACAATGATAAGGATAATTTGGCAGTGGAGATAACTGCGGAGAGGAAAAAAACTGTGGTTTTGGTGAAGGAGGAGGACAGAGAGCAAATTGGGGATATGGTACCAGAGGAGGGGAAGGAAATCGGGTATAGGGCGGTGAAGGAGGAGGAGAAGGAAACCGAGGTTATGGCCTCCGAGGAGGAGGAGGAAGGGAAGGATGTTGGGGCAATGTCTGATGCAAAGACATGGAATTTCAGGCCTAGGAATCCGATTAGACGGTCCATGAATTTGAATGGAAGCAATTTCGGTTTTGGAAGATTGATGGTGACACCGAAATGTCCAAGCCCGAAGAAGCCGGAAGTGGAGAACAAAAAGGAGTCTGTGAAGAAGGAGCAAAATAAGAGGTGTCTAGCTGCCATCCTTACTAAAGAAGAGATTAAAGAGGATTGGCGCCAATGGGCTCAGCTCGGTATAAGGCCTCCAAAGAAGCATATCAAGCGACCAAAGTGTGTTCAGAAACAAGTGGATGTAAGATCTCTAAATTCTTGAAATTCTTATAAATCATGTCCTTTGCATCGAATCATGGGATGATAGTTTTTTTTTCTCTGACGGGATCCTTTTGTGTTGCAGAATATTTATCCGGGAGCATATATAAATTCAGTACCTGTTACATCGGACTTGTACAGAGTTTCTAAGAAAGATGTAGGACTGATGTGATATCGGAATTCTAATCCTCAACTTCTGCCTAACATGGCTTGTATATATAGTGTCCCTGTTTCTTTTCCTTAGCTATCTTTGTTTTTGATAAGTAGAAATAGCTTAAGGTATGTAGTTACAGAATAAAGGCCGGAACTTTAACAGCTGCATTAATAATTATGCTTTTTGGTTAATGTATCTGTTAGATGCGTTGTTGTCTTTTAAGTTTTTGTGCTGGTGAAATCCACAAAGATGGTTTCTTGATTAATGAGTTTGAATTGGTTTTATGTAAGCTGATCTGCTCTATACAATCATTCATACTGTTTTTTATATCAGTAATGAAAATCTCCACACTTGGATATCATTGCAAGTGTGGTCCAATTTCTAAACCGGCTTGTTTGCTGTTTGTTGAGTGTTTATGGTTTTCTTGTCCTATACACAGTAAAAGTTGTTCTAAGTTTGAGCTTTTAGAACAGACCCTTATAACAAAGTACACGGTAATGTTGCTTATATTAGCATTAGGCCTACAGTGCTTGATCCTTCTCCAGACACTGGATGGTCTGATGAACTCGTCTGCCCTTTTTAATTAATGCACGTCGTTGGATAGAGTAGTGCAGATACATGTATTTGGAGAGGGCATATCAGAGATTATTGATCCTCATGCTTTTAGAGGTGGCAAATTGGTTTTGCTCCCCCATAATATATGGGGGATTCCTGTGTACAAGCAGCACTGCTGTTATGTCGTGGTAGTGTTGGAAGTAGACAACTTAACAACGGGATAATTCTCATAGTATCGAATTGATTTTGGATTGCCTTCAAGAACTAGTAGTCTTCCTATTGTGTGTCCATTATTTTGGCTGTGTATCGGAAAAGCCAGAAGCATATTGAACGAATCTACAATGGCACCACAACCTCGGTTTTCGACCCATGCAAAACCACAACCTCGGTTTTCGACCCATACAAAGTTTGAATGTTTTGAACTTAGATTTGATTATCAAGAGATTGAAAGTCAGTGGGTGTCCCGAATATTGATTCGTTGTGGTGTTGGTTCATCCCCATCCTTTATCCTTTTTGAGTCGTTTTGTGATTGAGCTTATCGACTAAAGTGGTGGGGATATTGTGGAATCAAATGCCCTTATGCAGTGGCTTAAAAAAGTGAGAGTTTTCATTGCAGAGTTATCGAACGTCCTTCACTTCTCCATATCAGCCTTCATGGCAGCACAGTGCATGAAACATTCTGTCTTACACACCGTTTAAAATGAAGAAAAACAACGTTATCATTGAATCTGACTCTATGGCTGACTACTATGAAATGGGGTTTAAAATGGAGATCTTTGGTGTTGGTAAACATTATCCAAGACCGTAGAAAGCTTCTCGTTTTAGGTGATACTGTAAAATAAGGGAAATCTGGAAAAATGAATATACAAATCATTCAGATGCATCAAACAAAAGGAGATGGGCATCCCAAAACGGTTGAGCAACAACGTTCAAAAAAGATATTCTAGCATTGGTGAATTTTATTAAGTAAACTAACAACAGAAATGCATATATCCAAATCATTCTGGGGATATTTGCTAATCAAGATTCAAATTTTCCTTGGCCCCACAAGAAAAAGGAAAAAAAAAAAAAACTAGCATCTCAGACACTGATGATGTATTGGTGCTCTGTTTTCTCCTTGGTGACTTCAGAGTATAGAATCGTCGTTGAGAATCATGGATGTTTTGCTTTGCTTATATAATTTAAGCAGGGACATATGATTCAAGCATCAATTGCACTTGAGATGGTGAATTTATGTCGACGATCAAGTAAGTAAACTTCCATTGCTTGTCCTCTTTGTCTTTGAACATTTCTGTATACACTTTTCCTGCTCCACGTGGTCCCCTTATATAGAAATTCACCTGCAGTCACATAACAAGAATCACTAACTCTTTCACGGGGATGTTCTTGGATGCAAACACCGTCAGATGAATGTCATGTGTGTAAAAAGGCGACATTTGCATATCTGATACACATCTCATGGTCTGCTCTGATACAGAGTGTGTATTAGACCATCCCGTTAGATGAGTGACACATGTGCAAAAAGACATAGTATAGGCTTTCACAGGAAGGTTCTTAGGTGTGGAGTATCGATTAGACTAGACCGTTAGACGAGTGACGTGTGTAAATAAAGACAGGATAACTCTCGTGTTATATAGGCTTCGATTTCATCTAAGGTTGAAAAGTGATTTACTTCAATGTGCTCAACACCATCTTCATCTGTCCACGTCCTGTTAGGAATGCGTTGACGAGCAGCACGGTTTTTACTCTCAGATCCATAGCCAGTAATTGGAGCTCCAATTCTCACCCGAACCTAGTGACCAAATAAAAATAGAGAGAAGGTATCACGCAAAAGCAGAATCCATTAATCCAATATATACAAAAAAAATCACTCTTAAAACTCACTTGGCCATCGTTTTGAATCCTGTCAAGAGCCTTACCATAAATTTTATACCTATGGAAACACAACAACCATATTAAACAAAGGGAGGAGAAAAACAATATGGAAAAAGAGGGGAAAAAAATCAATCAAAGACCCGAAAACAGAGCTTTGAAGGAGAGACTCACTCTTTTGGTTGAAAGATTAGTTCTTTGAAAACCCCGTAAGCAGCAGCTGCAGCAACTCCAAGTCCTGCAAGAATGATTATGCTGTAGGAAGCACCTTCTGTAAATGTGACAGGTTTCTGGGGGATATTGTACGTTAGAGGATCGAAGGGATCTTCAATGATAGATATCTCTTTTTTAGCCTGTTCAGAAAGAAGAGGTAAGCAGGTGAGCATATGCGTTAATTTACCCCATAATGAATGGAATAGTTACAAACTAATAACAATTTCATTAACAGAAGAATGATGCTGGCAGGGAAAAAAGGGGGACTTGCTTGTTGGGAGTGTCATCCAAACTATAAGTAGAAATAGCATATTTAACGTTTATGCACTTAGTTTTCTCCATGCATATTCTTGGACATTCTTCGTTTTTCCCATTTATCACCGCTTTTCTGTTGCTTAGGCACTTCCCTGATGTTGCCTAGCGTTTTGACAACTATGGTTACGCACAAATATACTTCACGGGGTAAAAGTATAAGTATTGGCCATAACACTACCTTCTCATAAAAGTTTATATCACATACAATAGCCATTAAAGTTTTGAAGGAGGATCCACACACACACACAGACACACAAAGATTTAGGGAAAATGGGAGTGTGTCACACATGTTTTCGAGTGCAAAATTCATTTAAGTGCAGTTCATCCAAAAACAAACCTCAGACGTTCTTCGATTAGTTGACTCTGATGCTTTTGATGAGAAATATCTAGCAGAGAAAGCTGATTTCGAATGCATCCCATACATCTGTGCAGGTCGAAATGATGACTGAAGTTTCATTAAGCGCTGCAAAGCTGATGCCTCTTTGAAGCGGACTGGAAACCCTATAAAAACATTAAGCATCAAGTAAAATTTTTAAGAGCAAAACAGAAACGAAAAGGGAGTAATTACGAACTGGTAATTAACCATTTATAAAAGCATCTAGTAGCAGCCTACGTAGAGCTGAAACTAAACATGTCTACTTACCACTAGCTTCGCGCATGACCTGCAGGTATGTACTAAGAAACGATCAGTAGTCCGTACACGACACAAATATATTCACAAGATTATAAAGACAAAAGTTACGGAATTCAAAAAGAGCACCTTAGGGGTATGGCTTAAATCACTTGAAAAGTGACGAACAAAACTTGGATTCACTATTGCCTGCAAAATCAAGAGGAAGATGTATAAAAGGCAAAGGAACTATGCATTCTAAGATTGTGCAACTACAAGTCTACACGTTCCACGAAGTACGAAGGGCTTTCACAAAAAAGCTACACCCTTGATCATATATTAGCTAAGATCAAGTTTCAAAGAAGACGCCATTATATATCAAACTGACATCCATTTTTGGCTCTCAGAAAATTCTTCACATTGCAAACCAAACATATAGAATAAAATATAATAAACAGCCAATTTTTTACGTCGCCCCAATCACAGCTCTACAAGAATGAAGCAGAAACATCTAAGTTGGAAGGGACGTAACCAATCAACAGCCATCAAATATTAAGTAATTTCATCTATTAATATCACATGGAGATACTAAAAGGACTACTTATCAGACTAAAAATTTGAAATTACTCTTTTACTTGTGCAATACAACAGCATTCCAAATCTGCCAGAAGGATGTATATGCAAACAAAAAATCAAGACATCTTTAGTGCTACCACAGTGTTCTTCTTTTTTGCACGACACCGAAAACAATCAATCCACCAATCAACTTTCTCCCGGTTGGTTACGACAGAAAGTCCATTTTAGCTGTGGAATTGACTATGAAAAAGTCTCTTACAACGAAAAAGTGGATTGTCGTCGTGTTGCAACAACTGTGTGGTGCCACTAAAAAGACAGTCATTTCCACACACACAAGCACACACACAAACAGAGAATAAAAGCCAATATAAAAATTATATAAATGAAAAATAAACGTAAATGATTAAAATTTGCATACCCTTTGTGTTGGGACAGCAGAATTTTGCATAGCCTTAGATGAAAAAGCAGCAAAACCCATTCCTGATGGGCTCTCTGAAACCACATTCTCAGCAATCGAACATAAACCGTTGCATAATTTCGAAACACCCCGTAACTGATTCTTCGCCAAAAACCCAGCTCGTCTAATGCTTTGAATCATCATGAAAATTCACCCTGATGACTTACGGTTTCGCAAAACTCGGAACTGAAAAAGAGAGCAGACAGATAGATTCGAGCTTGAAGGAACTAAACAAAATCCGGTAAAAAGAAGAGCATTAAATCAACAAGAGGGAGTGATGAATATGAATTGATCACTAAATTGTCGATTGACTGATGAAGAAAAAGGAGAAATTAGGTTTCAATAGCTTAAAACTGGAAAAATTGAAGATTTTATGTATTGGGGAAGAATTGAACTAGCTAGCAAGTCAGGGTTTTGGGTTGAAGGTCACGTGATTGACTAGACGGCACATGACAATTATTATTATTATAATTATTATTTTATTTTTTTTGAGAACATAATAGTGATTAATTGAAAGTTACAATAGGTCAGGCCCAACAACATACCAAGTTGGACTACGGTTCTATGGACACTAACAAATTGTTTATTATTTATGATTATGTGCTATTATTATAAAATTACTTCAGCTCATCACGTGTTAAGAGCGTCATAGTTATTAATGTTAGAGAGAACATCGCTTGTACCGATGTTCTATAATATAAGAAACTATCAATGACTTCCTTCGTGCAAAAAAATTATTCGATAGAAATGCCACCACTACTGATTCTCTTTACACCGAGAAACGTCATGACTTTCCTCCGTGCAGAAAAAATTATTGAAAAGAAACATCATCATTAGTAACTCTTTTTATACATGACAAAATGTCACTACCATTGACTTTTCTCCGCGAAAAAAGAATCACAAAAAAATGCCGCGCCTGAAACAACTATGGTGCCAAAGCTAGAGAGATTATATGGTGTAACGGTTGTAGAAAGTGTATTATGTGAAAGAGAGTGATAATGATAGGCTCTAAACGTGTCACTTGATACAACCTTCATACAACGGTTGTATTATAAAAGTAGGTATGGATTTCTTTATATATATCACTATATATGTTCTGTTGGGATAGATCATGTTTGCCCCAAGAAATATATAGTATTTTTTTATCGGAAACGAAATTTAACACACGCACCTTTAATTTACCCTAAACAGGACTCGAAACTTGGTATCTTGTCAGGTTATAGCCTAGTGATAACCACTAGGGCGATGTCTTGTTGACAAGAAATATTTATAGTATGAATTGAACTTAATTAAGTAATATTTTTTCCTGATAACCCTAAGCTATATATAATTCATATAAGCACAAACATTATTGTAGTGTATTTCAGCAACTGTAAGTAGAAGTTGAGACAAGTTGTTATTGATTGTTTTACTTAATTGCTTGACATGATTTAACAGTTGTTTATCTTTCTATTTAAACACCAGAGCATCATTATTTTCTTCCAATGCATGTATTGCTTTATTTGGAACAAAGAAGGACTCTATTTTTATCAGCAAAAAGATGGAAATTAAAATTTGATTAATCACATATAAAGTAAAGTAAAAAATGGACAGAATTCATAATTGTACCGTGCATTTACTAGAGCTAACACACTGATGAGCTGCTGGAATATATATATACTGATTTCGATGCTTTCAGAGAAGCTATTTTTCATGAATTCAGGAACCTGCAACCAGTAGCGGATCGATCAATGTGTATCCATCTAGAGGCATGTGCCCCCGGTGCCGGTGGGTGGACTTTCAAGATTTTTTTTGGTACTAAATCGATGTAGTCTTATTGTTCAAATAAGGAAAAACATAGTATATATATCCTTCTTGCCTCCGGTGCCCTCTTCAATTTTCTTTTGTGCTTTTATCTCAATGAGTCAAGTTTCTGGATCCGCCGCGGCTCGCTCACTACTTCTTGGTCCTGACATGTTTATGTAGAGCCTGAGAGAAGCTAGCTGGCTGTGAAGTTATCAGGCTGAAAATAGAAAACACAAACCAAAAGGCTTTCATTTTGAAACCCTAAAAGATGAGAAATAGCTTATTAATATATATACAGTAAATTAAGAAATTATTGCTGTCGAGTTTGAGACATAGAGGAAGAAACAATATGGCATTGCTTGTTTGATTATCTTATTGAAAGTCTGGAAAGCGTCACCGTACGGCCAATGGTGGAGAAAGCTCAAAATTCAATCACCCTTAGACTTAATTTGTAGCTAACATAATTCAAAGTGTTATTATATTTCATTGATTCAATATGAGTAATGAGAGTACAAATATATAAAAGCTGAGTTGCCTTAAATGACAAGCCACGATAAGATAAATATTAAATACTAAATAGAATAATCTTATTATACTAATATATCTTCGACACGTCCCCGCAATCCCGTGGGAAGTGGCTGAACACGGAGATTGGTCTTTAAACTGGAAAAACGAGGCTGAGCTAACGGTTTAGTGAGGACATCGGAGGAAATAAAAGAGATGACGAGCTTGCGTAGTGACCGAGACGCTGATGCCACGTGGTGGTGGAGGTAAGAGAGGAGGCAAGAGCTTGAGGAGGGGCAGAGGGTTGGTGGAGCGGAGTGGAGAAGTGATAAAGACCATCTTTTACAAAGCCTCTAAGATGGATGTGACCGGAGTAGTCTTTTACGAGAAAGTAGGAGCCATGAAATTCAAAATACACGGAGTTGTCGGAGGCAAATTTATGCACAGATAAGAGGTTGCGGGTAAGGGAAGGGGTAACAAGAATATTAGATAAATAGAAGGACTGGGAAGGGGAATTTAAAGAAGAAGAGCCATAATGAGTAATAGATAAACCTGTACCGTCACCTACATGCACTTTGTCGGGCCCAGCATAAGGTGCAGATGATAGGTTGAGATTGCGAACATCATGAGTGATATGGTGAGTGGCCCCGGTATCCGCTATCCAATTAAAGTCGGGGTGTGCGAATGTCGCATAGGCTCGAGGAGGGGGAGAGCGCTGATATCGCAAGGAACGGACTGGTGCAGTATGTCCGGTGGCGGCACAAATCCGGCAGGTGGTGAAATTTGGACCAGTAGAGAAGCTGGAGTGTGGGAGACGAGGGTTTCTAAGATCACAGCCTCGCCTCTGGCCTCGAAAGTAAGTCGAAGCAGAACCACGGTTGGAAGTTGTAGAAGCCGACGGGTGTGAATAGTTGGGGTGCATTAGAACATTCATTTTTTTTTTTTTTTTTCTCGGCTAATGACAAAAGGTAATGACCAGTACTATAATTTTTTATTTTTTTTTTTTTTTTTTATTTTTTTTAGGGGAGTACTATAATATATCTAGGTCACGTGAATCCTGGATATATATCCTTATTCGTCGGCGGCGGCGGCAGCAATTAATGAAAGGGAGGGAGAGATATGTATATTTTTTTTTTTGTTTTGCTTTCCGCTTTAATAAAATAAAATATTTGATAAAACCTCAATCAATCGTGAAGAGGAAACAAGCAGAAAATTAGATTGCCCCTACTCAGGTGATGCAGGATAGATGCAGGACGGAAAGCGGAGGAGAATTACCTGAGAAGATGGAATAGGGGAAGAGAGCAGCCGGAGAAGAAAGAGTTGTTGTCGGAATTGGACGCCTGAAAGAGCAGGTGCGGCGGTTGGGAGAGGGTGATTGACTGATGGTTGGACGCCGGAAAGAACAGACGGATTAGCAGACGGTTTGTTGTGTGGCCGGAAGGAAGGACACCGGGAAATCAGAACCGGAATTTACGTCGGAGAAGATCAGCTGCGGCTGTGTTTTTTTTTTTTTTTTTTTTTTTTTTGAAATAAAAGTTAGGGTTTAGGGAGAAATTGGCATAACGAGAGAGAGAAAATCGAGAAGCTCTCCGATACCATAACATAATTCAAAGTGTTATTATATTTCATTGATTCAATATGAGTAATGAGAGTACAAATATATAGCTGAGTGTCTTTTACCAACAAGCCACGATAAAATAAATATTAAATACTAAATAGAATAATCTTATTATACTAATATATCTTCGACAGTAGCTGATCTATATATTCCGTCTTGATGATGAACTCGAAATCTGTCGTGTTCCACTCTCTTATGAAATATTTGGAAACTCCGATATAGTTGGATCTTCGAAGGTAAAGCTATTTATATTAATTCTACCATCATCCATTCCAATACAGACTAGGAGTATTTTAATGTTATCTCTATCTCAAGTAGCACTAATGGTAACTAATAATGTCTATTGGAGCCCACCTTCGAATGAATGCCTTAAATTTAGGCGGGTTCTATTGTCACCCCTATTTTTACTACCGGTACCCTATTATTCCCTGCACCATAAAAAAATTACTTCGACACCACGAATTTTTTAATGAACGCAACGTCAGTGTCAGTGACGTTGGTTTTCAATAGCAACAACAGTGTCACTGACGTTGCTGTTTAAAAACGAAAGTCGATAGCATGCACCGACGTTTACGTTATAAAAGTGTCACAACTTAAAAACGCCAGTCCACTTACGTTGGTATCAAAAAGGACGTTCCTAATGTGATGCCGGAAGTAAAAACAAGAATATATGTGTGATGCCGGAATTATAAAAATAAAAAAGAAAAATGGTGTCAATAGTAAAACTAGGGGTGCCAATAAAACCCACCTAAATTTAATGTGGATGCGGCTTTTGAGGACGGTAAGGCAACTGTGGGTGGCCTCATCCGGGACAACTACGGTAATATTCTTAATAGTTTCTCAAAAGGGTTGGAAGAAAATATGGATATTCTAGTTGGGGGAGGCTCTACGAGTCGATCACGCTATATTCTATGCCATCAAATGGGGTTATTTTAGAATGTTGTTTGAAGGAGCTTGACTCACAAATTGTGATCCAACACCTACAAGCTCGTGAAGTGGACATTTCGCCGGTTGGTTGCATCATCGACGATTGTCGTCGTTTGTTAGTTTGTTTACATTTTATCTCATTCTCTTTTATAAAAAGACAGGGAAATATTCATAGATTGCCTTGCCAATCGTCCTCTTTTAGAGTACGACAGAAAATAGGATTCTTATCCCATGAATCCTTAGGCTTAGTAATTGGCCTTGAAACAACACATGAGGTTCATGATTCATAAGAAAAAGAGAAATCGAAATCTATCAACATGTCACCTACTTAAGGAATAAATTGCAAATGAACATATCAAGAACTTTAAAAACCCTTTGTGATAGTCTAGCATAGCCGGTATATTGGAAAACCAATTAATATCAAATGAGGAAATAATTAATCTATTAGAAACCTTCTCACTAGCTTACTTAGAACCATAAGTATAAAATTCACAACCAATATATATATATTGGAACAACAATAAAGAAATTTTATTAGGTCTAGTAAGGCACTAGACAAGGATCCGACAAATTTTAATGACACAATATCCAACACAATAAAACTCAAAAAAAAAAAAAAAAAAAAAAAAAAAACACCGGAGATGTATGATGAATTCTTATTTATTTGCAAAAAACACCAGAGTTATATACCAACCGGAGGTGTATGATGAATTTTTATTTACTCTATTTCACACACTAAGAGTGTGTAGGGGTAAGTTTGGATTCATCGCACCCGTCACTTAGTATAATTCACAGATACCCGTTGTACCATAACTCTTCCCACATTCACCAAATATCCTTTTATATATGGTCAGACGAAAGGTAAAACACATAACTTTTGGTAAAAGAAGTCCCTCAACAATTACTTAAAGATGACAAATTCAAATTTCAACAATTCAAAACCCTAGTAAATCTCATAAATGCAAATGTCTAGAAGAAGAAAATGCAAGACTGGAGCTTATAACAAGCACGCCGAATCTTAGCGCGCCATTAAAGTTAATTATTACATAACATTAAACAAAGCATCATAATTAAAAGAAGCTGTTTCCAACTTAAACATGCATTCAGAATCATGTCCCCTCTCAAATCTCAATTGATGATCAATCAGAATTGCTTGTTCTTGTCCAACCAAATTGCTTTCCCAGCCATCTGAATCTTCACTGAGTCTCTGTGATGAAGAATTGCAGGCGCTAAATATGAGTATTTGAACACTATCTTCCCAGACTCCGGCTGTCCCCGACGGCGGCGATGGATTTCCACATCTTCCACAACATCTCCATAAATCCTAGTCATTCACAATATTGACCAACATGTCAAATAATTAAGTAATATATTAAAAAATACTAATGTCACAGTAACCGTACATTGATCATGATGTAAGACTCACTGATTCATATCAGAGCCATTATAATTAATCAAAGGGTCGTGTTATTGTGTCACAACGAGTGACACAACACACTTTTATGGTGACCCTATAAATCATGATCAATCAATGGTAAAAATTATAATCTCACCCCTTGAAGTAGTCCATGATTTGGTCTTTGGTAGGATAAAACCCAGTAGAAAAGCTCATGAGAACAGTCCTATCCTCCACAGATGTTGTAGGGGGAAACCATTCTCTTGCTTTTGGATTTAAGGTTGATTCAACAACCTCGAGGGTTTGTTTGCCATCGTTGCTACCCTCGGTTTGAACTTCATCTTCTTCGGTGTACAAATCTTCGGTTTCCGACCTATATTCAGAGTAACGTTCAAACGTCGTGTAGTGACACATGAAAGAGGTGATGCAATAGAAAAACTAATTGGAAGAGAAAAAAAAGTCAAGAAACAAATCAAAACTTTATGTCTAGTATAACAAACAAACAAACTTTAACCGGTCTAATAAATGCACAAAAATGCACTTACAATTAACTAAAAATGGATTTATTTTTATTTATTTTAGGAAGAAAAAATTACAATTATATATAGTGGTTCAAATATATCTAATTTTAAGGCTAATGTTATCATAACTTTTTTAAAGAGGGATTATACTATACATCATGAGAGATTGCATTACAAATTGATTTTAGCATTTTTTTTTTAATGTGAAATGATACATACATTTACTTGAGGGACTCAAATTAACTTGATTTTATAGAAATTTGAAGTAACACTGACCACTAAATGAAAAGGGCTTTCACTATTAATTTAAAAATTCATTGTTAAAATAAATACATGAAGGATATGTCAAAAAAAAGAAAAGGTAAGTACTTGCTTAAAAGAGAAATGGAGAGTAATACTTACACATTAATTAATTGATTCCTATTCATCAAACACAACGAAATCTTTAGAGATATTAATCATCCAATAAGGTCCATCAATGGTTAAATAATAATTAGAGGTATTATTCAATTAATGAGGTCCATATGATTAATGGATTTAATTAGATAATTGTTGTCATGTAAGAAAAGATATATATATATATATATATATATATTTTTCGCATTTTTAGAATAATGAATTTGTCACAGTCATACTGACATAACAAATATCACAACAAGATGTAACAGCATGAAAACCCCTTATACACATGTCAGTGAAACCCTCTTTAAATGAATGTCATATCGTTAGAGGTCTTATCATCACATCATTTTATATCATTTGTTATGTCAGAGTGATTGTAACAGCATTACTCGTAATAATGAAAATCATTCAAAATTAAACAGAAATAATAATTCATCACCTTGGGAAATTGGTCGTGATTTCAGCAATGGCAAACTGGGGAAAACCATAGCCATCTAGGAAATAATCCATATAGAGTGATGTCATCTCCAGAGATGCACTTGAGGGGCACCATTCTTGTGCATCAGGGTTAAGGGTTGACTTGGTTGTTGACCCTTGTTGACTTGTTTCACAAATACATTCCTTCTTATCACCCTCATCATTTTTTACTCTTGCCTCTTCTTTTTCTTGATCATTAGGGCTCAAATCATTGGCTTCTTCCTCTTTGATTTGAGGAACATTGCTCAAATTCTCTTGGGATGCTTCTTCTGCTTGACCATTGAGACTCATATCATTAGCTTCTTTCTTTTCTTCTTGGATATGTTCAAGAATGCTCAATTTGTTTGGGGAAGCCATGGATGGAAAAGATAAAGAAGGTGTTTGTGTAATTAAGAGAAATGTTGGGATTGTTGGCGGATGAACTTTGGCTCCTCTTAGAGTGCATTTATAGCAAGCTAGTTGGTAAGGAAGTAGAAAATAACTAAATAAGAAATAGCGGTGACAGTGCCACAACAAGATTACACGTACTCATTTTAACATCATTTATTATGATGCGAGACCTATTGATATATTTCAATGGGTCTCATAAAATCAATTATGAAAAAGCATGTTAAGATACTTTGTTGTGTTATTTTTATTGTGGTACAAATATTTCTCAAATTAATAAGATTAATGTTAATGTTACAATCATTCGATTCAATAAATGTCACAACTTGTGTTAGTAGGATCATTCACGATGTGACGTGGGACCCGTATATAGATATACAGAGTCGTTATGGCCATCACACTATAACATTTGTTAGGTTAGAGTGGTTATAACGGTAGAAAATTGACATAACAAATATTATAATTTGATGTATCAGTGGAACCTTCTTAATTAAATATATGTCATATCATATGAGCTCTCACTAAAATATCATGTTATGTCAAATTGATTATAATAGTAGAATTACTTTTTACATTACAAATTAACCGGTCATACATTATTATCAATGTTGTGTAAACGTGTGTTAAGTCACCTTGATATGACAATTTGTTATGAAAGTAGGATTAGTGTATGAAAACGTGATACATATATATACAAATCTTTGACCAAAATCTTAAGAATCTAGCCGTTAGTTTTTTCCCTCTCCTTTTAGAATCACAAATTGTTTTTTCTCTCAATTTAAAATCACAAATTGTCTTCACAGAGTAGTATCATTTTTATGAAATGAATAGTTTGAAATTTATTTGCCTTACAAACTTCCATTTCTAATTATTTATTATTAATTTTTTTTACTAACTTTGTAATGAACGTAATTTTTTATTTCCTTATGCACTTCTGTGTATGCTTACCCAAATAAAAAATATTTATTCCGTTTCTATTTACGTATTTTTTTTTTAAATATGAGTTAACTTAATATACCAATAACATTTATTACTCTTTTACTTACCTTGCTTCCTAATTAGAAGAAACATAATTAAACAAAAGACTAATAATAAGTTATTGAAACGATTTTAGTCTCTGATATATTTGAAGTCATGCTATTCACTAACTAAGCTAGCTTCTTATTTTATGCTAGAAATTAGAACGAAAGAAAAAAAAATCCAACCAGGATTTCACATTCAAATAAAATCAACAATTTGTTGAACCAATAAGGACATTTCATAATATTAATAGTGATTTTAACAATTATTTTGAAGTTTGTGCAGTATGCATGCGTTGGTTGTTAAGCTATTATATATGTTACACTCCTAACATATACTATAATTTTTTGTTATTTTAAACTGCTATGTTGTGATCATAGGCGGACGTACATAAAACCAGGGGGCAACTGCGTATACGTACAATATGTGTATTATATGCATTATGTGTATATATACATAATGCATATATACATTAGACTCTTGAACCGTAAAAAAACACTAGACTATATACATTATGTGTGATATATGCACCCTTAAAATTTCATTTGTCATTTATTGTTCAATAACCCAAGATACTGCGTTGTGTTTAATCGTGAATTTGATGATGATACAATAAAAGTTGTAATACTACATTGATTCTAACTGTGTTATATATATTTAAGTTTTGTTATGTTATTATGTATTATGTATCAGTAAAATTTTGTGTCTTATTTTTAAACATGATTCATTTTTAAATGAAGTGTTTTGTTGGCTTTAATTGTTATTTGTAATTGTGTGTAACAACTATTGACCGTTAAATTTTATATGTGTGCAACAAACATTGACTATTAAATTGTTTTGTTGTACTACCTTAAACATTCACGGTTAATAGTACAATCAATTTTTCTACATGTGCAACAAACATTGACTGTTAAATTATTTTGTTATACTGCATTTAACATTCACAGTTAAGCAGTATATGTTTAACTGTGAATTTTAATTGTTTTGCTATTGTAAATTTTAATTAATACCATTATAAGTGTGCGACATTTATCGGTACTTAAAATTCTTAGTTTCACCCAACTAAAGTTGACAGCAATGAAAAGTTACCGTAAAAACAAGATACTCACTCAAGAATGAAGTTGGACACACACTCAAGAATGAAGTTGGACACACATCACATTTGTTTCGGCGGGGGGGGGGGGGGGGGGCCAAACTTCATACTCATATATGTGAATCTTTCTAATCATGTACACGAAACACTTTTCCAAAAGATATCACCTACACAACAGGTAATGCACATACTTTCGGGAACTCGAACCCAGAAACCCTCTCAATCTTGAGGTGTCATCTCTGACCATTACAACAACGACACTTATCGGCACTCGGAGTTTTGTTTCAATGATTCATACCTCAATCACTATGGAACCATAATCTCAATTCTTCGTTTTCGCTCTTGTTATAAATCTCCAAAACCAACTTATTTGTAATTTTTGTTTTTTAACTATTAATTATTCACAAAAAACATGTGTTTTGAAATTTTCATTTGAAGCCTTTGTGACTTGTGAGACCGTGTCACATCTATCACCTATCTACTATCGGTGGAAAAATTTGAAACTCCGATCATAAAATAAAAAATGATCATCTACACGAGTAAAACAACAAATAAATTTACGTAAAACGTTGTATTTTAATTATTTTATGAATCTCTGTGATGGCAGGTTGTGGATGGGTGATGCCTACTACCAAACCTCGTAGCTAGAAACAAATAAGAAGAAATTTGAATCAATGACCAAGAATTAAATCTTAAAGTTTAGAATAACCGATCAAAATCGAAGATTGATTAGAACAAAACAATATTTGAGCGTTATTTCATCTATGAGGATCAAATCAACCACCAAAAGGATAATTTTGAAGCACATATATTTACGATATTTAATTTATGAAACGATGTCTTTTACAATATTTTAATTTATGAGAATCCAATTATAAACCATAACCATAGTAAAAAGGCATGCCTGACAAAAACAAAACATACAAAGTGCAGTCACCTCATGCAATACGTATCATGCATAAACCAACAAATTAACTCATTTTAATCAGAACCATTCTCCCTCAATTGAATTATAACAAATTGGGGATTTAAAACACAAACCCGCACAAAACCACATTTCAAACCGAATTACAAAGCTACAAAGCTCTGTTATCATAATCACAATGCAGCACTATTACCATCCAATACAATCTTACTTCTAGGGAGACAATCACTTATATATTGGTTTGGTGTGGTTCAGTTTACTGGATTTTGACTAGCTATCACAATTAAAACGAATCCATTTTGTTTAAGCTTGGCTCGGTTACAATTTATTAAGGGCGTCTTTAAAGGCATCACGGTTTTTTATCCGTGACACCACAACTCTCTTAAAAACAAGTGTTTACCTTTGGCACCACATATTTTATTTTTAAATGATGATCCTACTTAATACACCACACTTGTAAAAAATTTACATATACCCTCAAAATCAAAACACTTACCCTCTCTGAAAAAGATCCAACTGTGGAGCTGTTGGATGTGTAGGTCCAACTATACCGCGGTTGGATGGAAAAACCCGACTATGACACTGTTGGATGTATTACACAACATTTTGAAAAAGATACAACTGTGGAGCAGTTGAATGTGTAGATCCAACTATATAGCTATTGGATATATTATAGAAAATTATGAAAAAGATCCAACTGTGGAACTGTTGGATGTGTAGGTCCAACTGTACAGCTATTGGATGTCAAGGTCCGACTATGATACTGTTGGATGCATTACAGAACATTCTGAAAAAATTCAACTATGGAGCTGTTGGATGTATTACAAAATATTCTGAAAATATCCAACTGTGGAGTTGTTGGATATATTACAGAATATTCTAAAAAAGATCCAATTGTGGAGCTGTTAGAACAATCTAAATTTCACAAGAAAATCGCCAAAGTAATACAGGTGAGTATAGAATGTCGAGGTTCTATCACCAACAGACAACACAAAAAAGCATGAGATATACCGGTGACTACAAAATGTCAAATTCATTGACCAACAATACATCGTCGACGACTAGACAATGCCAAAAACATAAGATATCTTTTAAGCACCGTTCTGTTCAACACCGATGACTACAAGACGTCAAGTTCAATCACCTACATAACATTGTCGACGACTAGACAACGCAAAAGAACATAAGATATCTTCAAAGCACCATTCAGTTCATCACTTTACACCGGTGACTACAAAATGCTACAAACATAAGATAGCTACTACGGACCGTCTAAGTCAACTAATTCATCTGCTTGATTGGGTCTTAAAAATATATAGTTTTCCTTCTACCACCCTACTTCCGAAAATTTACAACCACTATTTTCTAGCTTCATTTGATACTTTATCCCACGGATCTCCTGGGGTGGGAAGTGGATTATTATCTTTTAATTTCATGCACTTATAGTGGTTTATTCTGAAGTACAAATAAATTTACAGTGGTGGAATGATCTTCAGACCTTCTTTTGTTGGAAAACATGACAAATTACCGATGTGTTTATCCGTGGTGAAAAGGTCACCATAGCATTATACTTGTTAGCAATTGACCATAGAATTGTAGGCGTCTCCAACCAATGTATCTCATCATGAGGCCCTACCTTCCAGTTTGTATATTTAGCAAGTATCTCTGCTCAACCTATATGTTTCAACGCATCATCATAATGACCTAGATCTCCTAACAATTCTTCATATAACTCTTGATTGATAATAGGCCATTCATCCTCATGCCGCCCCAACGCAACAACTATGGCTCGGATCGTGTTGAATGACTCGGATTCTCCTTCCTCTGAATGCGAATGTCCTCGGCTATTAGCTCATCAACACTTGGCAGACAATCATCTTCATCATTTTCTTTGGAATTACACTACAGTTTCAATCAAATATGCAATGCTTACAACATGAAACAAACAATATAATGTCATCAAAACAAAAATTGGTTTGTGTTAAATAAATAATCAATTTTGGTTTGTGTTAAATAAACAGCTCATTTGTAATCCTAACTTCATGTGAAGGTCCGGCTATGGCACTGTTGGATGTATTATAGAATATTTTGAAAAAGATCCAACTATGGAGGAGTTGGATGTCAAGGTCCCACTGTGACACAATATGATGTATTACAGAAAATTGTGAAAATCACATAGTCACTAATAACCATTTAAAAAAGTACTAGTCATAGATAACACTTTTCTAAAGAATTTAGGAATTACATCATTCCTTCCAATGGTGTCATCTTGGAGACACTTCATATTTTCTATCGAAACCACTTCTTCATTTGAGGTAGTCTTGTTTTCATTTGTAATCCCAACTTCATGTGAAGTCGTTTTATCTTCATTTGAAGGATCCCTGTGAATAAAACTCAAAAACATTTGTACTTTTTTAACTAATGATGATGAGAAAGTGATTTAATGAAGTATTTACAAAGTTGGTTAGAAAATGTGATGATAATCACAACTTTCTAAACGTGGAACTTTTTAGAGAAGAAGAATATAATGATAATGATGATATGCGTAAGAGAGAGATGAAATAGGGTTGAAAAGGAGATGAAGGAAGGAGGAGGATGAGATATGTGATGATATAAAGATGAAGAGAGAAAGAATTTTGGTGATGAAGAACAACTTTGGGGCGATGGTGGGGAAGGACTTCGATCTTGGTTATTGTTTTGGAGGGAAAAATGCGATGCCTAGGGTAAAGGATGAATTTGTAACAATCAAAAGTTAATGGGTTGTATTGTAGTTATTTTTAAAAGACCGGAATTTTATTATCAAGTGTGGTGCCTTAAGTATAAGTGGCAATTTTGTAATTATAGTGTGGGGGCAATGAGTAGATGTAAAAATAAGTGTGGTGCCTAAAGTAGATTAACATGTGAAAGTGTGGTGCCCCACAATTTGGGTGCCCAAGTAGGTTATATATGGTGTCTTTAAATGCACCTTTTTATTAAAAGGTGATTGCTCATGCACAACACTCAACCTAGCTACTTTTAGAGTTGTTGGAGAAAATAGTTCAAAGTGAGCTTTATTTAAAGTGGTGAGTAATCCACTTCGGTATTAATTTCGGATAGTATACAATACGAATTGCCGGGAGCCTATGATATCATTAAATACTACTTAAAAAGTAGATACTGATAGTCTTTTGAATCACTCGATTCGGATATCGGGTGAATGAGAAATTAATGTTAATGTTAGAGGAAATGATGCTTATTCGAATCGAACCGGTTTATTCGAATGGTTGCATCTGTTCATTCAAACTGAACCGAATTGGTGCAACCTTTCGGTTCAAGAGATGTAACCATTTGGTTCAAGAGATGCATCAGTTCATATAGTAAAGTTGCATCACTTCGGATGAACCAATACATACGAAGAGATGCATCTTGTGGTGAAGTGACACATTTCCTCTATAAATAGAAGAGTTTCCTGAATGAAAATTCATTCATCTTTCCAATACAAAAACTCTGCATAATTTTCAGCATACCATATTTTATAATTTGCATCTTTCAAAGCGTGAAGAAATTTCATACCATGCTTTCGAGTACGCCGCTTTTGATTCATTACAAGTGCCGTATGATCAGAAGGTAAGGATTGTTGTATCTTGGGAGACAATTGCGATTAGGCACGAATTCGGCGCAAATTCGTCTTATGGATAGAGTGCAAACTCGCCTCAATCCATAAGTTTTCGTTTTACACATTTTCTGTCTTTTTAATTTTTCAGCATCATTGTGTATGTTTAATTTCTATGAAATTGATGTCAACAGCATGCGAAACGGTTTAAATGTGCCAACAAAAGTACGTACCACGGTGATATTTTACCTCGGTAAAATCAAATTATGCTCAATATTCGATTATGTCACATTTGATTTCAGTAAAGTCGAACCTAGGCTCGAAATACGGTAGGGTAGTAGATCATACGTGCACACGCCTTAATTTTTTTATTTTTCTTTTGAAAGCTGCCATTTACTAACTTAAATCAAAACCATCTAAAAGGTTTTTTTTTCTTAGAAACCAAATATTTATTTAAGCGTGGTCCATCGCGCAAGCATCAATTACATCAAAGGGTGGATGGATTCCCCACTCCTTACAAGTGCACAAATTAATGAAAACCTTTCCTAGCCAAAAGATGAGTTGGCACATTTTCATATTTTTAACTCAAGAAAAAGAAAGGGAATCAAAGAGCAGGTAGATTTCTTCACAGGCCTTCAGAATACCTCCCTAACTTAGACAGGTCCTCAATAGGTGAGCCGAGTCTTTGGATTAGTTGTAACTTGTAAGCAATCTCCTTCAAAGATACAGTGTTGACATCCATGAACCAATGTGATCGTCAAAGAGTGATAAATGGCTAAAGTTTCACCACATAATGCGTTGTTACAATAAATTGGAAACAAAATGAGGCAATAATGTCACCATCGCTATTTCGTATAATCCCTCCTATTGATAGCTTCCCATCTGAGAGATTGGCGTCGAAGTTGATCTTTGTCTTTCCGTGTTCAGGTTTAATCCATGTGATGTGCCACGTAACATGCTGCTCTTTTTGTTCTTTAGTGTGCAAGCATCTCGTTGGCTAAGCTAGCAGCTTGATTCAACACCCTTAATGTATAAATGTCCTCTCGTTCCCAAAATAGCGTTGCACCTTGTCTTTCAGATAAACCAAGGAGTATAGACAACCATAATTGTGGTACTTTCGCTGCCCTGCCGCAAGAAAGTGTCGATGACATCACTGATTGATCCTATCAAAGCTAATGGTTGAATTATCTTAGAAGTTGTCTAAATTTTCCGGTTCTACAATGCAATGTATCATGCTTTGTTCGACTGATTCTCGATTGTCTTGGCAAAAGTGGCATGTATCGTCAGTGATTCTCCGTTTTTCAATGTTCGTTTGTAACCCGTTTAAAAGGTTAATTTAGTTACCTACATCATTCCTTTTTTACATAATACATCTGGAATGGACTTCTATAAAATTTCTATTTTTTTCCCTCAGCCCATTCTCTTATATATAATAAACAGCATACCATAATTAATATAGAAAACACTTTTTAGGTGTATTGGACTTGAGAAACAACTGTACAAATATAACCAGGCCCAGTTTGATGGTTGATCCAGAAAACATGTAATCAGATTTTTTTTCATTTTTTTTTTTTTCTATTTACGTTATAAAACGGTTTCGAGCACCACGATTACTTAGGCTATCTAAATATACCACAATTAGTTATACAATTGTATAGTAACATAATTGTGCAATAATGATACATTTACTACGGATGTATAGATCGGCAAATTTCATTACATACTGTTAACACCATTACCATTGATCATGGTCGGATTCAAATAAATACTCTCTAGTCAATGAAGATAAAACGTGTAGTAAAAAACGTTGTGACTAGGTATATGTAGTGCACAATATATATATTTTATGTATTTAAAAAGAACCTCCTGACACACATATGCAGTAGTTCAAACTTTAATGACACGTGTCAGTGACCGAAGACTTGACCGTAATGAACCGCTCGACATGTGTCAATTATGTTTGTTTTAAGAAAAATTCCTTAAAATTAGTTGAAGTCTATGTGAGTAGGCTAGTTTAGTTAGGTTTATTAATATATTGGGACCTTGCTAAATGTACTTATGGTGTAGAAAACGAACACATCTTGTATAATTTCACAACATAAATATTATGAATTAGAATTTAATAATAGAATATAAACACCCGTTTAGTACGTAACGTGTCAGAACTTAGGCCTTGTACTGTTAAATGAACCACATAATGGATAATGACAACTACTCATACTCATCGGCCCAGATCGCATAAAATAAATAACCTAGGTTATCAAATCAATACAATAAATAATGAGTTGGGGCAATTTAGACAATTAAAACAAAAATTTCAAGTCTATTTAGAGTTATGAAATTTATTTTAGGACAACCAAAAAAGGAATAAGTCCCAAACAAATTGGGACGGAGGGAGTATATATCAACCATATATTATGATGGCCGGCCCTACCATCTCGAATAATTTGATACTTAACCAAGGACGGAGCGAGGATTTCAACATGGGGAGGGCTAATGAACTATATCGAGTTCCTCGGGTGTGTTGAATTAAGAATATTTTACGGATCAAACTGAACTACATAGACATATTAGTGTAATATTTTATTGTCCGGATGGACTTACCCCCCTCAAATCATACATGCCTCCGTCCTTGTACTTAACTACATCTGATAGTTTATTTTGATACCGTCTCCAACCCTTCATAATTTAGATCTAAGAATGCTACGTACTTTTGTCGTAACGAAACCGGTTAATACTATTTAGTCCCAATATCTTCGGACAAATTTTATAATACAACCGTTGTAGCAAGGTTGTACCAAGTGGCATACATTACAACCATTTATTTCTAACCTCTCACACACGATAAAAGTGTATTATGTGAAAGAGAGTAAAAATGAGAGGCTCTAATGTATGCCACTTGGTACAACCTTCTTACAACCGTTGCACCATAAAGTCTCTCATATCTTCGTCTATCTCAAAATAGGCAACTCAAATTACATATCTTACTCTATGTAATAAGAAGGCAAGTGAAGTTGATGACGTGTTCAATGGGAGGGAAATCTGCTGCTATTTTTTTTTTCCCCTATCTACTGTTTGGGCGCAGGAAATGATATATAATACCTGCCGCAATTTTTTTTCCCCTACCTACTGTTCGGATGCAGGAAATGATATATAATTAGTATAGTAAGATATAGATATAATATAGAATTTTTATAATTAGTATAGTAAGTGAAGATGTCTAAATCGTCACGGGTGTCCTTGCGGTGTATAGATGGTGGATATCTGGCTGTATTTAAGGTGTGGTGTTACTCCGGCGGGTGGTGGTATGGAGAGAGTTAGAATGGAGAGAGCTTTGGCTTGCAAGTATAGTGTGTATTTCATATATCTCATCTCTCCCTTTAGTTTACAATGACCACCCCTTTTATAGAGGTGGATAACTTAGGGAATAAGTAATCTATTAGATATTTTACTAATAGCTAGGTCTTACTTAGATACTAAGCAAGACGAAATATCTAAGCTACAAGTGGGGAAAAGATCTGGATCAATCGGCGGCCATCTCTCCGAGGTCGCAAGCGAGCAAGCCCTCTCTCGGCCTCGTCCCCCCGGCGACCCTTCTTGACTTGCCCGGATGAGATTCACGGGATCCGTTGCACTTGCCCGGGACCGCAAATGCCTTGGTCGCGGCGAGGTGAGACACAATGGCCGCCCCTTTTGCGATCTCTCCCCGTCATGCCGGAGGGTGGCCGCAAAGTGGGTTGTCCCTTACCGTTGAGGTGGTGGAATTATTTATACCCATCAATGGCCCCCTACTCCGTGCTTTAATGATATTCCCTGAGGATATGAAGGATGGAGTAATTATCAACACCTTTTATGACCTCATCGTCGGATGCGACTTGTACACTTAGGGCCGTGCTTTCAAAGCAAGCGACCTCGCAGTAACTTTGGGCCTCGTTTTTGCGACCTTGTCGTCTGATGCGACTTGTTCTCTAAGGGCCGTGCTTTCAAAGCAAGCGACCTCAAAGTAACTCTGGGCCTGTTTTGCGACCTTGTCGTCTGATGCGACTTGTTCTCTAAGGGCCGTGCTTTCAAAGCAAGCGACCTCAAAGTAACTTTGGGCTGTTTTTGCGACCTTGTCGTCTGATGCGACTTGTTCTCTAAGGGCCGTGCTTTCAAAGCAAGCGACCTCAAAGTAACTTTGGGCCTGTTTTTGCGACCTTGTCGTCTGATGCGACTTGTTCTCTAAGGGCCGTGCTTTTAAAGCAAGCGACCTCAAAGTAACTCTGGGCCTCTTTTGCGACCTTGTCGTCCGATGCGACTTGTTCTCTAAGGGCCGTGCTTTCAAAGCAAGCGACCTCAAAGTAACTTTGGGCCCGTTTTTGCGACCTTGTCGTCCGATGCGACTTGTTCTCTAAGGGCCGTGCTTTCAAAGCAAGCGACCTCAAAGTAACTTTGGGCCTGTTTTCGCGACCTTGTCGCCGTCAATCGTGGCTGACGTCAGTCCTCTAGGTTTTCCTCTGCGGAACGATGCGGCCGTTTCAGCAACTGCCTAGGTAGTTGTACGTGGGTACTGATGGGACGCCTTTTCGTATTTCAAAACTGACAACTTCCGCCCTAATCTGAACCGTTGGATGAAGCGTTCCCAACCGTACGATCGTGGCCCCCTTGCCTATATAAAGCTTTCGCTTCTCACCCCTCACACTTTTAGTGTTTCTTATTTTCTCCGTTGTTTGTTGTTTTAGAATTCTCAAGTTTTTGGCAGAGCTTTGAAGGTTCAACGGCGTTCCTGCGGTGGTTCTAGGATTTCACGGCGGTTCTTTTGAAGATTCCGGCCACCTCCTTGAGTATTTCCCAGTTTTTACGCGGTTTTCCAATCTTTCTCAGCAAATCAGGTAAGAAATCCTTTCTGTTAACTCGTTTACTCATCCATCCCTGCCTTGTTTTTCCATACATATCAATTTTGTCATTCTTTTTGCTACGGAGATGCAACATTGCCTTGTTTCCGATTAATAATGGGGGTTTTTCCTGGGGAGAGTTTATAGCTTTCCTGGGAAAATTGGGGTTTCACCCGCTCCCCGCTATCCTCTCGTAATTTTATTTGCGATCTCTCTTGCAAAAACGGAGGAGGCGGTATTGAAGTGGGTGCGATCACCTTCCTGGGCTAATTTATTATTATACCAGGTCTGAAAGCTCCACCTTTTTCCTCCCTTGTTTTTGCAGGATGTCGGGGAATGATCATTCTGGCGATGATTCTACGGAAAGGGAGATTTACGATTATGCTGAGGATGACCCCATATTATCTGCGGCCTCGTTGGCGATTTACTGGATGAGGCTGAAGTGGAAAGCACTCGCGCAGATATTGGCGAGATTACTGCTGATGAGGTCGCTACTATGGGTGCCGACCCTTTTGAGTTGGAGGCCTTTGTCGCTGCTAGAAATCCGCCGCGTAGAGTGAGCCTTAAGGAGAAGGCGCGGGCTCAAAAGTCTCCAACTGTTCACGGGGCTGAAAAGATCGCGTCCCCGGCCGAAGGACAAACTGCGGTCCCGAGTACTAGCGGCGCTCCCGACCACGACGAAGCTTATGTTCAGGACGCCGCAGTTCATGAGTTAATGGGGTCCAGTGAGGATGAAAATGCGGAATTGCCTCGGAAGGATATCTGGAGGCCTGCAAAGAAGCAGAAGAAAAGGAAAATTGCGAGCCAAACCATGACAGTTGGTGAGGCCGCCGCGGCCGACACCCAGCCGAAGAGCTCTCGTCCTAACAATCCTGAAGCTATGCGAGAGTTTGCGATCGTGGCGGCGTATGAGAAGGACGTTGATAAGAAATGGTCCCGACTGTGCAAGAGCAACGATCTCAACAGGACCATTAATAGCATATTCGGAATCGACACCAGTGTGTATCGGTTTTCTTTTTTCGATTATAAGAAAGAGTCCGATAAATTTAAACCCGGGGACCACAAGGATTACGTAATCGCGCGTCGCTCCGAGGACACCCTTATCCTCCACTTCCATCATTTGTGTGCGGGTTCGAGACCGCCTTTCGATCCTTTCTTTGTGAAGATCCGCAAGGAGTTGGAGGCGCTTCCCTCGATTTTGCCGTCGGGGCTATTATCCGATTGATGGCCTTCATCGTTATGTGCCGGATTCTGAAGATCGAGCCGACATTAACTTTACTGGGGCAATTTTATTCCTTCGTGGGACGTCTATTCCCGGACAAGTCTCTCTCGAGGTCGCGTACTCCCCGCCTACTATTCCCGCTTCCCAATAAGTTTCATAAACGGGGGCGGCGGGGCGTACCGAAAGTCGAGTCGAAGGTAGGTTGGCCTTTTCCTGGGGCGGAAGTCCGCGGAGGCAAATCCACACTTTTAATCTTTGACCCCCCGTGAGTGAGCGGCGCTACGTAAAGGGGCGATGACGTTAATTCGGTCCGGACGAGGCGGCGCCATCTCGGAGAAATGTTTCCCGGGTTGAACTTCTTGATCCGGCCGAGCCTTTTGTATGTATGGCGGGCCTAGTGGGCGGGGGGAATGCCGCGCCCTTGGTACGAATGGGTCCTGAGAGCTGCGATCCGGACTGGATTGGGGGTTGTCATATCAACAAATGTTTCCCCTCTGAGTGTCTGGAATGTGGGGGCGATCCTATACTTAGGCCGCTTTGTAACTTTCTTTGTCCACTTGTATTTATTTGTAAATGCTCATTTTGTTTTGTTGGGCTCTAAACTGCTTTCTTTTTGTAGGTATGGATCCAAATGCTCGCAGGGCTCATCGAAACAAGCTTAATGCGGAGGCAGACAAGGCGGCCAATGCTCGACGGGAGGCTTTGAAGAAAGCTCTGTGGGATGGTGCCCCGAACGCGTAGACGCCTCGATTGTCGAAGAGACACATAACCCGGAAGCTGCGACCTCTTCGCCGCTTGTTGCGACTTCCTCTCGCCCTTGTTGCGGGCCCAGGTCAGGCTGGTGCCTCAAAAAAGACTCATCCCCCTATTAAAGAGTCGCACGGAGTGAAGCGACCTCAACCAGAGAAGGCGAAGGATGATCGCCCACCCAAACGGTCCGCTCCCAGCCCGGCGCATCTTGAAGAGGTTGAAACTCCGGTGGAGAAGAGCGCACCCGCTGAGACGCTGCCACAAAAAACTTTGCCTCGAGGTTATACCGGGAAAGAGGCCCTCTGGTTGGATCCGAGCTTCACCCAGGGTCTCGACCTGTCCAAAGCTCGCCAGATTGGCGAAGCAATTGCCGATGTGATTCCTCTGTGGGCCACTTCCCTGACCGTCCCGATCTCGTTCAAGTGGAGATTGGCCGGGGCATATTAGCCCGCTTTGCGGCTCAAGACAACTCTCCGCCTCAAGATGAGATTGCTTTGAAATTAGAGATCTCGGTGGCCGCCTTTGGGCTTGTCGCTTCTCCGGTAAGACCGCGTTTTTTTTTTTTTTTTTTTTTTTTTTTGTGCCGATCGTCCTCTCGTTTTCGACGGCTCGGTGCTCGTTTAAACAGGGGTACTTGAGGCCGCCGAGAGGCGCGAGGCGAGAGGTGAGGAAAGTGACGGCGCAAATGGGAGCGACCGATAAGGCGAGGGTTACCGCCGAAAAGAAAGCTAAGCATGCGGCTGGCGAGGTGGAGAAGATGAAAGCAATCATGGAGGAGCACTCTAAATTGGATGCTGAGATCAATGAGAAAGTTGCATCTTTGACAAAGGATTATGCGGGGGCGCGGGAGGAGATCGCCACGTTGAGGGGTAAGCTTGCCGAGGCGGAGACGGCCGCCAAAGAGGCTGCCGAGAAAGCTATTGAGGAAGCCGCGAAGAAAACGGCCGAGGGCGTCGAGAGGCCAAGTCCGGGGCCGTCGCCGCCTACAAGAATTCGGATGACTTCTTCGACCTTATGGAGCATAGCTTTGACCGGGGCTTTAGTCACCTAGCTCGCCGTATCCGGGCCGATCGCGGCGGGGAGCACATTACTCGGAAGATATCTTTGCGGTGGGTGAACACGCACCAAGGTCATCCCGATTTAGTGGTCTTTCACCCGGAAATCCCTTATGCAAGCGAGCTTGTTACCTCGATACGGTGAACAACTTAAACGTGGCGAGCCCGTTTGGGATCCTGCTCCTGTTAATCCTGTAAACTTTGAGATGTTGAAGAAGCCGCCGCCCTCTGAGCAAGGCGACGAGTTTATCAGCACCCCGCCTACTCCGCATGCTCTCTAGATTTCTTGGGCTTTTCTGCGAGCTCTTTGAAAATTTGATTTGTAACTTTGACTATTTACTTTTGTGATTTGACTGAATCTTGATTTGTAATATCTTGACAATTTATTTTCTGCATTTTTTCAATTTATAAAACTTGGTTTTTCCTGTCCCTGATTCGATCTGGCGGCCTTTCGCGAGGATGTGACAGGTTATTTTATTTTCTCTGTGTGCTGTCCTCTTGATTCGTGCGAGGTTGTTCAATAATTTGGCGGCGTCCGGCAGTCATGAAACTTCGTCGTCTTATTCTAACCATAGTCGCTATGCGACGCTAATTTTTCAAAGTTTCAGCGGTCCTATTGAGAACAGTGCTTTTGCCAGAAAACAGAGCCTCTCAGAGCAGCCTTTGACTGTCATTAAAGCAGAGTTATGACCCCTAATGACTAGGCGTCAGTTGTAACTGTAGCCATAAATTTCGGTCTCTTCATGGTCTGGCGTTCTGTTGCCTTGGTTTTCGGGGCAGTTTGCATATCTGGCCCTAGGATCCAGTTAATCCCAACCGTTGATTGTGTCCCTTTTCTGGTATAAAAGGGGGTTACTTTGGGACTCACTCTACCTCTTGCCTCATACTGAATTTGCTTTCTTTCTTCCTCAATCGTTCATTATCCTCTTTACCGTTTATCCCCCGACTCTATGTCTCATCCAGGGGAAAGCAGCCAGGTTCGGATATGGAAAGCTCGTCCTATCCGGGATGTTTCTCCCTTTTTCACCACTGCCTCCCCCGTAGCCAAGGATTATTTCTGGGATTATTTTAAGTGGCGTGATATTATGAGGGAGAGGGCTTAAATGAACAACGAATAGAAGACGGCTCCATGCTTTGCGCGTTCGGCTTTCTACGGGCGGTGGGAATTTATTGCCGAGCCTCGGGAGCGGTTAATGTTACCATGATACGGGAATTTTATTCCGTGTTGTCCGAGGTAGCCTCGGCGGGACCGTGAGCGCATTTCTCTCCGGGGTGTCCCCGTTATCTTTACTCCGGAGAGAATTAACCAAGTTTTTAACATACCCGCTATAAATCCCTCCTCCCATTATGAGATCGCCCGGGACCTTGCGGATGAGGAAAATAGGCGGATTCGTCTAGGTATTGCAATGTGCGAGCCGTTCCCGAGAATCGGCGGGTTTGGTCTTTAGGAGTGATCGCGTCCGACCTCTCTCGCGACGACCGTGAGTGGAAGAAGTTTATAAATTCCCGCGCTCTTATCTTTGCCGATGCGATGTTGTTAGTGAGAGCGAAGCGCTCCTTCGCACGCCATTCGCGACCATCGAGTGGATATAGGCGGGAGTGCCGATCCATCGCGAGGCACTAAGATATGCGTGCTCGGTGAGTCAAGATCGCCGAGGTACGGTCGTCGCATGCCTTTCGCGTCGCTGATAACCAAATTATGCAGTGGCGCCAGGGTTCCCTTCCATACTCTCGACCGATATGTTTGAAAAAACTTATCCGGTGGAGCCCTTTGCAAGCGTGGTGTCGTTTTTGGACCTCCACACATGTGATCGGAGGAAGATAACCATTCTGCAGTTGATGGAAGTTTGTCCAGGCTTGATCGATATGTTTGAAAAAACTTTTCATCGTCATTTTTTTTTTTTTTTTTTTTTGATGATGACGAAAAGACAAGAATGTAAATACAATTTGGAAGAACAGCTTTATTTGAATTGGCTTGTTACATATAGTATTTTTTCAGATTGTCTGCATGCCATGGCCTATTATACTCGCGGCCCTCCTTGTCACTTAGCGTGTACGTCCCTTTTTGATAACTCGCGAAATCCGTAGGGCCCTCCCGCTTTTCCGATAGCTTTCCTTTTTTCGCTTCGTGGCCCGTGGCTTGTCTTTTTTGCGAACGTAATCCCCGACGGCGAAGTGATGATTTCGAATACGTTTGTCGTGATGACGCTTTGCCGCCCGTTTATAATTGACTACGACCGTATGCTTGGATGCGCCGCTCCTCTACTAGATCAAGCTCGAGTTTACGCGCCGCTGTATTATTGATCTCGCTGTAAAAAACGACCCTAGGGCTTGGTAAGGCCATTTCCACAGGCGCCATAGCCTCAGATCCATATGTTAAAGCAAAAGGAGTTTCCCTCATTGTGATTTTTCGCGACGTCCCGAGTGCCCATAGAGCCGCCGGAAGGTGATCCGGCCGGTGGCTCGCTTTCTCACCCAGGCTCTTCTTCAACACACTTAGGACTGTTTGTTGGCATTTTCGGCTTGCCCATTTCCTTGCGGGTAGCACACGGATGATTGCCAATGTTTAACATTGTTCTCCTCACGTAACTGTCGAATTCGTCTCTCGAATTGAGGTCCGTGATCGGAAACCATCACTCTTGGAACACCAAATCTTGTCCATATTTGATCGAGCAAAAAGTATGTTATGTCCCCGGTATTGGTTTTTACCAAGGCCTTAGCCTCGACCCATTTAGTAAAATAATCCACCGCGACGACCACGTATTCGCAACCCGAGCGACCCTTCTTCAAGGGTCCGATGAGGTCGATCGCCCACATGTCGAAAGGCCGGCGGCTACCACTATGCTTTGTTCGGCCGAGGGTAGCACGGGGAAACTTGCGAACCTCGGCAAGCATCACATGCTCTGGTATAAGATTTGGCGTCTTCTGCTAATTTCGGCCAATAATATCCGGCTAGAAGTACCTTCTGTGCTAGTGTTCGATTGGAGAGATGGCCGCCGCACATTCCCTCATGTAGCTCTGTTAGGATTCCCGTTACCTCCTCAGGTCGTACGCATCGCAGAAGGGGTTTCGAGAATGAATGACGGTAAAGCACGTCGTCCATAATCTTGCGGCCCTTCTTACTAAGGCCTTAGCTTTGCAAGGGTCGCTCGGAAGCTCTCCTAACTCAATATAAGACTTCATGATGTCGACCCAACAAGTGTTACTGGGTTGGAAATCCATGATCTCGTCCTGGGAGATGGCGGGTTCCGATAGGTGTTCGACCATGATGCTAGGATCGCACGACGCGTCTTCGCTGGTTAATTTGGATAAGTAGTCTGCCCTATGATTGTCCTCTCGAGGGATGTTTTTGAATTGACAATATGTGAAGCTGCTTTCGAGTCTTTTGACGAGGTTAATATACCTTTGTAAAATTTCGCAATGAATGCCAAATGACCCATTGATTTGATTCACCACCAACTGTGAATCGCAAAATACTTGTATATTTTCGACTTTCATGGCTTTGGCGAGTTTCAACCCAGCAATGACGGCCTCGTATTCTGCCTGGTTGTTAGAGGCGGTGAAATCAAATCTCAGAGCCTGCTCAATTTCTTCGATGTGCCCGGTTCTAACAGATTATTCCCGCGCCACACCCTTTGTGATTAGCGGACCCATCAACGTAGCCGCCAACGGTGACTTGGCCCGATGGGCTCGTCCTCTGTGGTGACCCTATCTTGGTCGCGTTCGGAGCGTAGGCGCTCTTTCACCTCTTCGTTGAAGCTTGTTTCTCGCTATGAAATCCGGGAGAGCCCGGGCCTTTACGGCCTTCCGGGGCTCATATCGGATATCGAACTCGCAAGCTCGATGGCCCATCGGAGCAATCGACCGGACAGTCCGGTTTGTGAAGAACCCGTCTTAGCGATGCATTTGATAATACTACGATGGTGTGCGATGAAAAGTAAGCCCTTAATTTGCGGGCGCTATAACAACACAATAAGCCAACTTTTCTATATTAAAATAACGACTTTCAACGGGGCTTAGAGCTTTGGAAACATAAAAAAGCTGCACTTCGCTAGCCTTCCTCCTCTTTTACAAGTGCTACGGCTACGGCCCTATCTCGAGGCCGCCAAATATAAAAACGAGTATCCCCGAGCCTCGGGGGCAGGTTAGCAACGGCGGTCTTGACAAGTATTCTTTGAGGTCTTTAAATGCCTCGGGAGCATTCCGCCGTCCAAAGGAAGGTATCGGCCCACTTTCGTAATTTTGAAGAAAGGCGGACTTCTTTCTCGCGATTTCGAGACAAACCTACCCGTAGCCGTGATCCCGCCGTTGAGCCGCCGTACTTCTTTAATACCGGTAGGCTCGCTCATGTTGACCGGGCCTCGATTTTTTCGGGATTTGCCTCGATCCCCTTTGACTTACCATAAAGCCCGAAATTTCCCCGCTGGACCCCAAAAGTGCATTTCGTAGGGTTTAGTTTCATTGAGTGATTCTTCACGTTTGCAAAGGTTTCGCGAAGGTCCTCCAGGTGATCTTGGCGACTTGATTTCACGACCATGTCATCAATGTAGGCCTCCATGTTCTTGCCTATCTCGCGTGCTAAAAACTCGTTTACCATTCTCGATAGGTTGAGCCTGCGTTCTTTAGGCCAAACGGCATCATCTCATAGTAATATAGCCCGCCGGCGGCCCCGAAGGCCGTCGGCTCCTTATCTTCATCGGCCATTTTGACCCGGTGGTAGCCGGAATAGGCGTCCGTAAAGCTTAAGGTTTCAAAACCCGCGATCCCATCCACCATTTTATCGATTCGAGGAGCGCGTAGGGGTCCTCGGGGCAAGCTTTGTTTAGATCGGTGAAGTCGACGCACATCCGCCACTTGCCGTTGTGTTTTTTCACCATTACTACATTTGCCGACCAGGTGGGATATTGAAGCTCTTTGATTATGCTGCTTCTTAAAAGTTTCTCGACCTCAATTTTTATTGCGACCTCCTTTTCGTAGAGAATTGACGCGCCCTTTGTTGTATTGGCCGAAGTTGGGATCGACACTCGGGTTATGCAAGGCGACCTCCGACTCCACACCTCTCATATCGCTTACCTCCCGGCGAATGCGTCCAAGTTTGCTTTCGAAGCTCGATCGCTTCCTCCCTTTCTTCCTCGGTAGTCCTCGATCCTATTTTTATCTTTTGATCGGGATATTTGTCGTTTATTATAACCTCGATCAACTCGTCTTCGGCAGTGAAGTCGGGCTCGTCCCGAACTTGCAATGTTTCTACCTCTACGGCCTTCTCCGGGATTTCTTTCATCATAGCAATCTGATCCGTAGCCGTGTTAAGACCATCCAGTCGGGGTCGCTTAGAATCGACCCTGTTTTTGGTCATATAGTCGAGGAAAGCTCCGGTCGGCCGATGGCGACCCCAACTTCTTCCCCTACGTGAAATTTGACCCGTTGGTGGGGAACGGACGCCACCATTTGGAACTTCTTCATAGCCGGGATTCCCAAAATCATGTTGTAGTAAGAGGGCGGGTCGATTACCAAGAAAGTTATTATCTCCGTTCTACGGGCTCATAGTCGCCCAAAATGATATTGAGGTCGATCGTGCCTTTGACCCGTCTTGTGTCGTTGGTAAAACCTTCGAGGACCCCAAGGTAGGGTTTTAACTTGGCCTCCCCGAATCCGATCTCGTTTTAAACGGTCGAAATAGATGACGTCGCGGCCGGCCCCCGTGTCGACCATTA
This sequence comes from Gentiana straminea, assembly GCA_036785695.1. NCBI lineage: Eukaryota > Viridiplantae > Streptophyta > Magnoliopsida > Gentianales > Gentianaceae > Gentiana > Gentiana straminea. The sequence goes on along the minus strand of JAVUPR010000462.1, from coordinate 1,207,465 downwards.
CTCGGTTGACGCCGTGCTTGTCGTTCACCCCCACCTTTAGAATGAGGGGTATCTCCATAGGGCCACTGACTGTTGTCAGCTCGCTTTTTGTGAATATGATTCCCTTCTCATTCTCTCCCAACACAATCGCTTTTCGAAGCCGCGGGTATTGATTTGATTTATCCGAGATTTCGAGTTGATGGTTGCCGGGAATATTCCCGTGGATGACCCGAACCTCTCTCCGATGACGCGAGGTTGGCGTCCCCGACCGGGAGTGTTGTTCCCCTCGCGTTTATATTTATTGGTGGTCCCTCACGGATCGGCCTTTCTATCTCGCGCCTCGGGGTGAAGCATTCATCGGTGATGTGGCCATGGTCCTTGTGATAGTCGCGGTATTTGGATTTATCGCGGCTATCGGGATCGCCCTCATAGGCTTTGGTTTGTCGAAATGTTCACGAATTTCAAACGGTATTTGGGATGCTTTGGTGTTGAGCGGGGTAAAATTATCCTCGCTAAATTTGTACGGCTTCTTTACCTCACGATCGCGATTAGTATCTCGTCCCTTTTCCTTTTTACGGTCATCTACGCGATCCTCCTTCGGCGAACGTGGCTCTGTCTTAGGCTTTGCTTTCCCCGCGATGGCGCCTCGGCCGACCCCCATCATTCGGCCCTTTCTAACATCTCCCCGAGACCCGCTTTGGGGGGCCGCGATTGAATTCGGTTTTCATCGGGCCTTTGGCGATTCCGGTGAGGAAACATGTTATGACCGCATCGTCTCGGGATGTTCCTTGTTTGATCATATATTCGACGAACCGTTCGTAATACTCTTTTCCGGATTCATGCCCTCCCATACGAACCTCGTATAGGTCCTCAATGGTTTTCTTTGGCCTCGCTTGCCGATTCAAACTCTCTCGACAAACTTTTCCGACAAATCCTCCCAACTTTCAACGAGCCGCGAGGAAGCCCGCGTATCCGGGACGCGCCCTATCCCGCATGCGCCAACCAATGCGATGCACCGGGCGGATTTATTTTGTGTAGCAAGGGTGATGCGACCCCGGAACGCGGTGAGCCGCCGTTTGGGCATGAATTTCCATTGTAATAGTTGTAAGCGGGATAACTAACCTTTTCTCTCGCCGGGAGGCAATGTTTCGGTAATCCCTTTAGCGAGTACGTCGATCCCCGAAATTGGGGCGACTTTCTCGACGGGCCTCGACTTTTTTAATTCGCAAGCTATTTTCTCATTACCTCCATCCGTTCCGCCAAAATAGGGTCGATTCTGGGTCGCGACTGTGCTTGCGTATCAGCTCGCTCCGTTCTACGCTATGATTCCCTATGATCTCGTGATCCCTCTTGGCGGGCCCTCTTTTCCCCGATAATTATGCGTGCATCTTGTGCGTGTCTATCCCGTGGATGGGCATCTCTTCTCTGGAAGGCCGAGACGACTTGGGGCTAAGGCCTTGTCCTTCTCACCCAACCTATTAAACGCGGACCCTTTGTCGATCCTCTTTCCTTTTTGATGGTCGCGATCTTGGGGGGCCGAGGTTCGTGGAATTTCTTTCCTCGGTCCATAGCGACACGAAGAGTGCACGCTCTCCTCTACGTCGATCCGGGAATTTGGCTCGGCGGCCACCGTCCGCGACCGCAAGAGGGATTTCGTTTACGGGAGGATTTTGGGGTCGAATCGTCATAGGGGCCGGCCCTTAGCCACCGGGCGGGAATTGGTGAGATACATAGTTTCGCGTACCCGGCGTATTCCCTCATTTCGGCGACCTCTCGGGTCCTCCCGAAAGCCCGGTTGTATTTACGGGATCGATCTTTGGCTTTGCTTTGTGACTTCTCTCTCGCGAGTTCCATCCAGGGCAACAACGGCCTCTTTCGACTTGGTTTTTTGATTAATGACATTTCGAGCGTCGCTAGGTGCTAAGACCCCTCTCGGGATCCTTCTCCTTCTCGCGGGGAGATTGTCTAGCGTTTCTCCCGCGCCTTCCCCACGAGCTTGATGTAGCATAGTACCTTTTGCGGGGGTTTGGGGTGTTAGATGTCCTTTATTTCCGGCCATCTCTCGCGGGTGGCTTTTTGAGCGATTTCTTTGGTAAAGGGAAGAAATAAAGGCGGTTTGAGGACTTTCTTTGTAAGATTATCTCCTCCTTGATAAGAGTTCTAGGTGATTTTTTACACAATCGCTTTCCCGGTAACGGAGCCAACCGAAGATGTCTAAATCGTCACGGGTGTCCTTGCGGTGTATAGATGGTGGATATCCGGTCGTATTTAAGGTGTGGTGTTACTCCGGCGGGTGGTGGTATGGAGAGAGTTAGAATGGAGAGAGCTTTGGCTTGCAAGTATAGTGTGTATTTCATATATCTCATCTCTCCCTTTAGTTTACAATGACCACCCCTTTTATAGAGGTGGATAACTTAGGGAATAAGTAATCTATTAGATATTTTACTAATAGCTAGGTCTTACTTAGATACTAAGCAAGACGAAAT